>JAPTYQ010000007.1:3665097-3679196 GCA_029814465.1 Ostorhinchus cyanosoma | reverse complement strand
TCCGTCCGTCCGTCTGTCCGTCTGTTTTTTTCAGTGGGTAGAGTCACTGTAATTGTAAGAAATCCAACCTTGCAAAAAAATGTGCTTATGCTGTTGGAAGATTTTGTTTTTCGATTAATAAAAGACAGTCTGGTTATATTTAAGAATATTTTGCTTCTTTCTGATTGCATTGTTTTTGCAGAGTAAGTATTGGGCCAAACTGGAACAGTCTTTGTCCAACTGGGCCTCACCACTTATTCAATCCAAATCACAGTCATACGCTGACAATTGGTAAGAGTGTTCCTGTCTCCAGACGACAAAATAAATGTACGTTTATCACTAATGACTCATACTATATTTTGGAGAAGGGAGCATTCCTCTATTATCCATATTGGGCAATATAGTCATTTTCTTAGAAAAATGACTCAATAGCACAAAACAAAATGCAAAGGATCCACATGGTTAAGAACCAGAATAAGTGGGTGAACTAGTCCTTTACTAATGCATCTTTGAGCTCAACAGGTAATTTGATTAAATGCCAATCTGGGTAAGTTGTCTTATAAAGTAGGACGCCTCTTGTTCTCTGTATTTCTGTTCAAAGTCAAAGCTGTAGCAGTGCACCGCCTCGCTGCTCAGTGTATGCCTCACTTAACCTGGACTGTGTTGTACACGCCCTGAGGCATGCTGTCAAAAAACCTCGCCTGATGACAACCTGACAACTCCATCCATCTTATTTACCCGCTGGACAGCGCAGATCTGCCATGGCAATCAATAACGCTCACAATTAGTTCCCCTCCTGGGGGTGCAAGCAGAGGGAGGTACATGAGTGGGGGGGTGCCGGGTTGGCTGACGGTCCCCCACACAGCTGGACAGAGTGTACATATGGCTGAGGTCCACGCCGGCCACATGTCCTGACATTAGTGAACGTCTCTCGGGAGTCACTGACATTTCCATATGTCCACTAGAAAACTGCGTGACACAGTTTGTCTGCAATTGTGTGTTCCTTCCGTTACATGTGGGCAGTCATGTGCATTATTTTGTTTTTCACCTTGGCTTGGTGACCTGGAAAATCACCTCCAAAGGGCAGCGAGATGCTGAGGAGGACTCTCTGGAGGAAGTCGATGGATCTATATCAAGCCGTAAAAATAGATAACTGTCATTCATCATCTGGGTGTGTGAAAGTTAACCCTGACCAATAGGGCCCAGCCACATGGAGGTGCCATGAGGCATACAAGTCCCAGCATGCCTCAGTGTCATCTGGATGCCCTTAGCAACCAGGTGTGACTGCAAGTGGGGGATTGATATCAGGTTACCTCATTGAGATTATCTTTTTATGTGATAAAGTAGATTAGAAGTGGAACAATAAAGACAGAAAAAAGTCAAATAAAAAAGCCATCTGCCTTGAGACTGTCTGATTTATTCATCTTCGCAGGTGATATGTGAGACAAACGACCTGTCATTTATGAATGACTGACATGAAATGATTGAAAAGATCTATTTCACCCCTTTTTGCCCTTGTGTCCAATGGCGTGCCATTTGGGCATTGTCTCAAAGTGGGAGAACATTTTCATTTAGTGTGCATGCACAAATCATATGAATGATTTATATATAAAAATCCAGGATTCATTAAAGGGGAGAGCAGGCGGTCACAGCAGGAGGAAAAGTTAAAAGTCTGTTAAGTCTGACAGTTTACCAACCAGAACTGACAGAGCATCCAGACAACAAAGAAAGCAGTCTTTACCTTAATAGAGTTCAGCCTTTACTCTGAAGCTCAGTGATTATAAAAACAATCTGTGAAAATGTAGAAATTGTGTTCATCACTGATTCGTATCTTAGAAAAAAAAAAGATCCCAAGTCAAAACATTTCAAAAATAAGTGACAGAATTTTCCATTCTTGTTCCAGACAATTCAATGAGAGAAACTGAAAGAAGAGGGTGACTTTTAGAACAAACTGAATGGATGTTTTAATCAGTTAAGGTCAATTCATCCTTTTAGGTTTATTCTAGTTATCATTTACCTTCAGTATTCCTAAACATCACCCCAAACACAGATGTTTGTTGTGAACAGGCAGAAGGTTTTAAAATGATATGAAAAGCTGCAGAAACACACATATGATATTATATTATACTAATATGTCTGCAAGCATCTTTACATTTAACCATTGCTGCTCTCACTCTTCGTAGGACAGAGGAGAGGAGGGTCAACTTTAAACAAATTGTGAAATTGTAATGTTACCTTTGAAACATTGCATGTTCAACCTTCTTTTACTAAAAATCAGGTTTTAATAGACAGCAGTACTTTTTAAATGCAAATGCATTTGAATGCATTTAGTGGAATGTTTTTCTTGTCAATTCTGGGCTTTATAGTCAAGGACATTTAACTCTGGTCCACACTCAGATAAAGACAGTGGCAGTGATGCACCAGAATGCAAAATGAGTAAGTCCATTTTCATCTACTGTAGAAACACAGCAGTGTCTCTAGATACTGTACGACCAGATCATTTGAATGTCTTTACATTTATGAAAACATATTTCTATTATATTCCACTTTTCCTCATCCTAAATCCCCCCGAATCTTACTCAATGGAATTACCGAGACTCTGCCCTCCTGCATCTGTCTGTCTGTCTGTCTGTGGCACATCTTATAAACCAGGGGTGTTCAGATCTGGTCCTTGAGGGTCCCTATCCTGCATGTTTTAGATGGATCCCTTTTCCGACACACCTGATTCAAATGATCAGCCTATCACCAAACTCTGCAGAAGCCTGATAATGACCTTCAGGTTCTGGAAGAGGGAAACATCTAAAACATGCAAGACAGCGGCCCTCAAGGACCAGGATTGGACACCCCTGTCGTAAACACTATGAAAAAAAAAATGCTGGAAACTTATAATTTTAACCATATATACCTGATGGATAGAACTTGAAGAAGTTTTGAAATGGGTGACCTAGACCTTTTTTTTGACCCACTTTTCCAAGGACAAATGTCAGAAAACACCATAACTCCTGTACAAATGCAACTGTATTGTGGGGGTGGGGTGGGGGGGTGCTCCACTGTATGCGACCCAGCAGTCTCTACCCAGTGGTTAGGTGTGGCTGCTGATAAATCTGTAAGGGCGATTTCATGAGAACATGAATGAACAAAACTAATTAATTAATTAATTAATTAATGTATGATTTGTCCACGTCACTAAAACACAATGAAGTAACTGAATTGTGGTTGGGTTGTGTGGGTATGAATTTATCTGACGTGAAACTTTCATTTTGTTGTCTTGTACGATGTAAGTTTTGTGATTGTATGTTGAATGTCTGTTTTTGATAAATAGAAAGCTTAAAAAAAAGAAACAAGCTTCGAGTAGTGAACCTTTTTCAATACAGTTGTGTTGAAAAAGTGCTTTGCTTCAGAAAGCTTCACTTTGCCATCACTACTACAGAAATGGGAGGAAAGAACAGCTGCAGCGTAGGAGGGATGCCAGTTAACTTTCTATAACAGAATGGATGTCAGTCTTACAGACAACCACCCTGAACACGCCTGATGTCATCTGATCTCTGAAGCTCGGCAGGTCGGGCTTAGTTATTACTTGGACAGGAGAGCGCCGGGGAACAGCAGGAGCTCTAAGGTTTGGGGGCAGTCGTGGCCTACAAGGTCGGAAAAGCAGCTTGTAATTGAAGGGTCTGTGGT
This sequence comes from Ostorhinchus cyanosoma, assembly GCA_029814465.1. Taxonomy (NCBI): domain Eukaryota; kingdom Metazoa; phylum Chordata; class Actinopteri; order Kurtiformes; family Apogonidae; genus Ostorhinchus; species Ostorhinchus cyanosoma. The sequence goes on along the minus strand of JAPTYQ010000007.1, from coordinate 3,675,539 downwards.
TCAATTCCCTGTACAAGGCAAAGACATTGTTGACTAATGTACCCTTGAGCAATGCACTTAACACTGCATTCTCTCCCCAGACACCTGACATGGCAGTCTAAAGTGTGTGGTGTGTTCCTGCATGTTCAGCCAGTGAGGGGTTAAATGCAGAGGCTCAGTTTCAGTGTGTTACATGATGTAAAATACCCAGCCAATATGTCCATGTGGGCCCCAGAAGGGTTACATATGGGCTGCATGTAAGGGTCCCACATGGGTTTGTCTGCAGTTTCATGGTCAGAAATAAAAATCTCTTTATTGTCATTGTACCAAGTACAACGAAATTGAGGTAGAGCTCTCAGGTTCACTGCAAGAATTTACAGACAGAAAACAAATATCAGTAAAAGAAACATTGAAAAATGAAAAGTATTGCAAACTAAAATATTTATAAAACTGAATTTAAGTAGTGCAAATGACATTACAGATAAATATCGTGGGATAAATAGTATGAAAAATTGATAATATAAGATATTCAGATCTCTGGTTCTTATTCTGATATGGACAAACACATGTGGGGTCACCATGGAAACTACAGACTAACCTATGTGGGGACCCTTATATGCAGCCCAAATGTAAGCCTTCTGGGGCCCACATAGACATGCTGGCTGGGTATAAACTGGCAAATAAAGATTCTTAATTAATGATTTTATGCACAAAGTAAAAATATTCTGATACCCAGTGTGTTTTCTCTATGTCAAATATCTATCCTGACTTTCAGCTGTTTTTTTAATATGTTGTTTTGTAATTAAAGCTGCCATTTCACTGTCGCCTCCAGGCTCTAGTGGAAGTACTTGAAATATTGTTTGTTTTGGATAGAATCCTAATACTTATCAACGTAGATAATAATTTTTTTTTTCTAATTAACAGCTGGACATATTTTCTGCTTCTAAATAATCTTGGATGAATCACAGTAAAAAGTGAAAATCACAAACATCTCCAGCATCTCCTCTTGTGCGCTTTTTCCTCCTGCATCAAATACTTGGCTCAGTTACCCGTCGAGATATGTTCACTGCGAGCCAATTACCTTTCTCCAACCTCTTCCAGTGAGCACTTACACTTCTAAACTCATCCAAATGCTTATCTGGCAGAAGCACTGTACTTGCGACACATCAAAAAGGCCACATTTCCACTTTCATGTTTTTAGAAATTATTAATGTTGCTAAACCCTTTTAAAATCCTAAGAGAATGGCAAATACATATTCGATTACCCCAGAGGGCAGTGAAGAAAGACTGCACAAGCAAGTTACTCTGCAGGAATGGTGCACCACAGTGAAAAATGTATCAACTCAGCATTACAAAAAACCTAAACAAATAAGAGATGTTCAGTTCTTTCTGTAATAAATGAGGCTTCAGCAACATTAAAAAAAACTATCTCTAAAGGTAAAAGAAGTACTTTAGGCAGTGGTAAAGACTGTGCTATTTTGTAGTATTTAAAAAAAGAGTCTGATACTTCAATTTTCACTTCAAGTAATCTTGAATTTCCCTTTTTTGGTGCTCCACTTAAAGACTACCCTGTTTAAAAAAAAAAAGAAAAAAAAAGTAGAATAAGCCAAAAAAAACAGCTTAGATATCTCATCAACCTGGATGTCCTTGAAGGTTAAAGGGGTCTGAGCAGCCTGTGGCACCATTAAATCACTGTGTGTCAGCGTTAAACTTTGATCATGACAAATAATGGTGTTTTCATGTGAGCCCACGCATCGGACATCAATAAAGCCTAATGGTGTGTCAGCTCTATTAATGGATTACTGCACAGAGCTCATAAAAACACAATATCCCATCAAGTATAAAGGCTCTAATGATCCCACAGTGTCTAGTAAAGTCACTGTAGGTCCCATCCCCTGATGGATATGGCCTCTTAGTCCATTTTATCTCGCTGCTTTTTAAGAGAACACAGAATGTAAAGGGAGGACGAGCCGGGACAAGTTCAGCATTTCCCCGAAATTACATTCATATATAACTGAACTGCAAGTCAAGTTTTGGCACAAGGATAACGCTGGGCACTTTATGTTTTGTTTTGACATGACAAATACTCTTAATTTCCATAATTCCCAAGTGAGAATGTTGTAAATGTAGATTATTCACAGACAACATATTGCTTTCTAACAACAGAACCACCAACTCAACTTACTATATCTACAGGTTTGCAACAATGGCTTTATTAAGCTTTTTATGGTTATGTTTACATGCTGACACAGCACTTTATTAGGGTTAGCGCCAGATAGCTGAGCTCAGTCTCACACACACACACACACACACACACACACCCACACACACACACACACACACACACACACACACAACTTCCAAAATCTCTACACAGGAGTAGTTACAAATACACTGGTCCAATGAAATAACAACTACACTTTCACACTTCGTCCATGAAAATATATGGTAGAAAGACAGAACAATTACTGAATATATTAAAAATGAATAAAAAGCAAGTTCCAAAGCAATGCAAGCCTTATTGTGATGTGATTTAATTAATTAGATATGATGCTATATAATTTAATAGTTACATATGATTTCTCTGGTTCTTCTTTAGCAGACAATTACAAATCAACTAAATAACTTACATCATATATGTGTTCTTCTATCGCTGCAGCTGAGGAAGTCATTGATGCTGTTTCTGTTTGACTTTTCAAAAACATCTGACCTGTTCTTAAATTATTTTCACAAGTTGGAAAAAAAATTGTTTGCTAAAGATCCAACAGAACCAGACCTGGACATTATCTTAAATTAGTCATTATTTTTTTGCAGTTACAAATTTAAAGCACAGTTTGTGTTCGACTTTTCTTGGACATGTTATTAAACTGTTAACACCAATGAATCATATTGGACGCAGCAGATGCAGAGGCACCAAATTACAGAAAAAAAATACAAGAAAATAAAATTAAATGAAAAAATAGATAAATAAAAAAATAAAAATATCTGTAAAATAAACTTGAAACACACTCTTTATACTTCCTCGACATGTTTTCTCTTAAATAAATCAAAATCAAGCCTCAGTTTGATAAATCTTTATTCCACTTATCACACTTTGTGGATTCTGTCATTCACATTTATTTCTTATTCACTATTAAAGGTGTGACACCAACTCACATGATCTAATTATCTAAACAGTTAAATTATTTCTCATTGTATATTCATTTCTCTTAGACTTATTTCTCTTATAATTATGATTCAGTTAAATTCATTCTTTCCCACTGTATGGACTGTTTTAGATAAATCTTGGATTCCTTTATACATCTATTCCACAGACCAATTCCAGTATTAATTCACAGTCTCAAATATTTAACATATTGCAAATCAACATATCAATGACAGTCAATATTTTGGAGATTTCCGTAAGTCAGACTGAGGGTTGTCAAGTGTGAGCATGTAATATTTTATGCATAGCTTTAAGGTAAAAAAAACAAAACAAAAAAACCCCCCAAAAAAACCATATATGCGGTCTTATGCTCATTTTAGTGGTCGAAAGGGTTTTGTGGCTCCAGGGGTTTTCTTTTCTGTGGGAAACCGATCGAAATGGCTCTTTGAGTGTTTAAGGTTACTGACCCCTGTTATAGCCCGTTGTCAAATATGCACAAATACTAAGCCAGTCAGGCATGGTCAGTGACGGAGAATCACTGATTTGTCCAATTACCTGGGCTGTAATGGACTGGTCACTAACCCCATTTAGCAGACACCAATCTAACATGGCACATTATCAGCTAGTGCTGGGTCGCATCTCTAGGACAATGGCTGTAAGTGCAAAGCCTACAGCTGCGCAAACACATGCATTCCACTCAATCTTGCTCACTGACTGCTGCTTGTTTGCTCACACTCCATCACTGGGAAATTCCAGCCGGCAATGGCTACTCCCCATAGGTTCCTATAATTCACATAATAAAAAGGTCCAGTGTGGTGTTTTTATGGCGACTTTCTATTAAATCTGTGCCTCTGTTGCTTATAAGTAATGCACAAAGAACAATTAACGCCATAAGCATGACCAGTACAGATACACTCTTACCTTATTGTATGTGGTGTTTTGGATTGTTGAAGTGTATTTTCTACATTATGTAGATTTTTCCACAACACTCCTACATGTGTCAGTATAAAACAACATTAGAAACGCATACACAAAATGGGGTTTGACGTCATCATTTTCTAATCCACTTGGAAATACATTTTTGTGGCATGTAAGCATCAAATGTAGAGAAATATATACATTTAGTAAAACATCCCCATTAGTGTTAATGAAGCATTAGTGACCATTGTTCACTGATTGCAGTTGAGATGACAGATCTGTTAGAGATATTTTAGAGGAGGGATTAATCTGATGGTAAAGCACTGATCACAGATAATGGACCACATTTCTCAACAATCAAACCATAGAGCTACCACAATTCATTATATCTAATTACTTTTAATTACCACTTTTACACTCAGGATGTCTTTCACTTTGCTAATTTGCAGCTGAAAATTTGTGAAGGATGCATTGAAAACTATTTCTTTTTAAAATGAAAAGAAACACTAAGTACAGAATCAGTCCTTTAAGAAATTCTTACGTTAATGCAAATTGATAGACACGGTTGAAAATGCACAGCTGATGGGAAAACCAAAAAAAAAAACAATCATGTACTAAAAATTCACATTATACTGTAAATAAGCAACTGTTACCATATGCATGTTAAACTATGTCATCCAGTTTTAACATTACCTTCAGGTTGTAATGTCATTAATCACATCAACATATTCTCCATAATTCCATAATTCTTCAGTGAAGCCTCTTTTACCCTCTTCCTCATACAAAAATAAACATAAAATAAACTTTACACACAAAATATTTACACCATTCATTATTTTTCAGTGACTCTTTTTTTCCCTCATATTTTCATATTAATTAATTACATTTTTGTTATCTAATTTATAACGCCCTTCATTCTTCTTATTATTTTATTTTATGTTTGTCATTTATTTAGTTATTTTTATTGAGATTTGCAACCGCATCATGAATGTATAACTAAAATCTATAAAAAAAAAAAAAAAACAACACACATCTCAGTGAAAACACTGCAGGGCCTTATGTGATTTAGGAAAAAAAAAACCTTGTATGAACAAAATATCAAATTTGGGACTTTGGGTTTAAAGGCATTAGACTAGAGAGACGTAAAAGAACATACAGTCATTGTAAAAAGCCATGACCCCATAAATTAATTTGCATTTCAAATATTTGTAGGACTCCAATTTTCCTTCAAATCCCTGTTACTTTTTTTGTCAACATACATATGACAATAAATAGGTAAAAAAAAAAAAAAAACTATCCTCAGGACCCAGGTCACCATCCCCTTCCCAAAGGCCTGGTGCATAACTGTTACCACCAGGTCCAACAGTACGGACAACACCAGCAGACAAGAAACCATCAATGCCATAGAAATCTGACATGTGGAGCCCTTTCCTCTTCCTCTCACATTCATCTGCACATCCCACATGCTTAACCTACACTTCTTCATAAACTGTTTATTCCTACCTTCTTTCATCCCTTCATTCATTCTCTTCATTTAACCAAATTCATAATGATAACAAGAAATGAAATGCAAAAAAAATGAGGACTTAATGGAATTGAGTAGAATGAAGAATTGGAATGGATTGAAGGTAATTGACAAAAATGTGCTGTCAAAAAGAAAACAATATTTATTTAACAGATAAATATATGCAATAAATGCAGCTATTTTGTGTGAACTGTGTGTGGTTCTGACATGCCCATTTTTCATCAGAATTATCGCTGCCAGCAGTGGTTTTAGTAGTTTTACATAGTTTTGCATAGTTTGACATTACTCTTTCCTCAATCCATTGCTTTTTCAGAAGTGAAATACTGTGGTAGCATTTTCCACAGTGGAGCTTCCTGCTATGGTGTAAAATAAAATGAAAGAACACAACAACAAAAAAACACTAGTAACAGGGTTTCACCCAGTAGCTCAAGGGGCCCCAGCTCTGTGGGACCAGAGCCAGACCAGCTGTTGTAACTGAAGGCTGAACATTGGTGTCTGACACTTCAAATTAACATTAAATGAAACATAAGCGCAATATATGACACAGAACATACCCTCGGCTTTTGAGATTTTATCAGATTTAATCCAGCTGGAACACAGTGGTGCGTCTGTGTGTTATGTCCATGTAAAGAACAAAGAAAGAGTGGTCTGTCACAGAAGTTAAGTTTGGGGGTTTTATTTCATTGCAAAAAAGCGCCAAACCAAAGTAAATAGAAAAGAATTGGTGAGTAGACAAAACATGCATTTACAAAGCAATGACAAAACACTATAAAAAAAAAAGACCTCAACAAACAACTTCTGTAATGAGTTTTGCAGTCGTTTAACCAGTGCAGATGAAATTACCTTCAACTAGCAAAGGCTGCAAGACTTCTCCAACAAGATACCTCAAATACCCCCAAAGCCCCTTCACTGAAGGCAACATAGATCCAAAAACAAATAATCACGTCAAATACCATTAGAATTATTTACTTCTATTTATTTATTTTTTGACAGTCCAGCTTTTCCACAAAAACAATGAAAATCACAAAAAAAAAATAAAAAAAATCCCTAAATCCTAAAGTGGATGTTAGTCCATCGTTTTTGCTGCTCAACAAAGCTTCCAAATGCATCTTTGGTTCGTTTAATAGAGTCATTCTGAATCTATTATTTAAGTGAATATATTGAATAAGTGTCACCTAACATTGGTACTGATCAGAGGTGATTTCATTCAGACTGCAAAGGAAACTCAGCTTCTCCTAAAATGTCAAAAATTAAATGGTCAAATCTGTACGGTTATGTGAACATTTCATTGACTACAAATGCGTAAGAATACGTTCATCTCAAAGATGAGTTTGTTCAGAATCAACGACTTATCACAAATAGACTGAGTCGACGTTGTTAACTTCTCATACATTCTCATAGCGCTGTTTCCTCATACAGTCTATGCTCAATGTATTTTCTATTTGCCCCCCCCCATCCCCACCCAGAACACTCAGGTCTGTTGAATTCAATGAGGGAGTATGAAGCGTTTTTTTTCATTACCTCAAAACTCGATGGTCATTGGATAGATGCCATGATTTTGTCCCGCCCCCAGATGCTCAGCATCTTTGGGGGTGAATGGAGCTGTGGGCGGGCCTCAGCTGGCCTGGGCGCTGAGCTTCTGCATGGTGATTGGAAGATCAGTCAAAAGGTTGAATCCCGTTTTGATTGACAGGTATTTTCAGATATACACCGCCACTTGACAGCTCAGCTCAGTCCCATCGTGAACTTTGCGAAAGAAGTTGGAAGATAAACTGCAACCTATTTGTTGGTATTTGCTCTGTGAAATTACTTATTCATTTCTTACACTGTAAATAAAGCACACTCATAGTATTTCCTTGTTTCAGTTTAACATAATTTCAACATTTCCTTGTTCAAGTCCCTGGAAAAGATGCCTATTTGGTACGATAGGGTCACAGATCATTTTATTGAATAGGAACAGAGGGCAGAATTTACATATAAATAAATGGACAAATTTTATACTGTAAGCCGACAATGAGCTTCCCCTCTTTGAAACACCAGCAGCCGCTACTGGTACTGACGTAGTTTCATTAAAGTGATATTCATTTCATGATTCATCCAATTTAAAAACCATGTCTGAATCATATTGAAGTCAGTTTAAGCCATAAAAGTGAAAAAATATTGGACTTGAACACAAGTGTGTGTGGCAGAAGCTGCATTTTGTTGACATCGGTGTGATTAGGATATTTAACTCATCTTAGAAGCATTTGATGTTCTTATGGATCTGAAATTAGTTCCTTTTTTATTGGATTGTGTGTCTATTTTGGGAGAGCACTGTTCATGTTCATTTTGAAACTTTCTTCAGTCTTTATGTATTTAGTTTGACTTTGGATTTAGTTCCACTGTGTTTCTGCAGCAGTACTAACAAAGATGCTTCTAAAGTAGCTACAAACATCGTTTAAACAAACACACAACACAGGATTTTTTTTCTCCTGTCATACAATTAGTACACAGAGTCAGACAAAATAATGTATACGCACATCATCATAAATATTTAAATACCAAATTTATTCAGATATTACAAGATGAATACAAGTTCCCTTTGGCCTCTACAATTACAAGAGGCGCTCAAAGTGGGGGCCATTGGCTTCCAGACATTTATGTGACAAACTGCTGCTTCAGTAACGTTGGCCAAAGCGTTCTCCTTATTTAACACCTGCAGATTTTCCCTACGAGGGACCATAAAGGATGTTGTGTGTCGTAGGAAACCGACTATATTGGCGGCCCTTAGACAAGAAATTGAAAATGCATATGCAGCGATCCCATTGGACATTGCACTAAAGTTGCTTTTCATTGTGAACCCAGAAACAAATCCCAGATTCCTCAAGGCTTTTTTACCCGGCAACAAATGATGACTGCAATATGATTGGATAAACACTGTAACTTACAGATACACTACATGAAGCAGTGTGACCAAGAGAAAAACAATTAAATAAACAGAAGAGACTATTGAGAATAATCTAATACATGTTCATAGAACAAATATAAAAAAGTAGGCTGTATATGGCTTTGCTGGCCATGATGGCCAACCCTTGATTCTTTTTATTTTGTACATTTTACTACAGGACTGGTACAAGTGTCCATTTCCCAAACATATCTGTGCCAATCTCAATACAATACAGATAATACTCTGACCTATTCACATATCTGACCTGGATCTGATGTTTAGAGTGTAGGTGTACCAGAGTGTTCAAAAACCTATACTCCTGAAAGCATTTTTTAAAATCTTGTTTTACAGCCTACAACACTGTGCATGTGTGGATGAGAGGCCCACTCATAGAAAAGTACAAATTTTGCCAAAATATCTGCATTAGTGTGGATGGGGCATTAGTCATTTCCTGCCATCATTTCCATATGTGACAATGTTCAACAAAATCAACTTCTCTCCCAACAAAACTTTTTAAAGGCTGTTACTGCATTCTGTGCTGTGTGGTTTTTTTCAACTAAGTAGCCAAACAATCTGGTACAATATCAGTGGAACAATAGATGGCGCCAGGCTGATCCTCAGCACTGGCACAGCACGAACAAAGAGCACAAGTCTGGCTACATGAGGCCGGACTGGCAAAAATGGTTTAGTTCTTTTCTCTAAGCTCCAGAAGAGAAATATGACCACAACAAAGTTCTTCATCAATTTACTTGTTTCAAGAGTGACAAGTACCTCCATTTCTGATTGGTTGATGATATTAGTGTTGATATGAGAAATTCAGATGAATGTGCTCACAGCAGCCACTCAAAAAAACCAAAGTGTGCTCTGATATGTTTATTCTTTCCTCATTGAGAAAATCTGAAAATGTTTGCTTTGTGAACAAGTGGACACATCTTCCTGATTTGTTTGTGTTCTTTGTTACAATAATAATAATAATAATAACAATAATAATAAATTGCATTTATATAAGAATAAAATTGCCCATAGGTGTGAATATGAGAGTGATTATTTGTCTGTATATGTTCAGCCCTGCAATGAACTAGCGACATCTCCAGGGTGAACCCCGCCTTCACCTGTATGTAGCTGGAATAGCCTCCAAGCGACCCCCGTGACCCCAGTGAGGATAAAGCAGATTCAGAAAATGAATGATGAAAGAATGCATTTATAAAGCATTTTTCATTCAAAAGATTCTCAAGGTGCTACAAAGAAAAAAAAGAAAGTTTTAGAATAAAATACTAAAAAGTACTAAATGTAAAACAAAACAAAACTTCACAGAGGGCCCTTAAGAGCCTGTCTAAATAGGAAAAACTGATTGAGTGACTCTAAGGTGGTCAGGGAGGGAGTTCTAGATACAAGGGGGGGCGGAAGAGAAGGCCCAGTCCCCCATGGCCCAAAGCTTGGTTATCTGTGGGGGGGTAGGAGGTTGGTGCTGTGGAGCCGGAGGATGCAGGTGGATGTGTGAAGAGTAAGGGGGTACCCCAAATACAGTGTAAAAAAAAAAAAAAAAGATGTTGAGATAATTAAAAATTTGAAAGCAATGTCCTGCAGTAAAGATTTTAAGTTTCCTCAATGAGGTTTCAGTTCAAGTTCAATTATTCTTTTGTCCTGATACATAGTATGTTCTGCTAAAACTTGCTACGTTGAATTCTTCATTAAGCCAACAAAGCTTTTTGTTCCTTAAATAATAATAATGGATTAGATTTATATTGCGCTTTTCTGTGAATGCACACTCAATCCACCATTCATTCACTGGGAGGAAGTAGGGTAAAGTGTTTGCCCAAGGACACAACGGACTAACTAGGGCAGAGCGGGATTCAAACAACCAACCCTTCAGTCATTGGATGACCTGCTCTACCTCCTGATCCAAGGCCACGTGTTAACAACCTTTAGGAGAACTGATGAATTCATGC
>JAPTYQ010000007.1:3505193-3515261 GCA_029814465.1 Ostorhinchus cyanosoma | reverse complement strand
TAATAATAATAATGGATTAGATTTATAGAGTGCTTTTCTATGAATGCATACTCAAAGTGCGTACAGTGGACCCATTATTCATTCACTCACACATTCACACTCAGGTGGTGGTAAACTACATATGTAGCCACAGCTGCCCTGGGGCAGACTGACAGAAGTGTGGCTGCCAATTTGCGTCTATGGCGCCTCCGACCACCACCAAACATTCACACACACTCATACACCAGTGTGAGTAGCAGCACTGAAGATAAGGAGGGTGAAGTGCCTTACCCAAGGACACAACAGCACATTACTAGGACAGAGTGGGATTCAAACCGCCAACCCTTTGGTTTTTGGACGACCTGCTCTACCTCCTGAGCCACGGCTGCCTAAAGGTTCGTGTGTATAAAAATATGTGCAAACTCATTGTACACACAAAAAAATGTACAAACTGATTTACTAACAGTAGTGCGTCTGCATCCAGTTTGTACGTTTGCTGCAATGAATATGCAATATGAGGCATTTACACGCAATTGTGTGTGTGCTGGGAGGAGAAAATATAAATATTAATTTTGCTAATAGAAACTGTGTCAATATTTAACACGTCTTAAAGGGAGGTGCATACGGTTTGAATGTGTAAATGCGCACATATGGCTGTGTTATTGTCGCGAGAAGGGGACATTGAAACGATGAAACAAGACACAGAAAATGCATTTTTCACCCTTTTGTGAATATTTTTGGAATGAATGAGGAAACACTTATTAAAACATCTATCCAGCCTTGTCATTTTGGAGCTGTTGGAGGAAGTCAGAGCAGATTTGGAGTCTGTCAACTGCACCTTCTCCTCAATGCAGTTCAGAGGCATCTCATCCACTATGCCCCCCCCCCCCATGACGTTCTCTGATATGCCAGTTTTTCTTGTTCTTCTTCTAATGTCTTGATAGCTTCTTTTCACTTCATCCACTGTTCACATGGTTTTACCAACAGTATATACTTTTTCACAGATTTTCTTTCATAGTGTTCCTTTTTGTGATCGTCAGATTTCATTGCTGTAGCTCATTTAAATGTTTATTTGTTTCATCTACCAACACTTCTATTTCTATAGGGTTGAATTGAACTTTGTGCTTTCGTCGCTCCAAACTCACCATGCTACAAACCAACAAAAAATGCACAAAACCCTCATTTAAATAGAAATATCTCCATCCCTATTCACACAAAACCCTATTAATGTTTAAACATCAATAGGCCATATTGTGACATACGCTTTGAAGGTTAGTCCTAATTGCAAAATGGCCAAAAACAATAGGCCTTTTTCAGCACATATTTCAACATAGTAGCAGAATGAATCAATCATAGACAGCAAACACTCAAAGATAATAGACTAGACCATCCCTCCAGAGGAATAACACCCAGTAGCCCATGCCCTCTAGTGTCTTAACACATTTTATTCATGGCCATTCACTAGGCTAATACTGTTGCTAACTAACAGAAAGTACCAACCATACTGCTAACTAAAACTTATACATACAAAGCAACAACATTTCAGCAACTTAGTAAATCTTAATCCATAACTTTCAATAAAATCAATGCTGGTTTTATTGTTGTGATGCATAAACCCATCAGTTAGTATTAGCTGACCTAATTAGCAGGCTAGCTAACGGACTATAAGCCAAAATTTATGCAAACACTAGCTAATATAAGTTATGCCAACAGGCTTTCTGTTTTTTAAACATTTATGTAATATAATTATTTGATGACCTTTTGAGTGTAACTTCTTAACTGCAAGGGAAATTTCTTTTTTTTTTAATCCACTGAAGCTCAGAAAATTGAAAAATGCAGGAGACAGATCTGTGCTGCACATGGAAGACCCAGATGTTATTCTTCCACCTGTCACTCAAAACATTCATTATGTTAATTATGCACAACTTCAAGACTTAATCCAATTGAAGTGGCAAGCTTACTAAAAATCCAGACCAAAATTTGTAGGTAAATTAGCCAGCCATTAGATACCAAAACTGAAAACTGTACCAGGCTGTAAACATCATCACCTTCTGAAACTTTTCAGACAAAAATGACTTTTTTTTTAGTAATTCATCACATACTCAATTTCTGTTTAAGTTTTTGTTTCCTGGAAAATCTTAAAAACATAATCTTGGCAATTATTTGAGGACGGTGATGGCATGCTTCTTTCTGCGGTAACATTGGACATTTTAACATGACGCCCTATGGAGTTTGACTTACCTCAACAGGCCATTTGAGGAACTTCAGCTTTTGACATTCTGCACTGGTTTCATTATTCCACATGATTATTCCCAAATTTCTTGGCAAATTAAATTTTCAGTAAATATCACTGAAATGTGTGTGTGTTTTTTAAATCCGTCGCTCAAACTAACAGAAAATCACCATCCAGGGCTGCATACCAGACCTCTTTGGCAGCTGCACAAAACAGTAGTTTTATTCTTTTGTCTCTCCTCCACTAATGCACCCATGTATGCAGACACACAGGCTCACACTCACAGGCACACAAACACAGCCATATCAATCAAGCTATTTCAGGAAGCCAGAGAAGGGAGAGGAGATAGGCAGTCCGGCGCTCAGATGCCGCTCTGCCAAAGAAAAGCTGTTGGCTGCTGCCAAGGTTGAGCGAGCATATTGCCTCGTAATGGAAAAAGAATGGAGAAGCAGACACTGCACATTGTCTGAAACTCTATCAAACGATTCCTCTGTCTCTTCCTGCACACAGACTGTGACACAGTGTCTGATAATGGTGGGCTTGTGTACCTGTGTGTGTGTGTGTGTGTGTGTGTGTGTGTGTGTGTGTCTGAGTAAGGTAGAGTTGTGTTTGGCATCATGTGTTTGTCAGAACTGATGTGCTCAGTCATTTGGCATCCCTGTGTGTTTGTACACGTGTGTGTGGTCTGACACCAAATAGTTGTCAGAGCTACTGTTGATCGCTGATAAAGCAGTGTTTTATTTTGCCAAGCACAAAAACAGGACCCGATTACTGACAGGCTGTATAGCATCCATTCTCCTACAGCTCAACACACACACTTTGCCACCACTTTAGAAGCTATTACACTGATTTACATTCATTTCCTGGAGACTAACGGCATTCTCACACCTCAAAGTCACAGACCATGTATGGATTATGTTTTTTCCTCCTATTATATCTATTTGGTTCATTTAGCTTTCCTTTCACACCGCTAGTTTTGCAGCCAACGGCTGCATCCCACCCTCATCATGTCCATTTGTTGTTTCTGTCTATACTCAACATTGATTGGTTTATAGACAGGGGTGTGTTTGATGTTGGTATATTGTCGACTTGGCTCATTCATAACTTCTGTCTTCTGTTTTTCTTTGTCTTTTACATATTGGCAAAGATAGCCTACAATAACACCCTGTAATTGGTCTGTAAATTTGAACTATGGTTCAGTTTGATGCAGACCAAGACTACTTTTACCGAAGACCAGACACTTGGTCCACACAACGGTCCAAGGGAGGTTTAACCCTCAAAGAGCAGTTTAACCTGATCCTAAACCATAGCCATGAAATGCCTGAACCATTATTGAACTACATCCTAACTTTAACCATAAAACAAGTCTTAACCCTTTAGTCCTTTAACCCATTTACTACAGATACACTGAATATGCAATTGGTGACCAAAAGCAGAGGAATGGGAATAAGACCTTTTTATACACAGCCTGGCCAAAACCAAAGTTACCACTTAGATTTACTGAAGACAATAGTTCAGATCTGCCCATTGGATAATTACTGTAGTAATCAATATGTTTCAGCTTCAACAACTCCTTTAACTCTGACTGATGAAGTGAGTAGTTTCTCATTTCTTAAGAACTATCTATTTGAGAGAGAACATAAAGACTGGACTGTGATTCAATGGACAAATGTCATGTAGTCTGATGAAGTGATTACCCATCATGCCTATAGTGCCTTCAGTATATGTCTGTGGGGGCAGTGTGATGATCTGGGGTAGTTGCAGATGGTCAGGCCTAGATTCCCTAATGACACAGATGTATTCCAAGATGATAATACCAGGATTAATCTGGACCAGATTGTGAAAGTGATTCAGGAGCAGAAGGCATCATTCTCACACCTGGTCCAGACCAGACCTAAACCCCATTGAGAAGCATTGGGATGTGATGGAGAAGGCGTTACATAGTCGTCTGATTCTACCATTATCGATACGAGGTCTTGGCCAAAAAATGTATGCACTTATGAAACATTGTGAAATGTATTATCATGTTTCAGTGTTGTGATTAGTGCTGCTGCGATTAGTCAACTGCTGTTTTTTTAGTCGACGACGTTTTACTATCGACCGCCTATTTATTTTTGGCCACGGCACCGGGGGAATTCATGCCGGCATAAACATCTTGAGTTTCATTGCCCCCCCCCCCCGTGCCCCGCTCTTAACGTTGAAAACACCCCACTTTGTAATTTTTGTCATGGTACAGGTGACCTTTTATCTTTTAGCCCTTGAGTTGTATTCAAAATAAAATGGACACAACAAAATAACAAATACGTGATTTATTATTTTTTAAAATGAGTAGAGTGAGTTTAGATTAGTCAACTAATCAAAAACTTTGTCAAAAGATTAATCATTAGAAAATTAGTTGTTAGTGCCAGCACTAGTTGTGTCCCATAATAGATCCTAAAATGAATGCATCCTGTAATCAAAGCAAAGGCGGTTGAACAAAATATTGCGCAGGTGACTTTTTTGGCAGTGCCTAATATAATCTAATACGACATGGAACAATCTATGCCAAAAATCAAAACAAAACAGCAGAATGCTAAATATCAAACCTTACGAGGTTGGGTACCAATGAAGACGGAAAATATGATCAGCTTAAGGAGGCGACAGAAGTTAGAGGGAAGTTGAGCTATAACAGACTTTGGGAGCCTAAAGTAAAACACACCCACACACAACAGCAAAGAAAAGAAGATAACTTCAATTTGGAATTTTTTGTTTGTTTTTGCACAACCTCAAATACTTAATATTTTGTGTTGTAGTCTTGATATTCCTATCATAGTATTTCAGTTAGTTTGTTAGTTGTCAGTTAGCTTTGTGTGTTTACATTGTGTTTATGTTAAAACACAGTGGCTTATGAAAGCGCTGCTGAAAATTGTATTTTAATATCTTTCCTCATTTTGGTGACTTTGCTCAAGATGGCAAAATTCTAACATGCACATCTATCTGGATTCATCTCTTAAGATTAACAATAGCATATTTCAGGACATTTTTCTTGTGCATCAGATGAGTAGGCCAAATGTAACTATTGATATTTGAGTTTGTGGTTTTAAAAAAGAAAAGAAAGAAAAGTGGCATCAAGCCATCCCTATTATTTCTGTTCTGGCTATCTTCTGCATTTTGTCCCTGTAAAGTCCCAAATATATGATTCTGTGAATAGATTTATGTCCCCAAAATATAAGGAATACTTGTCTGCTTGCATAAACAAACACACATCTCTTCATACAGAAAAAAATATATTAATCTGTCAAAGAGGATGAAATGGACCATATATTTAAACATTTCACACAAATTACTTTTTCATCATCACAGATAATCTGTCTGAATGGGTTTACATCTGAAGCTCCATTTCTGTAACATTTTGTGGATAAAAAGAAAAATGGGGTTATAGATGTTATTAATGATAGAACCAACTGCATATCACTTCAAGCCGAGAACGTTCTAAGTGGATTTTTATTACTTTATTTATTAGGTTATCTACCATGAAAAGGGTTGACAAAAAGCACCACTTCCAAGCAGCTCCTCTCTTGACACTTTCACACTAGAAAGCTGCTGAATGTAATCTCAGTTTTCTCCTGGATGCTACTCAAGAACAGCTGGAGATTGCATGTTTTTTCCACAAGGTCACTTTGCCTGGTTGGACATAGGGGGGAAAAGAACTCCTATAAAACAACAAATCAATGAATCTGTCCCCATGCATATTCCCCAGGTACAGCTTGTACCAGTTACTTTTTAACATGATGAATGTGGTCGCTGGCTTCTGAATTTGTTTCATTTCACTAATCATTCCTAACTATTTCTGACATTCACACATATTTGTTCATGCTCATACCTTCAGTAACTAACTGCTAACTCAATAGTCTGAAGTCAATTTTGTTTACTATATAGCAACAGTGCAAAGTACTGTACAAATATATAGGTAAAATATGAGATATGATAAAAAATTGTAAAAATGTATAAATATAAAATAAAAATATAATTATAGAAAATAAGATATACTAAAACTGATACACACTAATAGGATAAATAATATCTAAAGGCACAACTAGAGGATAAAACAAATAAAAGTCACATACTTGTATTAAAAGCCAGGGCAAATAGATGAAACTTTAAAAGAAATGTAAAGTGCTGAATGGACTGTGCACATGTGACGTGATGGAGCAGAGCATTCCAGAGCCTTAGACCTGCCCCCGAAAAGGCTCTGTCACCTTTAGTCTTCAAATAGGTTTCGCTACATCGAAAATCAGGCGATATGAGGATCGTGCTTCTGCAGATGGGTCTAGTGTAAACACCACTTATTTACATACTCGGTTCGAGCTGAAGAACAATGTGTCACCTTTTGTTATCTATGCAGAGTTAAGTACTTCCCCAGTATGGTTTGCTGTATGCATCATGCTTAAGTTACAGTTGTATTAAAAAGGACAGACATTTACCACAACAATGAACTTTCCCCACATTTGTTTGAGGTGTGACTAACAGCCCATTTACTAAAAAATGTATAAATGTAATATATGACATATGTCGCTCCATATCAAGAGTGATGTTGCCATATGCATTGCCTATAAGAGATTAGATTACTCTCACATATGCACATCCTGAAGGTTTCACAAGTTTTACACCTAAGTTGTTAAAGAAAAAAAAAAAAAAAAAAAAGCAGACTTAATGCATGGCTGTGCTGCATTCTGGCTTCTTACTCAGTTATGGATGTGTACACACACCTCTGTAATGTTATGTGGTTTGCTTTCTGTATATCGTAGTGACGTGTTCACTGTAACGGTCACTTCAACTCAACAATGAACTGACAACTAGTGACAAAAGTCAATGTCACTCTAACCCCATGTCTGTCTTTTATAATGAACCTGAAACATCAGTAACACCCTCAGGGAAATTCTTCATGTTTGGCACTTTGAAATGTAGATGTGGATAACATGATTCTGTTTTGGGTGGGTAACACTTAAAGGTTAAGGTCACTGTGATCTTACAGAACACTTATTTGGCCATAATTAAAGGATTCGCACAGTAATTGTGATAAAATGTCACATCCTTCATATGAAATCTATGTCTTTATTTGTTGGTTGACATTAATTCAGAGGTTGAACAGAGTATGATATAAAGAACTGGACACATCTGATTGAACCTGGTTCTGAAGATCATCCATAAACCAACAGAATTACTTGTTCTCAAATTATTTGTTACTAATAAATTATAGCACTAATGCTGTCGTAGTAAAATGAACCTCAACAGCATAGACGTTATTATCCCCATTTTAGGGTGACTCTAGCCACCCTGAAATATCTCAAAGTCATCCTATGATTTTCGGTCGATTTTTAAAATGTATTTATATATATTTTTTATTTTTTTTAAACAAGTGCAGTAAAGCACTGAAAATGAGCCAGCAAAAACGCAAGAAATCTGAACTCATGTTTCGGTTTGCTTATTTATTGTTTAATGCAATTATTAATATTGTTATGATTCCTACTCCTCATTATCTCAACGGGTCCGTGTCAAGCGTCACAGCACATGGTACGTGGACATCTGCAGCTGGACCATGTTGGATAGCGGGCACGGTGCAGCGCCTCCTTTGAAGCCCTTTAATATTTGGCCTAATATGTGACAAATAATATGTCCTCCTGAATAAACTTTACTAGATCCGTCACTTGTTGTTCCCAATTTACATTAAATATAGGAAACACAAAAGAACCAGGGTGAAGTAGCAAGAAATTAAATAATGAACGATACTTTAAATAGCATAGAAATGGTCAAGAAGTGTGTCCCCAAGGTGTGATGGTCTTCAAATAATAAATTAATTGACAAAGCCTTTGTGCTCTGAAAAATTTGCAGTATCTTCCCTCCTCCTAGAGCTAAGCCACCCCTGTCTCTCAAACCTAGTAATGTCCATGCTCAACAGGGTGATCAAGAACCGGGTTCTGCAACACCCAGTCAGGTTTTATTTTCTTTATTATGACCTTTACCTCTAATATATGTAGTACATGAAGTAAGATTTTACATGAATATGTGAAATATCTCCAATTTCTAATAGGTGTCATAGTTTGTGCCTATATATTTTCAGCATATTTTAGTTTATTAGGAACTCCATTAACTACTGTGAGTGGTTCAAACACATTAAATTAGTAAAGCAGATCACAGTTAAAAACAAACACTAAGAGGTAACAATGAACAAAAGAAAAGCTGACCATATAATAAAAGGTAAACATAATTGTGTAGCTCTCAATCAATCAGTCAGTCAGTCAATCAACCAATAAGATTACATTTTTATGGCAACAATTCCTTAAAAAAAAGTTAGCTCATGACACTTTACATATAGAGCTGGTCAACACCAGACTCTTAAGCCAATTTACAGACACCCAACAAACACTTTTAACAAAGAGACTATATTCATAGATGCTAAAAGTTCAGATGCCTTTCCCTTACACTCTGAAACATACCGTACAAACTAACAACATCAGTGCACTACATATTTGTACTTTCGACAATTAAATCCAGTCTTCACAAGGCACATTATTGTCATATTTTCAACACGTCAAACAGTCAATCATCACAAGTTAACCATCTGAGTAATAGCCAGCGTGGCCACTGACCCCACCCTCTACAATTATACTCACCTGCTCCATGCTGCACAGCCATAGCACCTGACCATCAGCAGCTGTGCAGCGTTCACTCTATGGACTCTGACTCTATCTCCACTCAGGTTTGTGAGTGTTTGTGTAGTTTGTTTTCTGTTTAATAAACACTGTTTTCTCCCTTCAGCACCGGTTGCATGAGTTCATTTATTCACTACCCTGTGACATATACTGTAAAAAGTACCAAACAGACATTCAGCACATGTACTGATAACGCTGATGACTGATAACTCCACTGATAACCGATAACACTTATAACTGATAACCCCCCCCCCCTCTCCATCTGCCCTGGAAGTGTTTTTCTTCTCTCTTGTCCCCCCGACTGATGTTAATGTCACATATGTGCTTACGTTATATTCATATGTGTAACTCTGTAACTTCTGAATCCTGTGTAGCTGGACAGAGCCTTTGTATGGCTGCAGCCCGCACTGGTTTTTCAGAAGTTTTTTGGAAGTTTGTAAATGCCAAATGACAGTAAAGTTCTATTCTATTCTATTCTATTCTATTCTATTCTATTCTATTCTATTCTATTCTATTCTATTCTATGTACTTATAGTGCATATGCCTTGTGCTTTGTGTCTATTTTACATTTGCTTTTTCCCCATTATTTCACAGCCATGTCATTGGTATTTTCCATAAACTTAAACTTTCTCAGTTTGTTTGGCATCATTGCTAGAAATGATTATGTAATAATATATATAACAATTATCTTATCTTATCTACGGTACAGATTTTTTTCTTTTAATTTTAATTTACCATTGTATTTTACTAAACATAGGCCTTAATTTGGTATACTTTATGTATGTACAGTGTGTGTCCGCACATTCATATTGCTGTTAGTATAGTATTTTGTATGGTATTTCCTCCTTTATTTTTTCATGCACTCTATGGATTTCTTTGAAGCGGTTTCCTTTCTTCATCATGGTTCTGACACTGTAACCCATGGATGCAACTGATAAAAGGACTGGGCTGCTGCTGTACTATTACGAGCCTCTCACCTCAGTCTCATCCATACTATTATGACGCTTTTGCATCTCTGTGAATGAGAGTGTTGTCTCTTGGTGTGACTCTAAAAAAAATGTTGACAGTGGCTGTCAGTGTCACAGTGTTGGGGTGTATGTGTGTGTGTGTGTGTGTGTGTGTGTGTGTGTGTGTGTGTGTGTGTGTGTGTGTGTGTGTGTGTGT
>JAPTYQ010000007.1:3449001-3462987 GCA_029814465.1 Ostorhinchus cyanosoma | reverse complement strand
AAGAGGGGCCCATACCATTAATGGTCTTGTATGTAATAAGGAGGATTTTAAATCTAATTCTAAACTCGACTGGAAGCAAGTGCAGGGCTTCTAGCACAGGGGTGATATGTTCTCTTCTATTGGTTCCTGTTAATAGTCTTGTTGCTGCATTTTGAATCAGTTGAAAACTTTTTAAAGAGAACTTTTAGGACACATGAGTAGGGAGTTACAGTAATCTAATCTAGATGTAAAAAGCACATGAATCAATTTTTCAGCCTCATTTTTAGACAGAATATTTCTAATTTTGGCTATGTTGCACAGGTGGAAGAAAGCTGTCCAGCAGGCTTGGTTAATATGAGCTTTAAATGATAGATCTGGGTCAAATAGAACTCCTAGGTTTTTCACTAGCGCTGGGGGCTTCACTCAGGTTTTCCAGAGTGACTATCTGGTCAGTTAGGGAGTGTCTCATACTTTTAGGGTCTATTATAGTGACCTCTGTTTTTTCAGGGTTAAGTTAAAGGTAGTTAACAGTCATCCAGGTGCTATGTGTTGAAACATTAGGATGTCTGATTCTGAGTAATGTTATGGTCTGGTCATTGTGATTTTCATGGCAACAAATAGTTGATAAAATTCATTTGACAAAAAAGAATAACTTTTCTTTGCACTTCTGTCAGTTGAATATAGTTGTGAGCAGTACTTAAAGTGTTTTGTCCTGGTGTAGCCTACAGTCAATGGTCATCTTATTTCACGAGCATCTACATTATATTGCCCTCACATTGCCCACAACTTTTGTAATGTTTTTTTTTTTTTCTGTAGGCTGTGTGATTGAAAAATTATCTAAGCAATGGAGATATTAATACTTTTCAGTTTATCATCTTATTCATTTTGTCATGCAACATTACAAGCACATTACAAAGCTGCATGAAGAGGATAAAATACATTGAACAGTCATCGATGCCTCACACAGTCCAAGATGATCAAAATACAGTGTATGGTCAATAAAACATGCAAAATGAACTCAAATTAGCATGGGTGAAATGGTTTGGCTTTCACTCTTATTGGGATTTGAACCCCCGTGTCCCGCACCACAGTTTGAAGCATTACATACATAGCTACTCAACCACGAACATAAACAGTAGTAATATTACCTAATGAACTGATATATGTATTAATATATAGCAGTGGTAGGTTATTTTGTTCTGGTCATTTTAAAAGTAGCTCACAAACTGAAAAAGTGTGGGGAACCGTGCTGTAGGTTCTAGAAGTCTAGGATCCGTTTAGAATGGATCATGGTTTAGATGAGCTGCACGCTGACGTTTACGTACTGAGATACTAGAATCACAGAATGCGTTTCAATGTCTGACAATCCCATGCAGTCGATTTGGGTGTTTTTGGGTCGTCTTGAACTAATTCAACTTCATAATTTGCTTTGTTTATTAGGAGATGAAACTGAATAACAGAAATAGTAGAGGGTTGTTTTACACTGAAGGAGGTGGAGCTGAGCTCTGCTGTGCTCAACTGAACCTATGGTTATGAATTATTTTAGTGAACAATAGTTCTTCCATTTTAGAAGATGTCCCCACTTTTGTAGAAATGGAGGTTGTACTAAGTAGCATCGTCTTTACACTTAACATCACACAACTGAAACTCAGATACTATATTGAATTTGACCTGAATGTCTGTTTCGTTTACTCCAAGTGGGAATTTCCAGCATAACTGACTGCAGCACAAGCAGAAAATATACAGTAAGAAAAATGAAGAAAGCAAGTCAAGTGAGTGAGCGATGGAAGCAACAAGAGGGGAGGCGGAAGAGAGATTGAATTAAAGGAAAAAGAAGAGTAAAAAGAAAGGTTGGAGCTAAAAGAATGCAAGCGAAAAACGGAGAAAGAGAGGGAGCGTAAAATCACTCATGACCAGCAGAGCAGCAGAGGAAACTATGTGGTGTGGCAAATGAATTGTTCTGCAGGAAGCATTTTCATTTGTGTGCACACACAGCACAAAGTGACTGGAGGGGAGCTGGATGTGTCCACGCTGCTGCTGGGTGTGTACACTGTGTGTAAATATGTGTGTGATGGACCCATCTGCTGTGGTTGCATTAAGCTCTGGATGAAGGGGGTGACCTAACATTTCTAAAAACCACTGAAAAGCTGCTCTAATCGCAAAGTACAGAACAACAGAGTTATTTATTCATTGTTTCTTCAGAAAAGCAGTATTGAGAATTAGTCACTCACTGGATATTTACCTGATAAGTCAACTTTTAAAAGCCTGTGATACAAGAAAAATGAAAGTGCAGAAACGCAGGAGCACAAGGAAAATGAGATAGTGTCTGCTATTGTAGAAAAAAAATCACTTTCTCATGTTTCCAGACTTGGTGCATATATTTTGAGCACATTACATTGCAGTGTTTTATAACTTGTGTCAGTGATAAATGATACATATTCATATACTCAGATGGAAAGCAGTAATTTGAAAGGAAAGAGTTTGGCTGTTGGCTTTTCTCCTGAAAAAAGGGGGAAACTGATGTCACTTTTATATTGATAGAGTAAATATAAAGCAGCTGGCAAAGAAATAGCCTAATACGTAACCCCCCCCCGCCTTAACGTCATGCTTTAATACTTTGGTTCTTGTATAAAGTAAATAACTGCTTTCCCATTTCTAGTCTATAAGGAAATTAACTGGCTGCTGGCAACAGCCATATTTAAACACAATACACTACTATTGATCCTTTAAATGCAAGCCTTGGCAAAAGCTGAATACAAGCCAAGCTGCTGAAATGTACCTTTAAGTAGGTGTAAAGGGCATTAAACCTTTCACTCTGCTGACCTACACAATAGCTTTTTATTTTACATTGGAATCATGTGAGAGGAGGGGCAGGTGTGTGTGCCAACAGCAAATGCCATTTTCCTGTTTCTTTCCAAGCGTCTAGCAAAAAAAACCAAAGCCATATACTTTCTCATCTTCAATATGTTCTCATACCTAAAGAACAGATAACGACAACAAAAGGTAAATCTATAAAATGTTCTGACAATACAAACATTTGCAAATAAACAAGAACTATTTTTGCTGCATAAACTGTCCTCTTAGTTCTTAAAAAAACAATCTATCATTAATAAGAAACTTTTTAATGACCTTGACCTTTGATTTTTTTTTTTTTTTTGCAAAAGCTACTCAATTCATCCTTGAGTTCAGTGAATATTTGCAAAAGTTTCTTCAAAGTGTTCATGACATTCTTTAAAGTGAGCCATGATGTTTGACCACCCAGATCCTTTCACTTAATCCATGGCTCAGGAGGTAGAGCAGGTTATCCAATAACCAAAGGGTTAGCGGTTTGAATCCCACTCTGTCCTAGTCTGTCCCCTGTGTACTTGGGCAAGACACTTCACCCTCCTTACCTCCAGTGCCACTCACACTGGTGGATGAATGTTTGCTGGTGGTCGGAGGTGCGAATTGGCAGCCACGCTTCTGTAAGCCTGCCCCAGGGCAGCTGTGGCTACTGCTGTAGTTTACCACCACCAGAGGGACAATGTGTGAGTGAATGAATAATGGATCAATAATGTAAAGCCCTTTGGGTACCTTGAAAAGCGCTATAGAAATCTAATCCATTATTATAAGAAAAATCATTCTTGGTTCATGGTTAACACCAGCAGTCTAGGATCCAGTGGAATCTGAGAGCTTATGTTTCATGTGCTCCCCCTCCCGTTCATCCATATTTCCACCCAGCCGAAGCTGTGGGAGGCCAACCACAAGCATTTACCTAGGATGATAACTTACAAAGGAGCAACACGGAGACACGTTTGTAAAAATGGCTGACATCAATGTGGGACTGTATTATTTTGTCAGTATAAAAACTGGACAGTATATTTTCTGTAAAACAAGAACAAACAACTGCAAGATTTCTCGTTAAAAAAGTGTCATAGACTTCATTGCTGAACAGTTGCAAGTCTGTGAATATCCAAAAGGAACGTGCTGAGAGTCAAATGAAAGTCTGACTTCAAACGTTTTCTGGTCATGTAAGTCTGTCCAGAAAATTGCCACCAATTTACAACTACAGTTTAGGCAGTGCAGTGGTGTAGTGGTGGTGTTTTGGGTTCAATTCTCAAAGACACTCATTGGTCTCTGCACAACTTGGATTTTCTATGGTTTCCCCTGTCATTAAAAACATGTACAAACAGGTTTCAGTATCCCTGACCACGGTACTGATGGAGATCTGGAGTTGGTCCCCAAGCACTTTCAATGGCAGCTCAATGCGTGTGCTACATGCTAATGTGAAGTCCTCATGCTAATACTCCATACTGTGTGTTTATCAGGGAAGGTAAAATGCAGAGATCACATTTTTTCTACAGGAATAAGACAAGTCAACCTCAATCTTATTTAGTTCCATAACTGGTTTTGTATGTCAGATTAAACATGGAAAGAATATCATTAGCTCAAAATGCTGTGGATTCTCTGTTGCAACTACAAGATCATAATACGTGATGAGAAACTGAGAAACTGCCTGTTGTACAGCTGACTGGATTTCTATATTCTATATTTTCTGTTTAGTTCTACATTATGAGTTAAGATATATACCATGTGTGATTGTTGCTGTCAGAGTGTATTCCAATAATCTTACATACAATACAATAATAACCTTATAGATGTTGAAAACTTCACAGGTGGAAGACTCTGAATGGCAGTCACTTCATTCATGTACTTTAAAAGGATAGAGTTTCAGGGTGTTGAATAAAATGTTACATTATTCTGGTCTCAGATAAAAAAAAAAAACATGATCTCTCCAGTCATAGACTATGTGACCTGTAGGCTCTGTAAGGTAAGCTGTAGGCCTTAACTACTGACTAATGACATCTTAGGAACAAAATGCAGGAAAATCCAACATCTTTTCAAACTCGAGTCTTTATTTACTGACTCTTGGTTATGAAAAATCAACCTCATCCTAATATTCAAGGAGGAGTGGCCTGCAGGAGAATAAACCTAGCATACACTTTTTCATAGTGGCAGAAACCAGAGGACCCAGAAGGAGCCCATAAAGCACATGGAGAACATGGAAAATCAGCACAGGAAGAAGATGGTCCAACCGGGAATCAGACTTTAATCTCTCTGGTTTTGACGCAAATAAAGAGACAAAATCTCAGCAACTGGAGGGTAGGGATGAATGTGGTGGATCACCAATGTTTGTTGACCAGAATTTGTGTCAATCTATTATAAAAGCCTCTGGGTGCATGTGTGTGTGTGTCCAGGGATTAACGCAAAATCCAGAAAGAGCTGACTGCTGCAGTTTGGTATATTTATGTATTGTTGGTCAAGGAAGAGACTAGAGAAAATAGCAAGCTGATAGGATTTTATTTTTATTTTAGGAGATATTGGTAATTTTGGAATACAATAATCTTACAATCAAGTTGCTATGGCCAGAACACTTTGGCGGTGACTGCTGGACAAATACGGTATAGTATGCAGGAATACACAACAGCATAAAAATAACCACATCTAGAATCTGTGGATCCCCATAGTTCAACACACCAGTTTGTGTTAAAAGTGATGAGTTTATGTTTACATTTTATCTCCATCTTCACTATTTTAGTTCTTACTCTAACCCTTTTTGTATCTTTAATCCAGTTCTCTTCAACATGTCCCCATGTGATGAAAATTTCATTGTAAATGAAACTTTAAGGGTGCCTTGTTTGGTGCAAATTTACACCCTAACAAAGCATCAGTATGTGATGAGTCGTTCGAGTGAATGTGTCAGAGTGTAACAACACAAAAGAACACAGATTTCTCATTATAGCACTGCTCAGTTTTACCATCATTCAGTGCTTTTTTAACAACACACTGCAATTAATCACCTTTTTGCAATAGCAATGTTAGATGATGTAGATGGATCTAATGGGAACGCACAAGCAGAGAACAAGTGTTTACATCAGCAGCATGTTGTACCTGTCTGCCCTCAGGCCTGATGGGTTCAGGATCTACTGCTGATGATTAAATGCTGAGACAGTTGGAAATCACTGAAGCATTTCTCATCGATATAAAGCATAAACAGGTGAGTGTCTCTCAGGTTTCAATGCATTTAAAGCGCAGCTACAGGAATGGCCTGTTTGTAGCGGTAATTTTGTTTATACCTTTAAGCACTTTCTTTGCCATGTTACTGGAGCAAATCTCAGTGGAATATTAGTGACAGAAATCATGTTTAACTTTTCGTCTTTGGATTAACTGTGTGCCAGGCCCTGAACTATATTCAATACACATTTGTTGTTTCCTCCCAGAGGGCTTTTACGGAAGACAAAAAAAAAATCAATGCTATTCTTGGTAATGGGTGCAAATAAAACGTTCCTGCATTCTGTTTAAGGTGCTTACATTGCACATACAATACTCATACTTCACACACTAGCAGAACACACACATTCTGGTACTTCAAAGTTTCTCATGCGACAACTGTCTTCTCAGAAACACACAAAAATACACACATATTCACACACTGTTGGTGGTAGTGCCAGGAGGCTTCGAGTCGCTCCATCCTCCTGTATAGCTTTATTTGTTTTGTCATGAAAGCAAATTTTTGAAAATTGACACTTGCCGTAACGAGCATCTGTTTTCACCATCTGTGGACTATGCAAATTAAGCCAATGAATATTCAGACAGGACTCGGTTTAGAACCACAAGTCCGCAGGCTCGTTTACAGTTGGTGGAAGAGAATCATGTGGACCAGGGAGACGACAAAGGGGGAAAAAAGAATGAGTAAATCTTCCTCTCTTTGCATTCCACCCCCCCCCATCTTTCTTCTCCCAGTTTAAGCGAGCATATGCTGAATGAAAGCTCTGCTAATTTGGAACAATTTATGAGCCGACAGAACGTGTCTGCTTTCTTCATCCACTCCCTGGGACATTTGATCTACCCGTCCCGTATGTGCCGTGGTCTGCTTCTCTCCCATCGTCTTCCATTTATCTCTTCACTCTAACTGTCTTCCTCCTCCACTTTATACCTTTGTTTTCTCATTTTCCCAGTGCTCTCTAATGTTTCTCTTCTGTTTTAACTCTTCTCCATTTCCACTGTTTTCTTCACCTCTTCGTTTCCCTTTCCCTCCCACTTCATTTCCATTCCTCTACCACTTTTCTTCCCCCCTCTCTTCACTTTCTCCCCACAGCGAGGGCATTCCATGAATAATTCAAAAGCATTGCAGGATGATAATGGGAAATTAGAGGTGAGACCGTGCGTGGCTTGGGTGTGTGTGTGAGATTAGTTGATTCATTCCAGCCAGGAGGCAACTGTAAGGAGCTCTTTATCCATATAAATTATGTCAATAAAGTGACACTTCTGCTTAAAGTTGCAAAGTGAAGACGAGTGACAGCCGATTTAGTCATTTCAGGATGATGGAGTAATGATTACCATTGGGTTGTTATGTCAACATTATCGCCGCCTGCCATTACAGCTATCAGTCAATGAGGTTTCTGGGAAAGTTTAGACAGAAAAGCAAAAAGAAGCTTTAGCTGTCTAAGAGCAGATTTAAAGGAAAGGCCAACTTGAGTCTGTAGTTATACATCTAAAACGAAATAATTTATACAGTGTCATGAGGGGCATGGATAATTATGTTTCTGTACTTTACAAACACAGTTTCAAGTAGTAGAAATTAATTCAAATATAGAGATATGTCTTCTATGAGATACTGAGGTAAGACTTTATTTGGATTGTCAACCTACAGAGAGCTTATGAGTTGATATTCATCAAGCTAACTGATGAATAAATGAAACTTGTGCAAATGCTGCAGGATATTTTGGTGACAAATATGAACATCATACAGAATGTAAAGTTTCAAGCTGTTGGATTTAGGAATCCTAAACGGGTTTGTAAGTCATGACATCACTTCCTACTTCCAGGTCCACCTCAGTCTGTAAAACCCATTCAGTTATCATCCTACCACACTACATGTGATAACAAAGAACAGTGGAGGTGGATGTAGGTGATAAGGGAAGTTCCAAGTCTTAAAGGGGACCAAAACTGAAGTTAACTGCTAGCTAATATTAGCAGGCTAGCTAATGACCCTGATATGGAATAGGCAAGGCAAAGTTTATTTGTAAAGCACAATTCATACACAGGGCAATTCAAAGTGCTTTACAAAAATGGAAAAATATAAAATAACGGTTTTATGAAGAGTTGCATATCTTCACACTTCATATTTTGTTGTTTATCACTTTTATCTGTGCTGTCCAGTTCAGGGGAAGGTAAACACAACGACTATTTATGTCAGTACACACAGCTGAGAATGAAGTGGAGTGATGCACTGCAGTAAACAGATCAACAGCATGATCTATGGCAGGTAAAACCCTGATTATGGAAAACTCCACCAAGCACAGTGTCTGATTCTAATAAATGCAACACCTTCTGAACCTCGGTGGTTCATTTAAGAAAGAAGTTATAGTAAAGAAGCATGCATACAGGCTCTACTGGTAAGGAATCTGAAAAAGAGTTATATGGCACAATAATGTCAGACCTAACAACAGCATTACGTAAATTAAATAAAATATTCATTATCATCTTTTCTTCTGTGTATAATCATCTAAATATAAGAGCACCTGTGTTCTCATTAGCTTCAAATAAGATGTTTGTATCTACTGAGGGAAAAGGTTCCACCAAAGGGCAAAAAACTATGGCTAATAAGTGAAGCCTATAGATTAGTATATTAAAGTGTAATACTACTGATGACCACTAGATGCTGCTCCAAAAAGCTATACGTAGCTCCCACAAACTTACATCAAAATTCTCCTTAAATATACTAAGTTTATTTCAAGTACTTTAAGCCTATTATTTTTCTAGGAGTCACTCTGATCTCATTGGGACTGGTTTTCCATTATATAAAGTCATCAATAAGATATTAGAGCAAACATAAGGCTTTGGTTTCTGCCATGTCCTGTTTTGATGGACAGTTCAATCACATGTCAGTGGTTGGAGTTTTTGTTTTTCTTCAGACTTCTCAGTACTAGTTAGACTGTGGACGTTGCATACTAAAACAGTCACATTTTTTACACTGTTTTATAAGGTTACTGTTTTACTGTGTCAGTAAGCTACAGTATGCTTTAGTTTATCTCTCATACTCCACCCTTTTGTCCAAACACATGTCTGGCCTCAAGAACTCAACAGTGTTAATAGTGCCAATGCCCAACATGCAGGCTCTGGGCTTTAATAGTATTTTAGAAACTACAGGGTAAAATCATGGTGGCTTCATCCACTTCTTATATTGTAAATTGTCATTGTCCTCTATACAGTTCCTGTTCTCTTCAATTTATGCCAGCTGGCATTCAGTGTTTAGGTACTGTTACCTACTATGGCTGAGTGGGGACCAGAGGCATTCATCCCGATCACTAAAAAAACACTTTCTGCAACCACTGGAGGGATACTCAGTTGCATTCCTCAATTTTGCCACCACATATCACAAAAAATTACACACCTAACCAAAGGATACAATTAAAATTTTACAGGTGCTGTCAAATCTCAGTACATTTACTATTCAAATAACGTGATATTATTAATCTTTCAATTTTTCAAGGAAACACATTTCCTCATGAGGACAGATGTCAAAGTACAGAACATTATTTAAACACTGTTGTTTTTTGACAGCTGAAACTAAACACCACTTGTTATGGACTTGACTTTCTGTGCTTTATGTTGTTTCCTCAGTATCCAGAACATGTTGAATGAATAGAGGCAATTGAGCATTTTGTTTAATTGTGCATACCACCACCCTGCAGTTCTGTCCCAAAAATGACAAGAGAGATCTATTTCTGTTAGATTCTGAACTGAAGGCTTTTTTTAATGATTGCTGTGAAGAGTTGCTGCTGAGCTGTTTTGTTTAATTGTGCATACGGGTCCTGTCTCTTTGCTCCCCTGTTCCTGCATTATCCCTGTCCCCAGAGGTGACAAGAGAAAGTATCTCTATCTCTCTTTGCTCTCTGAATGGAATATAAGTTTGCTCTATTGGCTGCTTTTGAGTGCTGCTGCTGCAGGCAAGCTCATTGTCGCTCCTTCAGGGCTTCATTTAACTAACTTACAGTCTAAGCTGCACAAATCCCTCCAGCTGGAGGTGAACAGCAACGCAAGCAGCTGTCAACTGCAAACTGGCCTTGGTCTGGCTGAATCCCAGGGCAACACAGTGCTGACAGAGAGGGACTGTCACAGGAGAACTGACCAGAGGGGCATTGTTGCACAGAAAGGTATCTGCTCCGCTATTCTCTGCTTCTGTGGCTAAAGATAGAGGAGTAGTGGGCATTCAGAGGAAAATTGTGTTTTGTTTTGTTTTGTTTTTATGATGTTTGCATGCTGACATCAACACACTTTCATTTATTAACTTCTACAGATTATACTAACCTTGAGACAAGTACAAATTTACTTCATCAATTGTTATTAGTGAAACTCGTTTAGAAAAGTTGACCTGAACTGAATAGAATTTTTTGTTAACACCAGGGTAGAAATACTATTAAATGAATGTTATGTATGACAGTTTTCTAAAGTATATATTTCTAGAATTATAGATCATTAAAACTGTAAAAGCCGGAAATCAGAGGAAAAAGTACTAGAAACTGAAAAAAACACATCTTCGCTATGTTTCGCTACCTTAGAGTTATTGTATTCACAGTCAATCAAATATTTCACCCCCTACCTCTGTGAAAAGATCCAATATTCCAGTTAATCCAATAACATCCAACAGACACTCTACAAATACAAAACTGCAGGGGCGCCGCTACCAATTGTGGGCCCCATGAAAGCTAAATGTTGTGGGCCCTTTCATGAGGGGGTGGGGGCACATAACATAACTTGCCCTAGTGTGAAAACAAAGCTGAAACTTAACATGCTTTCAACGTGTAATTTCCGACTACTATGCCTTTCTTATACAGTGGATCTTATTGGACATTTTCACAACTTTTACTGGACCCCCTCATCTGCTCTATGCCCTCCCCCACCACCACCACCACAAATGCTGGGCCCTATGAATTTGTCATGTTTACACCCCCTTATCAGCGCCCAAGCAAAACTGTGTTATCACAAGCACTTCTATTAACTTGACACAGGGCATTTGTCACCTCAAAGTCTAAGCCAAGGTTTCTGTTTGTTTAGTTTTTTTTTTAAACTTGATCAATGATATATGAACTTTTTTTGTTGTTTTGAGTAATAATTTTTTGGTTTTAAAACAGGTATCAACTATAGTTAACTACGTATTCCTTCCTGATTCGTCCATCAATACCAGACAGGAAAAATATTGGAATAATTTGCAAACACAATGAAATACTTTGGATGAGGTTAGGTAAAAATCATTTGCATAGGTAAAGAAAAGTACAGGTTTAATGACTAATCCTTATGGGATGCCTTACAATCTGTACTTAGAATTTGACGATGTGTTATTCTATCATACAAATAACTTACTACCAGATGAATAGCTATTGAACTACAATACATAATTTCCACCACGAGTAAAAAGAGAAATAGCGTCTTATATAAATCAAGAAATTCTCCATGTAATTTCGCTCTTGTCATGGGTTTAGTGATGTTGAAGAGTTGGACCAGAGCTATTTAGACTTCTGCCTTCAGTCTTATTATATATAACCTGACATGTCATGTTGTTTGAGATTTAATATACTAGAACATCAGTAGGTCATCCAGGGAGGATTGGACCTTCATTATGTTTTGTGTATAAAAAAATGATTGTTTTGACAGAAAATTCATCTGCAATACTTTTGATTTACTTGGGCTCTAAGAGGGGCATTTTTCACAGTGTCTGCCATGTTATAGCCCAAATAGAAGAAATAAAAATAATCAGCATTACTTAGTTCCAAAAGCCAGCTTCAGTGGCCGGGGATTGGACCGCCAAGGCCCCTGCCTTGGCCTGCTGCCCAAACCACAAGGCACCAAACCCTTCCGCTTCCCCCCGCGGGTGGTGGGCCCACAGGGCAACCTGAGGCAAGACTTCCTCCTGGGACAAAGTCCTGCCTCAGGTGGAGGAGTTCAAGTACCTCTGGAGTTAGGGCAGGATGGAGTGGGAAGTTGACAGGTGGATTGAGGCAGCATCTGCAGTGATGTGGACACTAAACCGGACCATTGTGGTGAAGAGGGAGCAAAGCTGAAAGGCGAAACTCTCGATTTACCGGTCGATCTACGTTCCAACCCTCACCTATGGTCATATGAGCTTTGGGTAAATACCAAAAGAATGAGGTCACGGGTGCAAGCGGTCGAAATGAGTTTCCTTCGCAGGGTGGCCGGGTTCAGCCTTAGAGATAGGGTGAGGAGCTCAGATATCCAGGAGGAGTAGATCCGCTGCTCCTCCACGTTGAGAAGAACCAGTTGAGGTGGTTTGGGTATATAGTGAGGATGCCTCCTGGACACCTCCCTTGGGAGGTGTTTCAGGTATGTCCATCCTGGACGAGACCTTGGGGCTGACCCACGACACGGAGGAGGGATTATATCTCTTGTCTGGCCTGGGAATGTCTTGGGATTCCCTTGGAAGAGCTGGTGGAAGTGGCTGAGGAGAGGGCTGTCTGGGTTTCTTATCTGAACGCCCCCACTCCTCGGACTCAGATAAATGCATGAAGACGAGTATGAGTACGAGTACTTAATTTAGTGAAACATATATTCATATATGAATATGAATATCAACTACAGTTGTATGTGCAGGTGTTGCATACCCTGTCAACTGAAATACATCTACGTACCATGTGACCTCCCATACGCTTTTAAGTACTCTGCATTGTATTAAATGGACATCTGTAGCTGTCAACAGATTAACAGGAAATGGTGCACATAAAAAATGTATGTATATACTGTCAACATATGAGGAAAGCATTTCTGACAAGTTGCTAAAGTCTATCGTGTATCTCTTTCCTGCTCCATATATTTTCTTTCAGCTGTCTGCTGTTTTGACACTAACCCCACAGAGGTCAAACACAGATTCAGCAGCTGTCTTCGGATGACGACATCACACTGAAGCAGGTTAGACAGAGACATCTGTCAGGATACAAGGCATTAGCTTCAGGGTAGGATCACACACAAGCACACATATACACACAGAGAGACACACACTGATACACACTTGTCCTCAGAGGTTCATCCTCAGGTAATGGAATGAGAACATTACTTCCTGCTCCACGGTTTCAGTCAGAGCCTCATCCATTCTGGCATACAGACACTCACACACTGTTCTTCACTGTCCCACTCTCACATCCACTTTGTGTCCTCAGGGGAATAGAGTTCCTGTATACAACACCCATAACGACCGCCTAGATGAGCCCCGCAGGCTTCCATATCTAATTCTGGCCCGTAAAGCTGCGGACAGCGCTGACTGAGAGCCCGGCCTCAACACAGGCCTGTTTGCTGCACTCGTAAAGAAACCTGGCAGAACTACCTCATCACCAGTCGACACAGACTGGCCCGTCCCCTACTGAACCTGCAGTACTGCCATAAACACAGCCTCATTCAGCATCACAGGTGAGGGTATTTTTCACCTACTCTTATTATCCACTCAGCATTCAAGTGTAAGACTTCAGAGTATTTAGGAAGATCTAATTGCTGCCATGGGTTGCAATATTCATACTTATGCTAATATTTATCATATAATCACACAAAAATGTATTTTCCTTAACTCTGAGTAAACTGTGTCCATCAACAGAGGAGTGGGCTCACTGAGTCAGCCATGTTTCTACAGTAGCTCCAAACCAGCTTCCTTTAGCAGTTGGCATGTAGTTTTAAAGTATACAGTATAACTATCACATGATATTATCTGACTGTGAACAGACATAATGGCTACATTTACATGATGTTTTTTGATTCCAAATTATTTATTCAAAATAAAATAATTCGGAATTAATGTAATTTCCTTTGTTTTTACATGGAAATGCTTCAGTTAATTCTGCTTTCAGAGCTGGGGATACAGAGCATTCTGATTGGGCAGAATGCGGACGTGACGTCGTGATGTCTACTGGAAGAAAACAATCGCGTCCACTTCCTGTTTCTTTTCGTTTCAACTAGCAACAT
>JAPTYQ010000007.1:3427257-3440772 GCA_029814465.1 Ostorhinchus cyanosoma | reverse complement strand
GTGTGTGTGTGTGTGTGTGTGTGTGTGTGTGTGTGTGTGTGTGTGTGTGTGTGTGTGTGTGTGTGTGTGTGCAGACAGACAGACAGCCTCATCATGGACATGCAATTGTTTTGTTTTTGTTTTTCAAAAGAGCCAGATTCACGTAAGTGGGTAAGATCAACCTGCACCTCATTTTCCACAGCAACCAAATATTCTATTAGAATGATGTTGTAAGTTGGGTAAATGTATCTGTTTATATCTCTAATTAAATATAAAACACATTGTTTGGTTATTTGCTGTTTGGTTAAAGCACAAACAGAGGGGAGCAGAGAGACACTTAATAATACTGTCACAGAAAAAAATAATAGACCACCCCTTGTTTTCGTCAATTTCTTCTTCATTTTAATGCCTCGTGTAACTAAAGGTCCATTTGTTTGGACAAACATAATGACAACAACAAAAAATAGCTCATAGTAGTTTAATTTCAGAGCTAATATCTATCCATTTTCCATGGTTTTCTTGATAATAACCAAAATCACTTCAGCTCTTACATCAATATCTATGTCACTGTACTGACAAAAACGGTGCTTTTATTCATTCCATGTTTTCTTTTCTGTCTGTTTTAGTCACAGGATACACACAGGAGTTAGTACTTGACTGAATAATGATTGTTTTGGAGGATTTTTGATGATCTAATAATCTTTGTCCACGACTGCACACTGATCTACAACTTTTTTTTGGAAATGATCTGCCTTAGAGATTAAATGAGCTAAATATTATGAATTTTAATAAGATTAATTGGAAAGCAAATGACAAAAGTGCTGGTTGCTGATGTTTTGAAAGAATCTGATAAAGTGTTATTTCACATATATATTGGTTTACGTACATTTATACAATAGATTTATGAATTTTCCACCAGATAGAACCTGTAAAGTAAATGTATTGTCATGTGTAGATAGTGTTTGGAAGTAGATATTCCTCTGGAGTAAAACCCATTCTCTCCTAAATTCATGTTGAGGAGGTGCTGTATCAAAATGGAGGATTGTTCTCATAAATTAGGGTTAGGGTATATTTCTTTTATGAGTCCAATCCATTCCTCTGTCACTATGGCTCATCATCACTTAAATTACTTTTATCAGATTTGATGGTTTAGTCACAGAGTTTCCTCTACCCAAAAAATGTTACGCTGTTCTTTCACAAATGTGGGAATGATGATCCGAAATTGCGTTAAAATTTATAAAACAATGAAATTTCTCTTGCCTGATCAGACCTCTGGGTACTCAGCGCCCCTAAACTTCTGATCCTAGAATTGCCCCTAGTGTGACGTATAACTTGCAAATCAGAAATACCCCAAACATAGCAGTTTTGCTAACCTCTCCAGATTTTTTTTGCTGTTCCACAAATTTGAGCATGTATAGAGTCTTTCACCCAAAGTGACTGCAGCTCACTGATGTCAGCGTCTCCCCAGTTCAACATCTTTCTGGTCGTGTTGATATGTTTGTTTACTGTAAAAGGCCTGCGCTCATTTTTCAATCCCCCCGGTGCGGAACAAGAGGCATTTGTTTTACATAGCATTCCAGAATCATGATTCCACCTTTATCCCAGTTCTGTTACGACCTCCAGAGGCGTTACAAAGGTGGGACCAAATGATCCCTTCATGTCTTTTACACAGGTGAAATATTCCCAGAACAGAAGTGCTGTGTAAAAGGGGCTTGTAATGGTCACCCCTTCTTTGCAGTTGGAGGTGTCAGTCAAGTTTTACAGAGGAGTAAAGAAAAAGGTTCTGGGCTGCAGGCAATATTTTCACTCCAATATCATGAGCTGCCACTGGAGGAACTGGCATAAGTTCTGAGTGATGGCGCTGAGTCCATTTCTCTTAAAACATCCCAGAATGAATGGATGGATGATGGAATGAATGAATAAAAACATTATTGACTTAGTTTTTCTGGGGAGGTTGCCAAACTAGAAGACTAAAAGATACTATACCCACTTAAACCTTCTATAATTTAAGCTTTAAGTTGTTGTCATTGCTAAGATGGATGAGCCACATATGGTTTCATTGTTGCAGAAAATGTTAAATAATTCTGTCTTCAAAACCATTCATCTTCCAACACAGTTGGTGACCCATTTTCAGATTTTCTCTTTTCTTAAGCTGAGTCATGGTTGTTTACTCCAAACAGACTGAAAACAAAGTAAACCATGATTAAGGTTAATAACCACTTCAGTACCTGCCAACGCACACTTTAGATGTAACTGGCTGTCGTTGAGTGTAATGGGCTTATCACTGTATTCTCTCTGAAATGAAAAAGGCTCCTACCTTTACAACCTTATAAAAGCAGTACAGATTGTGTGGAAAATCAAGAGCAAACTGTTAAAAGTCCTCTTGAACTAATAGAATTTGACTGCGATGCAAAATAAGACTCGATTATTTATCACTGTTGCTACCTGATAATGAAATTAATCTCTGCAACAAGGAAAGATGAGCTAAATTAAACTGTGTTTTATGGTCTTAGGTATCTCTCCTCCCTCCTCTTCCTCTACTTCCTCCTTCTATTTTTATTTACCGTGGGACTCCAGCAGCTTACAATAGGTCAAGGCGCTATGTCGGGAGAAAGAGATTAACTCTGGGCAATTAGAGAAGTGAAATTCACCAGCAATGTTTATTATTCTGCCCTCAGTCTTGTTCTGGAGGCTTGTGGGTGAAATATGGATGTACATTCAATATTTAACATAAGAACATCAAAGCGGCCCATAGCCTCAGTGCAAGGAAAAGGGAAGAAAAATGAGGCAACTTTACTCCTATTTAGTTGTCCTTATGTGGGTGCTAAAATGCTGCAGTTTTTCTCACACACTGATTGCTGTTGTTTCGCTGATTTCAGATTTGGCCCAGAACATAAATCATGCACTGAACCCTGCACTGTAGAAAAAAAAACAACATGTAATATCTCATGACCAATAGCAAATACGCAAAAATCTATGACTATTAATCTGATTAAAAAGCTATCTCTAGCGCTTCGTGGTGCATTTTTGGCCATTTGCACTAATGTTTTGGATGTTGGGTAATTACCTAGTTGTGCTTGGATGAATGAAATGAATAAAATTTGAAGGTTGAACGGAATCTGATGCAGGATGACATTTCCTCACAAGTACCAAAACCACATTTAGGCTTGCATGTCCTCACTTTGTAACCTTGGTTTGTTTTTTGTCAGGTAAAGTAGTCATAAATAATCATTTTAGCTTTTTCTTCAAAGTGCAATTTCACAGCCAGAAGGTGAAATGAAAAGACTCCCTACTATTCTTTTTCATAGCAGATATTTAACACCATGGCAGTAAAAACATTAAAAAAAACAGATGCATTACTAATAATATTGATTATTCAGTTTCATTTAGGCATGTCAGTGAGTCATGTCAGTGAGCCTGCATGTCATCACTAACATGATTAGAAACACCTAAGTCTAACACATCAAAATGTTCCCTATGTGGAAAAAGGTCTATGGCACACATACAATGCAGGAAACTTTATTTATTTATGTAAAAATTCAGAAATTAACTTCTTGGAGGCTTCTGGTTAACAGGTACAGGTAGTAGGTGCAGAAGTGAAAGCTCCATAAACCTTTTTTTTTTCTTTTTTTAACAAAGCCTTCTGGACCTCTATACAAATACAGCCCTTATATTAACTGCTCAAATACATATGCAAGGTGCTACTCACAGAATTCAAAGTCTTGTTTATCGAGCTGGGTTCACTACTAGACCAAACATGGCTCACAGTAGAGGACCACAGCCAAAATATGATGCCTCTAGGACTTGCTTCAAAGGAAACAGGACTTTTCTGTTACCTATATGACATATGCATTGACATGTGTTGATGCAGGTCTCTTAGTACGAGTAGTTCTGAACAAAAATAAGACCAATGTCCGTGTATCTCACCTGCATGTTCTATTAAGAATCAATAACAAGTTGAATTTGTGAGGTTGTCAGGTTCTGCTGCTATGTTAGAGTCCTGTGGTCTTGATGCAGGAGATCAATCTCCCTATAGAGGTGGGAGGTGCATTCACTAGAGGAGAACTCAACAAATTAAACGAAAGTCCATGTTATAAGCCATCAGAATATGGCCTATTTTAAGTAAAGGCAAATTTATAATATTTTTTAAAAATGTGTCAAAAACTTCAAAAATCTAAATTTCTCAATACTATGAACAAACTTTATAGACATTGTCCCAAGGAAGCGACATATAACATTTGAATCCAGTGAGTAGATTCATTTGAGAAGATGTTTGAAAAACTTGCTGACAAACACAATAACGAAGACGATGATGAAAACGAATGCGACGCCAGACACAACGCCTTCACAATAGCTCTTGGCCTTTTCAACCTTTAGCCAATAAAATGTAATCACTTCATCCTTTGAGTCCAAGTGAACATTTATGCCAAAGATGTTGCATTAATAAGAACTGAAGCTCATAGTGACATTTAGTTTTGACCATCAAAGGTGATTTCAGCCCTTCCTTCCATCCAAGTAAACATGTGGGCTGAATTTTGTGAATTCTGTCTAACTTTTACTGAAATAAAAATGCATACGATTCACACACCCGTGAAACAGTCATTACTAGGGACACTTTCACATGTCAGGGGGCGGCGATCAAACCACCAACCTTCTGTTTTGTGAATGACCCAGTCTACCACCTGAACCACAGTCATCCCATGCATGTAATATTGTAATTATGTGTTGTGCTGCCAAATGCTTGTGCTCAGTCTCGGTGTTGCTTTGGGTTTTCCATTTGAATAGTCAACTGGTGTTTGTGTTTGGGATTGTCAAACCCGCACTCAGAAAAACTCTATTAACACATTGTGGTTGTTCGATTTGCATTTTACTCATTGCCATCTTTGGCTGTTTTTGAAGACAGATGATATTTAAAATAAATACACTTGACTGTTTCTGTGTTTATGTGAATTTAAAGTGTGTGGACAGCTGCAGCAATCAGATTTCCAAGAGGGATGTTGCAAATTTCAGTTCAATACATAAGTAAGTGCTACTTAACATCAACAGTATGTAAACAGCAAGTGGCTATTTGAGCTGCAAAATGCCCACTTGTTAGATCTTCTTTGCTAAAATTTAAGACACTTTGGATGCATCTTAGATGTGGCAGCAGACAGAAGAATGGAGTGTCTTGAGGTTCTTGAAGTCTATTTGCTATCTACCAAGCACATTGGACGTACCTGGATAATGGCCTGAATAATCTTTCAATTTTTCAACAGCTTTGCCTTGATCTTCTTGCAGCTGTTGTACCTAATTTGTATGGCGCTTCAGACAAAAGCAGCTGCTAAATGAATAATTGGAAAATGGAAATGTACACTAACAGATGCCTGATGCTGCTGGAAAAGATACTCATGAGAGTAATGAAACTGAAACTTTGAGTGAATTATCTGCAAAGCAGGAAAGAGCTTTTCTTTTTGTTCTTTTAACTGATAGTTGATATAAAATGATACAACACACTCCAAAGTAAAGCAAATTGGATTATTGTTAGAATTTATTTGTAAAATTAGTAAAGAAGCGGAGAACTGCGGTGACCCCGAGGGGCAATAGCCCGAAAAATGATCCACGATAAGAAAAAAAAAAGAAGATTGTGATTTATTTAAAAAGAAGTATCTGAAAAAATAGATGTTCCCCTTAAGTAAAAATACACTTGCATGAAAAAAAAACTGTTACCTAAAAAAAAAAATTTATAAAAAATGCATTTGTACATATAAATAAAATAAACATAATTTTTCTTCGTTTTTTTAAGCAAGAGACCTTTCAGGTAAACAGCACCCCCATAATTGAAAAGATAGATAATGGGGTTTTTCTTTCTTTCTTTCTTTCTTTCTTTCTTTCTTTCTTTCTTTCTTTCTTTCTTTTGATGAACCTTATTTAAAAGGTGAAGGGGTTTTCTTTTTAGGCATATGGAGTTTAAAATTTTCAAACGTTTTTTTATAAATGTAAAATTTTGGATGTTGCTCAATTTTAGCTTTGTAGAAGTCTGCTTTATTTGAGGAGTTTTTTTTGTTTTTTTTTTAATCATACACATTTATTTCTTTGTATAAATTTACTTAGTACAAAGTTTTTTGTTTTGGAGATAGTTTTATCATGGAAGTGTATGTTTATTTAAGGGGCACATTTATTCTCACTTTTATTTTACTTCTTTTTAAATAATTAACAATCTCTTTTATTCTTTTCTTAGAGTGGATAATTTTTTGGGCGGCTGCACCTCTGGGTCATCGCAGAGAACAGCTGTAGTTACAAGAAGTTTTAACACTATGATCTAAAATTAATAAAGCTTGTTTTCCTGAGATAACTGATAAGTTAATGTTGATTTTTCATGTACATGATCCTTGTTATCTCCAGGTAATGGATAATCAAACCATTTAATAACATGAAAACTCTCATTAGTCATATGTTTATCAACTATCAATAATATGGCATCAAGTGTAGCAACTGACTTTAGCTGAAAATGTTGGAAAGAGAAGTTATTACTGAATACTGCAACAGACTGTACTTCAAATAAGGTCTAATAAAGGCAGAAATGGTCTTCCTGTGTTAGAAATGATGGAAATAAAATCATACTCAGTGTGTCAGATTTAGAGCAGAGTCAACATCATAACCATGTCAGACGATGCGTCACTCACTCCTTAATAAAAGTTGTTTTTCACACAGTATGTGTGTCGTAGGTAACAAGGAGGTGTTTCCACCTGATTGTGGGGATAAGTAAATGTGAATGTACATCATACAATTTAATGCACTGAATGATTTTAAGTTTAGTCAGTCAGATGTCTACAGCTGTCACCGTTATTGCTAAGACTGCAAGTAAATGGAAAAAGTGGATTTTCGAAAGCTGCAGGCTTATAAAGTGTTTAACCATGCTGCCTTGGTTCTGACACGAGCCTTCAGATCTAACCATTCATTCCTAAAGAACTGACACTGATGCTGCTGTACTAAGTGATACCATTGGAGTGGTGTTAGAGAGAGCCCGAAGAACTATAAACTGGATCTGTTCTGAGGTCGCATGAAGAGTACACTCTGGGCCATTAATCTTTCACTGAGAACTGGAGGTAAAACATTCTGATCTGTTCTTCATGTTCACAGCTGTGACAGCACAGAGCTCTGAGCTTCTATTCAGTGTCCTAGCCTGGATTAGTCTGAACCTCTGTGAAATTCAAACATACTAGACAAACTAGATACTAGACTTTCCGTGATGATGTTATGAGTTGATATTGGTTGATGTCTGCTGTGTCAAAGTTACATGAGATAAAACCATCAGCTGTCTCTGCTGATGCCTCTTTTTCATTTCTAACATGACACTGTGAGCTACTGTACGTACATCAGATGGATCAGGCTGATTTCATGTAATCTGACTGCAGTCTGAGCAGAGGACGATTACAACTCACATGATGTTGAGAACTCAAACTCTACCGTCCTCATGGGAATGACATAAATTAAACCAGTTACTGAGACATGTTGTGTTGTCTCAAGATCTAAAATAAAAATAAAAATTCAACCATTACCATTAAAAATTGAGGATTGCTTGCTTGAGAAAAAAAAAGATATTCATTCATTATTGCATAAAATTAAGCTTTGTTACCGTGAGATAACAAAATAATCCCTTTATCATGAGAAAACAAGCGTTCGATCTCAATATAACAACACAATTAACCTCTTATCATAAGCAAATTAGATTAATCACTAGATTCATTACTAGATTAATATCAATATAAGCAAATAATTTATTCGTTATCATTACAAAATAAGATCCTTTATTTAGAGGTAACAAAATAATGTGCAAGTTAGCTCAAAAAAATTGAGTTCTGGTCCCTCAAGATAGCAAAATAATGTGGCACAAATGTTCAGACTGATAGTTTTTCTGTTAAGTATTTCAAAAATAAAAAAATGTATAAAACCAAATGTTAAATATACATTATTTACATGAATATTGCAGCTTAGGGCGACATTATCGTCGAGTCACACACTGTGTTCTGCTGCTGTCCACCTGTGTAGTACATGTTTCTTCTTTCCCTCCCTGCTAGATAATCCCTTTAGCTCTTTGAACTCCTTACCCGCTGAAACAGATCATTTCTTGCCCCCAACATGCAGGCTACATGCAGCGGCACACTATCTGCCTTCAGTGGTGTCAGCGTACGTCACCATCCGTGGCAGGTACCCCACGCTGTTCTCCACCAGAAGATGGAATTACCCAGACAGCCATGGAGTGCTCCCAATGCAGCAAGAGGCGAGTCGTAATGCTGTTTACACCAACAGCACGCCGCCACCGCCTCACCAAGATTAACTTAATCTCATGTCACAACTGCAGTGGAAACGCTGCTTTGAAAAAGCTTAAACTGACTGGATTTTTTTGAGATGAGACTAAAGTGAATTTCCTCCTAAAAATAATAAGAAAAAAGTATATAGATAGGGCCTCTCAGAGGGGGGTATGCTGGGTAAATATGCATGATGAGCTTTGTGTGCGCCCGTCTTTGTCGCTCGTTCGGTGCCTCTTTATTCAGGGCAGATATAGACTCCTGTTTCCTACATTTGCATTTAGATTCCTACAAGCCAGAGTCCCAAATCTGAGTCAGTGACCATTGACTCCATGAGGGCACCACTTCCACATAGTGAATTATTTAATCATTACAGGGTAATAATACAGTATTTGTTCACTGTTCTGTGTTCTTTACATCACAATAGTGTTATTTCCTAAAGTTTGTCTCTTCTTCTCCCTCCCACTTTTATTTTTCTTACTTTCTTCTTTAAAAGTAAGTTACTGGTTACAATATTGTTAGCCTCAAAAGCATAATTGACAAAGTCATATTTTTTTCAGATCAAAGCCAATTGTGCAAAATGAAGCAGCAGTTTTACGAGAATAGTTAAGCAGATATCACAGTTTGGCCAAAAATATGACTTAGGCAATTATGCTATGGGCCTAATAATATTGTAGCAACTAGTGACTTACTTTTAAACAGAAATAAAATTATTTGCTGAAGAATACTATTCCCTGTGGACTTCAGGTAAATTGTAATAATCATGGACATTGACCGTGATCTTAATCCTTCACAAATCTGCCACAGCTGTCATTTATTATGTAAGATGAGCCAACCTATTTCAGAAAACACACATCAGGTTCTGTGAAAGTATCAGTCCTGTGTGAATCAACACCTCTATGATATGGAACATTTTCTGTTTCCTCCATGCCTTGTTTCAGCCCGTTTACTGGGTGGGGATTGACCAGGTTGAACAGTGATGATAAATGAAAGTTTTACAAGTGTTTTGACTGCAAATTCAGGAGGCCCATATATGTAATGATGAGCATGGATATTTGGTGGAAGTGCACAAAGACCTAGAGCTATTTTTGTGGCAACTTCCAAATGAATTTTTCCCTACATTTATCCTTTCCTAAGCCGTTTATTGCCTCATTGCATATACGATAAAACAGTTTAACAGATCTACAGATCCGATATAAAACATACTTTTGGTTCTCAAGGCTTTGAACTGCCAACTTTAGTTTTTCTTGTCAGTGCATAATATTGTCCTCCTCTTCATTTCCCTTTTTCATTTCATCATCTCATTTTCTCTGATTTCTCATCCTCCATTTCCATATTCTT
Source organism: Ostorhinchus cyanosoma (assembly GCA_029814465.1). NCBI lineage: Eukaryota > Metazoa > Chordata > Actinopteri > Kurtiformes > Apogonidae > Ostorhinchus > Ostorhinchus cyanosoma. Next base: position 3,431,164 of record JAPTYQ010000007.1, on the reverse strand, counting down.
GTTTGCCTACAACACTTGTTCCACGTGTCCTTTCCCACCATTGATTTCTGCATGCCTTTTACCAAACTCCAGGACATCAAAAGGCAGCCATTTATCATCACCATGGAGCTGAAACTCAGAGCCCATAAGCATCGAGGCGGTCATAAATCTGAAACACATGGGGGGCATGTTTCAGTCTGCACAGGAAAGGGTCAGGAAACATTCAGCAGTGTGTTCATCATGACAAGGCTGCAGATGGCCTACAGAGTTTGGCTCCAATCCAGAGCTAATTAGAGGGCTGTGATTTTACCAAAACATAAGCAGAATGTGATCTTCATTTGCTGCTCAGTGTTCAATATGCTGGCCATGGTCTTACATATTGCATTTCAGCATTTCATTTGTATTGAACTAAGATCACTTCCTCATCTTTCCCATGTTGTTTCACTCATAATGGCCTTCAGTGGTCTAACTTTAATCAATTATAAGTGTCTCCAGAGTTCTTCTCACAATAAATTGTATGTTACACCTCCTCAGCAATGTAAATCATTGCTCATCAAGGCTGTAAAGAAGCACAGCGCTAAAATGCTTCAATGTAATTTACAGTAGGTTAGTAGTTGTAGTGCTTTTGCAGTAGGAGATTTTCCAGGAAGAGGATACAGAGATAAGAACATCTGTTTATCTAGTCTGTCTGTCAGAAATGTGCATGGACCATAACTGGAAAACCATTCAGACATGCAAAAATGCATTGGAATTTCTTGGATTGGAACCTTTTGCAGCTTTGCAACATTTATTTATTTAAGATTTATTTTTACCAGGTAAGTCAATTGATAACCAGCTCTCATTTACAATGACAGTTTGGCCAAGAGGCAGCATAGTAGGCAAATAAAACAGAAAAAAACTAAATAAAACAAAGAAATAAGATACAAGTTACAAAGTCACACAAGACATAATAGTGCTAAAGAGAGTATTACTTACAGTGTTTATATATATATAAAAAAAAAAGTATTTATTTTATTCATTTATTTATTTATTTATTTTTTAAACACGTGGGCCCTAGAATAAACTGCACTGTTACGAGGGGCCTGTTGTCACCTTAGACAAGTCCGTTCAGTGTACAACTCCCTGACATTAGAAATATACACCAGTCAGTTATAACATTATGACCACTGACAGGCAAAGTGATATTAATTTTGATTATCTCATTACAGTGGGACCTGTCAGCTGGTGGGATATTTTAGGTAGCGAGTGAACATTTACTCTCCAACTTGATGTGTTAGAAACAGCAAAATTTGCATGAGTAGGGATGAGAGAAACTCTGACAAGGGAGAAATTGTGATGGTCAAATAAGTGGATCGGAGCATCTCCAGATCTTCTTGTGTCATTCCCAATGTAAATGGTTAGTACAAACCAAAAGTGGTCCAAAGAACAACAACTGGATCTCAACTAATCAAGCATCTTTAAAACATTATTACCACCTAATATTGTGTAGGTCCTCCTTTTTCCACTAAAACAGCTGTGACCTGAGTCCTAGACACCACTAGACCTCTGAAGGTGTGCTGTGGTATCTGGCACCTTGGCGTTGGCAGAAGATCCCTGCAGTCCTGGAAGTAGAGTGGTGGGGTCTTCTTTGATCAGATTTATTTGTCCAGTACAGATGATGTTTTCATGTTCAGTTTGCTGTGCATCAATTGCATTCATGTGTCTCCCCCTACTCCCCCCCCCCCCCCAGTCTGTCTCTCTCTTTTTCTCTTCATTTTCCCTTTCTCTTTAATCCCAACTGCTCAAGGCAGAAGTCCATCCTCCAGGGTCATGGTCAGGGTCTGCTCGAGGTTTCTGCCTGTTCAAAGTAAGTTTTTCCTCACCACTGTCACCAGTCACAAGTGTTTGCTGCTGGAGGGCTCTTGGGTTTCTGTAAATTGGCTTGAGAGTCTGGTTTCGACCAGCTCTGTATGTAAAGTCTCATGAGAAGACTTTTGTTATGATTTGGTGCTATATTAATAAAATATGATTGATTGAATTTGATGATCAATTGTCCAGAGATTGGCATGTGCTCTCCGTAGACCATTTTGGTAGATGACCCACTGCAGACCAGGAACACCCAACAAGATCTGCTGCTTCCAACATGTCAACTTTGAGGACTAAATGTTCACTTTCTGCCTAATATATCTAACCAAGTGAGCAGAGTCATTGTAAATGAAAATAAATATTTGTATTCCTGCTCTTGACTTTGATGGAAATCTAATACGTACACCTAGCCAAGTATGGTATCGATGGTACTTACATGGGGATTTCATTGTTGCATGCTAAATTAGTATTTAAGCTTTTGTTTAGTTGTGCTGCTTTCCCTATGTGTGCTATGTAGGGAAAGAAAAAGGAATGAGAGACTCAATATTGTACTAATTGTTAAGGTATATATATTCAAAAATTTAAAAGGCTGAAGTTTGCACATTTTTTAAAAAGGTAAAGTATATAACATTTCTGATTTGTGTTTGTCAACAGAACTGTTCAAACAGCACCTTCTCTCCATTCAGAGAGACATAGAAAGAGTTGAGGTGGAACAAGTAATTGACTGAATGGGTAGAGCAAGAGGCAAAGCAAGAAAAAAGTCAGGAGAGAGTAAAACAAATGTTAGTTCCTGATGCTATCAGAGAGGTTATGTTCTGAATTCACAATTAAACATGCTCGCACCCTCGCAGAACAAATATACAATGAAGTACATCATTATGAATTTCTGCTGTGTTGCTAAAAAGTTTGTTAGAGATGCTGAATGGCATTTGTGGGCTTTGCCCAGAGCTTTGTCTCTCAGACGGAGCTGTACAGTAACTGAGAAGAGTAGAAAGAGGAGAGAGCCATATAACTGGATGCTGACACTTTGTTGCTCCAAAATTCTTTTACTGGCTGGAAGTACAAACAAAGGTGGATGCCAAGAAATATCCCAAACGCAGCAAAAAAAGAAAACAGAGGGCAATGTTTCTACAGGTAAATACCACACACTGACAGAATGTAAGAAGAGATGATTGACAAAGACTATTATTATTCTTCAACTAAACAACTGCTTTGATGATTTCCAGTCAGGCTTGAGGCTCCATCACAGCACTGAGACTGCTCTGATCAAGGTGACAAATGACATCCGTCTGAACACTGACGCAGGTAAAGTCTCAGTCTTAGTCCTGCTGGATCTGAGTGCTGCATTTGACACAGTCGATCATGTGATCTTGTTGCAGAGGTTAGAGGACTGGGTAGGCATCTCTGGTCCTGCCCTGAAATGGTTCAAGTCCAAGTCAAGTGACCTGTGGGGTCCCCCAGGGGTCCGTCCTGGAACCTTCCATCTTTACATGCTGCCCCTGGGCCAGTTAATACGCAGTAATAACGTGTCATACCACAACTATGCAGACTTATTATTATTGTTCAGATTTACATCTGACAGCAGGTGAACATGGGCCCTGGACTCACTCTGTCACTGCCTCCAACAGATCACTGTGTGGATGCAAAACAACTTTCTCCAACTAAACTCAGACTGAAGTCATTGTCTTTGGCCCACAAAAACCCAGAGAAAGTGTCATCAGACATCTGGAATCACTTTGTTTAAAAGCTAAAAATCAAGTTAGAAATCGAGGAGTAATAATGGACTCACACCTAAACTTTAACAGCCACATTAAATCAATAACATCACCAGCCTTTTACCATCTCAAAAACATTTCCAGAATCAAATTTTTACTATCTAAACCAGACTTAGAGAAACTTATCCATGCATTTATCTCTAGCAGGTTAGACTACTGTAATGCCCTTCTGACTGGACTCTCTAAACCAGCTGTAAAACAGCTGCAGAACATCAAGAACGCTGCTGCTAAGGTCCTGACTAGAACCAGGAAATACGACCATATTAGTCCTGTGCTCAGGTCTGTGCACTGGCTTCCTGTCGCTCAGA
>JAPTYQ010000007.1:3371448-3384851 GCA_029814465.1 Ostorhinchus cyanosoma | reverse complement strand
GTGTGTGTGTGTGTGTGTGTGTGTGTGTGTGTGTGTGTGTGTGTGTGTGTGTGTGTGTGTGTGTGTGTCAGTCTGACACTCACCAGCATGGCTGATTGAGACTCTTTGTTTTTCCTCCACATTCATGCTTCTGCCTCATTTATAATCATAATAAGCTTTATGTACAGAACTTTTCTCAACTCGAGTTCATCTCATGGAAGAAAAGCATTCAAAACAATCAATAAAAAACACACATCAGCTACAAAACTCAACAATAAAAGCACAAATTGCAAAGAAAAAGAAAAGCAAAATGAACATAATGAGCAGTTGTAGTAATGCTCATCTTTTCTAATGTTATTTATTAGACATAAACGGTGACATTGCAGATCATTATAGATCATCATTACACATCATTTACTCTCTGGGGGCTGTTTTGACCAGTAACAAAAGGCAAATCAGTTGATGGATGTTTCAGGTATTTACACAATGATCAGCGCGGTCATTTTTGATGAACAGCATCTCTAATACAAACACAAAAGCCAGTGTTGAAATCAGTTTTCACACACAGACACTACACAGACCTAAACAGAATCCACATCAACATTTCTCCGCACAAAAGGCACCTCTAAATACACCAGCAAACACAACACATATTAAATAACACTACAGATTATAGTGTTGATGAGTTTAACAGAGGCTGTTTCTGCACTGCATTCAACAAAAAGGCCTCAAAGCTAAATGGAAGCATGAAGAACCTGAAGTGAAAGATGACTCAAAACCAAGAGGACTTTGTCAGCCGCTGTTCTCATCCTTGAAACTTCAACCAATCCATACTTTAATATTACAGATGAAAAACCACTCTCAAATACTAATCATTCCATTTCCATCAATTGCAAAGTGAAAGACTTTGGTGTCACAGAAGCAGCACTTCTGCTACAGGAGTATTTTGCCTTTATTCTGGAACAAAGTATGTGTAAACAAAATGGTGGTTTCATTTGGTCCCACCTTTACTGTGGTTTAGTAAAACCTCTGGTGGTTGTAACAGAACGTTTTTTTTTTTTTTTAATCATGTCTTGTCCAGCATCCTAACAACAGAATGGTAGTCTGGCTGCCTTTTGGTGCTGAGCAAATTTGCTTTGTCAAGGGAAACTTCACAAAGTATATGAGGCTCCCTTTGATATTCTACTGTCTTTATTATGAGTTTTGTTGAACCACATTTCGATGCCGGACCTGACATGGGAGGATTGGGGGGGTGGGAGGTGGGGGGTGTGGAGAACACTCACAAGAAATCTTCAGAAATACAAACAACAACAGCCATGGTAACAACCACTATATCAGCAAAAAAACAAATGAAAAAAAAAAAAAAGTAACAGAACCATGATAAAGGTGGAGTCATGATTACAGAACACTATGTAAAAGGTAACACCTCTTGTTCCACAAACCGAGGTGTGATGTTTTGATGACGTATGCAACCCCTGTGCCGGAGGGATTTAAAAATGGGCACGGGCTATGTACAGTAAACAAATATATCAACGCGACCAGGAAGATGTCGAACTGGGGAGACGCTGACATCCACAAGCTGTTGTCACTTCAGGCGGAGGACTCTATCCGTGCTAACATTTGTGGAACGGTGAAAGACTCTGGAGAGGTTAGCAACACTGCTATGCTCACTGTATTTCAGACACGCAAGTTATACATCACACTATGAGCTCTGCTGTGTAAAAGTTCAGCCTGTCTCACCTCTGTTTCTCCTTTGGCTTGGCTGTGGAAATCGGTCAGTGGTGGAAAAAAAAGGTGGGATCGCCGTCGGACCTCGCCTTTTTTCCGGGATCTCTGTGTAAAAGTAGCTGGAGATATACACATCAGTGGGTGAAGAATCTGGCTGATTTTCTGTCAAAACACAAGTTTCAGTGGAATGATCCACACTACAAAAGCATTTTTTCTCCCACAGTAATTCCCACCTAATGATGTCTCCAGAGTTAATAAATTCTAATCATGTCCCATAGTATACACCTCAATATCAGGACTTTCCCTGGATAAGACCAAGAGGCTAGGACTGCAGCCCATAAATGAAGCCGATGCAACCTTATCTTAAAGTGTAACGCTGCATATACATAGTGTGTTCAGTGTTAATCTACCCACATTAGGCTACTGTTTTGAGTCAAGTATCAACCAACAGGGCCGTAGGATGAAGCCAAAAATAGCACTTTCTTGAGTTGTCTCCAAAAATGACTAAATCCCTGTAGATCACTATGTTCAAATGCACACATTTCCAGAGGCAACAAACATGTGTACAGCCTGGAATAAAAATGGTTTTGTTCTGTGGAATCACCTGCTTCATAGAGAGCATAAAGTTTGGACTCTGTTTCACTGGAAAAAGGTCATGTGGTCTGATGAGTCTGGATGGAACCTGTTCCAGAGTGATGGGTGCATCAGGGTAAGACGAAGGGAAGGTGAAGCGATTATCCATCATGCTTAGTGCCTACAGTACAAGCCTACTGTATGTGGGCAGTGTTATGATCAGGGGTTGATTCAGTTGGTCAGGTCTAAATTCATGCTGTGTCCATAAAATTGAGTATACTGAAAAGCCAGGTCTGAATATCAGTGGATTTTTTTTCTTCCTTGATGACAAAGATATATTCCAAAATGAGAATATTAGGATTCAACAGGATCAAATGGTGAAAGAGTAGTTCAGGAGCATGATACATCATTTTCACACATGGACTGGCCACAACAGAGTCCAGACCTGAACCCCATTGAACATTTTTGGGATATGTTGGAGTAGACTTTACACAACAATCTACCTCTCCCTTCATCAATACATAATCTCAGTGGGAAAGAAATTTGCAATTCTGGACATTAATGGAAAAAATTAAATGGAAATCATTTTGTGATATTTATTGTGAACATGGAAGGTAAGGCATAAACAATACCCCAACAAATGAAAAGGCAAATCATTTAGGGTTTTTTTTCTGGGAAGTCTATACAAAAAACATAAAGTGCCAACTGCTAAAAGGTCTAACTCTCAGAACAGCAGCCTACAAACTACTGGGTGATGATTATAATCATGATGATGATGACATTGTCACCACAGCTCTGTTGCTCCATTTCCAGTCACTACCAAGAAGCCGCAGTTACAAATATCTGAATCTAACCTGAACACCACATCTGTTTATGGGTTCCAGTGACTACATAGCACCTATTCACCAACATACATTAAATAAATACAGGAAAAATGTGTGCAACACAGTGTGGTGGCTGTGGTTTAATGGATCTGACACAGGACTTTCAGTTGGTTTTCAGTTCATTTTGGCACCACATCTAATAGATTTTTAGACTCCTTAGAGAAAAAAGATCCTGGTTTATTTCACATAGACCCTTTTGCAATGTATCAGGTTTTCCACACACACTTTTAAAAGCCTGCTGCCAGGTTTAGTCAGCCTAATTTTTCTCAAGTTGTTAGTTCACTTTGCAAAACACCTACATGCATTTATACAAAGGTTTTTACTGTAATGACAAAAAATGTACAAGCTGTTAAAATAAATTAGGAATAATTAGCTACTTTAATAAACAAGTGGTGACAGGCACAACAAACCCTGGCCCTCACACATTGTAACTTATTTTGGCATCAATCCAGTTGATGTCATCATGTCTATGTGTGTGGTGATGTCAGCATATCAATTGCCTTTATATATGTGCCACGTTTGAAGAAAATTAAACAAAATTGATGTTTTATAGACATTTGAACCTTCACTCATTATAAGTAAACTCACACATTGACCTGTGGGAATCCATGGGTTCTAGAAGCAGTAGAGTTGATAAAATGGGGAGCTGAGCTAATATAGTGGTGTAACACACAAATGAGGAAAATATCTAATGTCCCTCATTTAGTTTTGTTTTGAAACCCAAAATAACAGCCACTAGTGGCTGTGAATGGACTTGTCTGCAGGCCACCTTCAAATTCATTGTAATTGTAAGAACAAATTACTCTAAAACTATTGGTCATATCAATATGCAGTTTTCACCTGTTCCAGACTGACCTTGTTAGTGTGTGATCACATCCCAACCCAGTTCTCCCATTGTATCCTGGTGTTTCCGTTGATCCGAATCCAACCCCTTCCCATTTCCGACTGTGAATGGACTCATCCACAGGCTGCCTGTAAACCCATTGTCATTTTAAAAACTAATAACTCCAAAAGGATTGGCTTTATCAATAAGCTGTTTTTAGCTGTCTGAGCCTTGACCCAAAATACATAAGTACTCCAAAAGACACAAACAAGCGAGCTCTGTTCAGTTTTTCTGTTATAAATCTGATGCACATACACACACACACATGCACACAGAGGTCACTTGGCTGTTAAAATATAGATTGGGGAGAAAAAAAGATTTAAGAAATTCATAAAAAATTGAAAGTTTGACCTACTTTTCCCAAAATGTAATGACATCTATTTTGGGTCGCTGGCAATCTATAAATCCGATTTGGTATGAATTCAACCAATAGTTTTGCTGGTGTAGACATTTGAAATGTCGCCCATTATAAGTAAATGAAAAAAAAAAAAAAAGATTTCAAAAATTCATTTACAAAATTTGAACTTTGACCTACTGTTCCCAAAATGTAATCAGATCTTTTCAGGGTCACTGGCAATCTATAAACCCAATTTGGTATGAATTGGCGGGATAATTAATTCAAACTCTGCTCGACAGACTAATTGGCCTTAGTGCATGAAACTCATAGTATCCTGCTAAACTGACTGAAACAACATGTCCAATTGCAGCAGAACAGCATTAAAAATAATTTGTATCACCCACAGCAAAGATTCAGCCTGTGAATCTGTCTGAAAAGTGGGATCAGTGATATAAAAAGCCCCCTGGCAAAATTCCCTTATATCCAGTGGGTAACAGGAAAAGAAAGTTTCAACCAAAGCCAAAGAAATATGACCAAGAGCTAGCCAAATACAGGAGGACTAATTAATGCAAAGGAGACATACCTAAAAATATTCACTCATATAGACTTACACAAAAAAAGTCTGCTTATCAGAAGCTCAGAGACCGAGATCAAAGTGGCAAATGAAAGGAACGGGACCGAGAAGACAGACACATGATGCGATGGGAAAAAAATCTAAAAGATAAAAAGAGGGATAAAGAGAGAAACACGAAAGAACAAGACAAGGATTGATAGGGAAAGAAAGGAACAGAATGAGACAGAAATGAAAATGCTCAGATCCAAGGTGTCTGAGAGGAAGGCGTAAGCAGTCAAAGATTTAAAAGCAAGAGTTTTTGGATCTTGGTTTGATGGATAGAATAACTCCCTTGAGTAGAGAAAAGATACAGATAAAAAAGACAAATGACAAGGGTTGGAAAAAAAACAGCATAGCAAAGGGAGGAAAATGAGGGAAAGCAACGTGAGGGAGACTGTGACAAGAACTTAGAAGAGGACTTAAATCGACTGGCATAATGAAGTATATGATACAGAGGAAAAATGTAGACATCAACGCTGTAAACAGCAGGATTCAAAGAACTGATTTCACTCACTGTAGCAAAGTCCAGGTTTTTTGAGCTGCAACAGTCAGTCAGTAATCAGCGGTTATACAAAAACCAGTGATCCCAGTTACCTGTATGAAAAGAGTATAGTATTCTCATTGAATCCATAATCACTCTACATGCCTATCAAGCCAATCCACTTTAATAAGGATTACTTGTCCAAAATAGAAATCACCATTTTCTGAGCATCAGTGTAAGAAAATGACAAGAGCAGCTGTAGAAGCTTACACTCTCACTCCCACAACATATTCTGTTCCTGTGCAGACTTTACATTATCATCCATCCTAAGAGACAACCAGACATAAATGTCCAAATGTCACGTTCTGTTAGCTTTACAACTGCCTAAGTCAGACACTATATTGACAAAAGTATTGGAACATGTTGAATTCAGGTATTTCTTTTCTAACAGGGGTCTTGGATACAAAACAATAAATACCAGTGTAGTTTTATATTGGGATTAGTATTATATTGATTATTAATATTGATGTTTATATCTGAAATCAGCATGAATAGGGCATCTTACAAGTTGTAGCTGTGATATGTCCCAATATTTATGTCCATATTGTTTAGAAACATCAATATTTCCTTAAAGATTAATGGGATATTTTTCCTCCTAAGTTACATGTGAAGAAAGTAGATGGTTAGTTGGGGTAGAAAATTATTATTTACAGTTAGAGCACAAAAAGTATTTTAGAAATTTTGACGTAGAATATTTAAAATCATAGTCATGGTTTTAAAAAAAAAACAATGTTGAGAGAAATTAAGTAAAAACCATCTCTGAGGTATTTTGGAAGCAAACATAATGATTTACACCAAATTAAACAATGCAACGCAGTGATATTTATCATAGTATAAAACTATATTATGACATTTCTCATTATTGTTTTATAGCCCAGACCCTGATTAGAAAAGAAACACCCAAATTCAACATGTCTCAATACTTTTGTCCATGTAATGTATGACCTAGGCAACAAAATGTAACCTGACATGAGACAGCCTCTCCAGATCTGAAGAGCGATCACCTCCTACGTGAAATTCTGGTTCAATATGCAAGTAAAGAATCTTTGACTTCAAATGTTCCACATATGTTCACGTCAAGTTGAAAAGAGTGGTTTAGGTATGTTTATTTGCAAATGTAATTATCTGATCTGTTCAAAGGTGATCAGTGGCGGTTTTTAAGATGAAGTGTTACGGTTTGCCAGTGACATATTCTGACACCATGTATGAGTTAGTAAGTGAAAGTGTAACTAAACCCCTGATTGTTCTGTATTTTAAATCTCTATAACAGTAGTGCACCAGCTATAGGTTGAAAACTGATTATTATAACTGAATGAACTACAGTGTTCTTATCGGCTGGTCTGGTGGTATCTGACACAGAGATCTTCCAGTTGTGTACCTTGGGATCCTTCGGGAAAAAAATGTTTTGCAGTCAATGAGACATTTATGCCATCGTACGACACATACAATGTCTTACAACTCAGTGTTGTAAAACTACTAAAGTACCAAACTGGTGAAAATACAGAAATAGAACTTCACACTGTAAAGTTGCAGAAGTGATGTCATTGTAATGATCTCTCACTGTAAATGTCTCTACAGCTTCATCATGCCCAGACCCTAATGATTTTCATGTATTTTAATACTATTTCACCCCGCTCTTGAAGATTAAGTTTAAATGTGCCGTGGCAGTAGGTTGTGGTGTTGGTAACTTATCACAAGTCCACTTAGCTGTTTTTTTTTACCATATTTACCACATCTGCATCTTTCTTTCTTCATAAAATTATCTTTTAATCTGTCAAACATCATAAATGTAAATGGTGCCACAATTGAAGCAGGAAATTGGCAATCACAAATTGGAGAAATTTGCTTCATACTGGGAAAACTGGGTCAACTATGTCACAGCCTATAGGCCTGATTTTGTTTTTGCAAAACAGAGAGCTTGTTGTATTGAAATGTCAGTCACTCCCTACTTGTAAATAGTTTAGTTTTTTCTCTCTTATTTGGTTATCTGCCTTTCTTTTCAGTGTCTGGACATAAACCTATAAAATTATTTCGGCATTTAAAGCAGAAAACAAATGTATGATAAATACACATATGATGTACCAGATGTGAATGTCTGATATTGAATGTCAATTAAAAAAAAAAAAAAAAAGATACATTTTTTAAAAAAGAAAAGAAACAGGAAATTGGTTCTTGCCATTGATTGCTATTCCTATTTTTCTGAAGTTAGGTACCATGGGGCACACTGAAAAGCAAGACCTAGAGTTAAGACACTAATGCTGCGTTTCCATTCCACTCAGCTCGGCCTTTTTGCGTTTCCATTATGAAAAAGAACCTGGAATCTTGTACCCAGTACTAGTTTTTTGGTATCGCCTCAACCCAGGTTCTAAGTGATACTAAAACATGACGTACAAACACTTCAGACACTGATTGGTCAGACAGACGCAGAAGTTGATATAGCGGTACAATACAGCGGTACATGAATCCACATGATGACAGCCCAAAACTTCACCATGGTCGGTCCAAGAGATTCAGTCCTTGGTGGCTGATGTAAAAACTCAGACGAGACAACATGAAACGAGCGAGTTTATCAAACAATTCCCTGAGCAGGCGACACGGAAGTAACTCGCCGTTCAGGTACAGTAAAGTCAGTACTATCCTGTAATGGAAACGCTCTCCAGGAATGCCGAGTCGAGTCGAGCCGAGTTGAGCTGGTACTAGTGGAAACATGACATGATCTACAGATACATCATCAAATAAAGGAGTAAAATAACCCACTAGTGCGCTCCTCCTGCTGCCATCAAGATTAAAATCCAGTTTTCAAGTCACCTTCATTTCCCCTGAGAGATAGAGCCTGTGGTCGAAACCCAAAAGACAATAATCAACACTTTTACATATATGTGGAGAAAGCCTGAGTTATAGACACAACAGGATGTAAACAGTCAAGGCAGTCTTCATTGTATCTGATTATGAATCTATACTGTACTATGTTTTTTCTTTCTTCACCCAGTCACCTGTTATCACTTTTTTAAATCTTGAAAAACCCTGTGAAAACCAGCTCTGATTCTGTTTGTATTCAGCCTTTCTGAGGTTGTTTCATGGTCAAATTAATGAATGTATTTTATAATAAATCCATGGCTGCTTCACTCCGTTCACCCTGCTGCCTGTAGCCTGAATAGTTGAAATGGTCCAAAGAAAAGTTAAACTACAGGGCTGTTAAGGAGGTCTTAGCTGGTTTTGGTGGACCAGTGTGGTGTCGATGGAGCTGAGGAGCGGTGAACAGATGCCTGATGCCTCTACAACTACAGCCATTATTAAAAGTGTTACTTCTACTACGACTACTACTTAACCCATAAAGACCCAACAGCCATCACCGTCCAAAATCACCTACTGATCTAAAATATTTCATACCTATCAATACATGTAAATAACAGATTTAAAATGCAGTTTCTCATTTTTTCATGGTCATCAGATATGATCCATTTGGACATCCAGAGGCTCCGTAGTGAATGTGGAAACACTGTCCAATTCTACAACATTGATTCACCAGTAAAACCAGTGGAGTTTGATAAATGACAGCGGATTGACTCACTTCGTTCAATTATTATCTTTGTAAAAACAGCATGACTTTTTTCAGTTTTTGCTGTTAACTAATGTAAAAACCCTCAACTTTGATCTGAGCTTTTATGAACGCTAACATCATCAGTAAATTAAATATAGGAAAATACCTGATACTTCTACTATTACCACTACTGCTACTGCTACTACCACTACTGCAACTACTACTACTACTGCTATCTGCAGGCTTTCTTTGAAGTACAGTCTATTATCTGCACATGATGGTGTTCAGAGGCAACACCAGACCCTCTCTTTTGTATTTTTACCATTTTCAGCTGATGATAATATGGTCAATCTGGTTTTGAGTCTTTTGATCTGGTGATGTCCAGATCTTTTTGTGAAGGTGTGGCATTCTAAGACTGAAAATCACCACTCTGAGATGAGGTGCTCAAAGAAAAATTCCATTTATATCAAGGCATTATTTGTGCACAGATAAGAGCTCACACAGCAACCAAAGACAGTCAGGGTGTGAGGAGAGATCTCTGTTGACCATCCAAAAGAAAGACACCTTTATATCTAAAAGTTAGCCCTAGTCCATATTGCATGAATTATGAGAACAGTTTACACACAGGATGAGATTTTGATAAGGGTGACAGGTGAGAACTTCATCTTCTTCATACAAAATGCAATCCAATTACAGGACAACAAAGACCATAACAGAATAGGGCACTTATAGACGAAGCAGTAATAAGAACACAACTGGGACACAGTAATTTTTCTATCAGAATGTCTCTGTGGGGACAAAAACTAACTCTGCTCACAATATTATAAAAAGTCTAAAAATGTGTCAACAGTTCTGTCTCTGGCACTGTGTCTACTGTGTCATGTGTTCTTTGCTAGTGCTTCTTTTGACCTTCAGGTTCAGATGCGCTTCACCTGGACTTCCCAACTGACATCCCACTCCACCACAGTTTCACCACCACACTTTTAAGTCGTGTTATCTTGGTGAAAATGTTCAGAAAATTAAGCAAAGCCCCCTCAAGTGATGCTTTGAGAAGTAATGTTTCTGTAGGATGACAGGTCAGAGGAGAAATCTGCAGACTTCCTTTTAGCTATATAAAAAAAAAAGATAAATGAACTGCACTATTATTATTATTATTATTATTATTATTATTAATAATAATAAATGTTCACACATCTGACCAACGGTCTATCCACAGCAGAAAAGAGCGTGTCTAGTTCACTACTTCCTGAATGTTCCCATAATTCACTGCTTTACGCAAACGAGTACAGCAGTAAACCTACGCCCTCTGCTGACCAAAGTTAGAATTGCAGTTACATCGCCATCACTGAAAATTTAAACTATATGGATCTACTACCCTGTGGGTTTAGTTGTTTTCCCATCAGGTTACATGTGTATCCGTCTGAATGGTTTTTAACTGTGTTTTTTCTTTTTTCCTGTTATTGTCCAAAATACAGTTGAAACTAAAGTTCACAAGCCATTTTTCTGGTGTTCAATTTCATTTTTTTCCCCCTCAAGAACAACACATTTTGTTACCTGAAAACATCTTCCTGTGTGTTTTTTTTTTTTTTTTAAACTGACTTACACAACATTAATGTGACGAGATGAATGTGCATGTAAACTTATGATTACCTTTTGCTTCAGTTCATCACATGATATAATGTACCAGTAGGAAATGTAGGGAGGGCATACATTTTTAATTTCATACACACACATTCAATCACACATTTTATTTATGTAAATAACTCCTGCAGCTCCAGATTGAAGGAACCTGAGGACTTAGACTTTATTGATCCACAAGGGAAATCACAATCGCTCAGTTGAATACAAAAACACTCTTGAAAAAACACTAGCAAAAAAAAGGAGAAGAGGAAATTAAGTGTGAAGAGATAAAAGTAATAAATAATAGGACATAGAACATACAAGATTTGCATATGTACAAACAGGAAATGGAAGAAAACATACACCATGTACATACAGGTGTGAAAGTGCAGTATTGTGACTGTGTGAGTCGTTGGTTCCAGACGGGTGAGCTGTTGTACAGGTGGATGGAGAACAGGATGAATGAGGTCTGGTACCGTTTGCTGTGACAGCGAAGACTGGATGAGACTCTTGGAAAAAGTGCTCGGCTGGCCCTCTATAGTCCAGTGAAGTGAGTGTCCATGATGGAGAGCAGCTTGTCCAGTGTCCTCCTGTCCCTCACTGACTCAAATATCTAAAGAAGCACTTAACTAAGCCCCTTTGTGTGTGTGTTTTGTTTTAAAGCACATTCATAAGAAGCTGTTGATAGATTAAATAATGAAGCTCAGCTCAGGAGGCAGATCTTTAATGTGTCCCAGGAAATATACCTGTTCAGAAAAACACGAGAATATGGACAATGTGTCCTGAGTGTGTTCAGATCTTGTTATTAGAGCTGGCTGCATGTGACAGGATTTGTTAATGTCAGATCTGAACAGGGTTTTCATTTTTCACACAGGTCTGAGAGAAAGTCAGACAATGTTCTATTTACCATTTGGTTAAATTTAGGAAGGAAAAAGGCTTTGCGTTGGGGTTCGGGTTGGGAAGAGTTGGGGGAAGAGGTAATGAACAGAGCATGAAATGGAACATGAACCTTGTTGTCTTGTGCTTAAGTTCACAAACTTTCCACCTACACCAGCTCTGAGGTTTTTTCTCCAGCTTCACATGGTCACCAGACCCATGTCATCACTTTTGCATATCTAAGGACTTACCTGGACTCCATGTGGCAATTTGTAAATCAAAAACTAACACAATGGCCTAAACCAGGTGTTGAAAATGGAGGTTGTAGACATTGTAGACTCATTACCAATATTCAATGAATGCAATGAAAAGTGTATTAGTTTCTTGAAGGAGGAGGTGATTACAGCAGCTGATCTTTTTGTAAAACCCTTCAGTCACTGTTGTTTTTACAGGTGTAATGAAATGAACTACTGTAGGTTGAATGAGAAGACTGAAGGCTACAGTGGCTCACTACTCACTCTAGTGGTACAAAGCAATATTACCTGTGAAATTTCATTACAGGGTACTCTGTAGGACAAAACATCCTTATCTTTTGTAATCATTTTAGGCTTTCTTGAAATATTTTACAGTAGAAGCACAACAAATGTCTCCTGTAAGAGAAATACTACCTCCAATATTCAAAACAAACCAATGTGTTGCAGTGATTGTTTCACATAATGATTATGCGGAAAAGTAATTACAATTTGAAAAGGATTTAATTGGGCAATACAAACATTGTTTTGCCAAAAACAATAAAAGACAAAGCAAATGTTCATTGTAAGTATTATTTTAATAATGAAAGGTTGATAATTTAACCGTTGCTAAAAATGTACCAACTGTTGTAGCACCAGATCATTTTCAATTAGACATTATTATTATAACTTTATTTCAATTAAGCAATTACTCTAACAAGAGGAGGGAATACTGAACGGTTTACCTCCCTGTTATGCACAAAAATTTGAAAGAATCAATATATAAATTCAAGCCCAAAGGCCACTAGAGGGCACCAAAATGCAACATATCCCAAAGCACCTTTAACAAGTAATAACAGAAACAAACAAAGAGCAAATCTGAAACACAATTCTGTGTTTCTTTCTCCCTCTGCAACCTCTGGTCAACATTTCTCTGCCTCTCTGACATGTCTCTGAGCCTTCCTCCCTCTCAAACCATAAAGATGATGGCTACGGTATTTTCCTGTGAGTAGAAAGAAAAACAAGAGGCTCCACACTTAATGTCAGCCAACAGAAGATAAAGAAGGAGGGCGGTTAAGAATTGTCAACACAGAGACACAAAACTCTGAGATAAAACAAAATGGAGTAAACAGAGAGCCCAGACTGTGGATATAATGTGACGCTCTTCAGAGACGCTGATGTATGAGACCCGGGGGTGGGGTGGGCTGGGCTATAAAACTCAACACACAGTTTTTACTGAACTTCTACCGAAAGCTGATAGGCTTTGGAGACATTTGGTGACACTATAGTTAATAACAGTCAATGACAGAGTTTTTCCTGAATTTCACCATGGTGGGGGTATGCACATGCCACCTACTCCCCATCTTAAAGGGATTATTCAGATTTGCTGAGGTGAGGTCATATGACGTATGTGTCTGGAATATATTATGGTGTAATACTGCAGTAGTTCACAGTCAGAAGTGAAGCAATGCACTACTGTCAATGGAGCCAAGAACAAGAACAGATTATTAACGCCTTAAACATGTAAAAAAAAAAAAAAAAAAAAAAAAAAAGCAAAAAATTTTTATATGCTCCATTTAAAAAATTTTACCATCCTT
>JAPTYQ010000007.1:3352446-3365589 GCA_029814465.1 Ostorhinchus cyanosoma | reverse complement strand
CATAAAAGCCAGTCGATAAAAATGCGTTTTAAGAAGTGATTTAAAAGATTCCACTGATTCCACAAGCCTTATCTCCTCAGCTAGGTCGTTCCAAAGTCGAGGGGCCTTGATGGAGAAGGCACGGTCACCTTTGGATTTAAGCCTAGTGAACACGATCATTCCTCTTTTCAAATCAGGTGACAAACCCCTATTTACAAATTATAGCCCATTTTCCTTATCATTTCTGTTCTCAAAAATTCTTGAAAAAGTCTATAATAAAAAATTGGAAGAATTCATAGAAAAAATGGAATTCTGATGAACAGTCAGTATGGCTTTAATTCGGCCAGATCCACTTCCCAGGCCTTGATGGAACGGGTTGAAGAAACATCCACAAGTATCAACAGGAAAAAGTATACATTAGGAAATTTGTACTGACTTAAAGAAGGCTTTCGAAACGATTGATAATGAGGTACTTCTATCCAAAATGGAGAAGTATGGCATAAGGGGTGTGGATATAAACTGACTGAAAAGCTAAATACTAAATAAGAAATAGAGCTCAATATGTACATGGGGGTCAGCACGTTTCAAGGTGTCTGGAAATTGCCTGTGGTGTCCTGCAGGGGTCAGTACTGTGTCCAAAACTATTTATTCTTAATATTAAGGACATCTACAAAGTGTTGTGTTTGCTGATGACACAAATACGTTATGTTCTGGAGAAGACCTACAACAACTTAAACAAATGACTCAGAATGAACTGAATAAACTGAAAAATTGGTTTGACAAAAATAAATTATCTCTAAACTTGAGTAAAACAAAGTATATGTTATTTGGAAATAAAAAATGTGAGGTGGAAATGGAATTAACAATTAAGCACGTACCTGTTGAAAGGGTATATGAGACCAAGATTCTGGGTATTTTGATTGACCACAAGCTTTGCTGGAAACCATGCATAAGATACGTGTGTTCTAAAATATCAAGGAGTATAGGAATAATTGATGAGAAAAAGTATTTATTACCACAAAAAGCTTTCCACATACTTCACTGCATGATGACTCTGCCATACCTTTCTTATTGTGTTGAAGTCTGGGGTAATATGTATAAATCTAACTTACAAAAGATCTGCACACTACAAAAAAGACTTGTGAGGATGATTAATCATTCGGGCTACAGTGACCACACCGATCCCTTGTTTTTTAAATCATTACTATAACATTTTTTTTTTTTTACCTAGTTACTTTGAAAACCATGTTAGTCCTAAACAAGGCTATGTTAGTTAGACCACCAGGTAATCTGCAAAACATGTTTAAAATGAGACACAAAGGCTATAATCTAAGGGGACAACATAACTTCATTTACCCAGCGGTCCACACAACAAAGTATGTTCATATCTGTATGTGGGATCAACTTATGGAATAAACTTGATGATACTTTAAAGTCATTTAAGAACACACAATTGCATTGAGTAATTAGTCTAGTTTCGTGTTTTAGTGTGTGTAATGGGAAATATTGTTGATGGGATTATATGTAGTTTGGGTCTTACATATTATACCCTGTATGATATGCAATGAAGGAAATATATTTGGTTATGAAATTGACACTGAAAGTAAGGAAGGGGCAGGACTAGATAAGCCTTTGCTTCCTTCTGTCCCTTCTCAAACTGTGTTTATGAGTTGATTCATATGTATGTTAAATTTATTGTATTTTGTTACTTTTGATAACTTGATAGCTGATAATCTCCAAAATAAAAATAGTAGACAGTACACTTGTAAGGACGGAAGGGAAAAAACATATACACTTGTAAGGAGTGAAGGGAAAAACATGTCAAAAAAATTTTAATGAAATGAGTAAGCAAGTATTTGCACTTTGTTACTTCCCACTTGTCACGTTAAGCTTCCTCTAATTCATACTGTATCAACCCCTAAAGGGTATGTACGGGTATGTGGGGCCTTTGAGTTACCCTCTGTATGAATAGTGCTACACAAATAATCTTGCCTTGACAGAGTTTTTTGTTGTTTTGTAGTTTTTTTCCAAAAATGTTACAATTTGATATCAAGATTTCAAAAAGTTGTCTGTTTCATTCACTTATGTTGCTTGTCGCAATATTGCGAGGTTTAACTCAGTAGGCTGATCTGTGATCTGTACAGTCTATTGTGTGGGATTAGAGAGACATTATGAATATTTTAAGTCTCTACATTGTCTCATAATGTCTAACACTAATCAACTGTATCCCACATTAGTTTGGTCCAGATCTGGTCACCTGTGTGGTATTATGCACACAAAAACCATTTAAAGGGTCACCATCCTGAGAATGAAAGAATATTTAGCTGTTATGATTAGAAGTAAAGTTGGTTAAAATATGTATGTCAGTGAAAATGTAAAATAATATATATCTTCAGTGCTGTTTTTTTCAAGTTCATCAAAGAAGGGCAGAACATCAACTTATTCTTTATAGTAAATGATTTATAATATGAGAAGCACAGGTTTAGGTTTCTCTAGGCTTTAAATCCATGTTTTAACATCACAGTGACAGAGAAGGCATCACACAAAACATTATGTTTTCTTTTGATTTTTGCAGTGATCCTGTCCACACTCTGCCTTGTTTTGTCCACAGCTAGTGATGGCCCTCAACAATGTTCAGGTATTTGTGGGTATTTGCTGCCTCCCTGTGGTCAAATGCTTCACATCTCAGCACTGTCTATATCTGCTCATCTCCCTTTCACCTGACAGCCAGTGATGCCTCATCTTGTCGCACTGCAGCAGCTGCTGTCCTTTCACATTGTGTGTGATTTAACACTGAATTGAGATTTGGAAACCGGTGTAACAGGCCAAAGTATGCCCCCATCTAGACTATAACTGAGGTTAAAGCGGTCTAGACCAGATTATACCCCCATGTTGTCAGTAGTGTTGAGTGATGTACACAAGAATTACTTAATTTTCAAAATTTTATTACAGTTTAGCTTTGTTGGGTTAGTTAAGTGAGAAAGCTAATTGACTTAAATCTTAAAACTTTAAACAATTATTTTTATTAGTTCAACCAAAACTTTATTAGACTTCTACACTGATCAAAGATTTGGATCACAATTCTTAGTGGTGTTTACACATTAAAACTGGAACATAATGTTAAAATAATATAATTAGTAATTACACCCTGAAAGACCAGTAAGTCCTCACTACAGTATAAATGCTGTTAAACACTGATGACATACAACAAAATAAAAACCCGTCAAAGCTGAACCCCTAATAAAATGTTGAAAAATGAAGTAATTATTGTGATATCATAGGGGTGTGATCTAGTCTAGGCTGATTCAACCCCAAGTACAGTCTGGATTGGCCTGTTAGACCAGGACTAATGTACAAAATTTTAATGCTAAAATTAATTGATAAATCCAGATTCCTTTCTGATTATTTCAGCTGATGGGTAACTATCGAGAGCCTTCAGGCCCAAATTTTAATCTGTCTTAAGGAAACGACAGTATTTCTCATGCCGTTTGGATCTCTGGAGATCAAAGTGAATGACTAGTGAATAGAGGGTGTAGTAGTTAAGCTGGACATTTACCACATAAAGAGCTGGATCACAGAAAAGAAGAAGAGCACCACTTCAGCAGCTCGAACCTCACTGTGTTACTGCTGAAAATCGAAGAACCACACAGGACTCTACTGAGAACTTGTGCTTTATTGACAGAAAAGAGATTGTACAGCTTCTACTGTTGATTGCAAGTCGTGTGTATAATCATCATTATCATCATCAGCAGGAGATCTGCTCTGATCATATTCTAGTTAGTATGACAGTGCAAACTGCATTATCTACCTATCCACTGTTTAACTTGTATGCGGACAAACAGGGAAAACTGTCAAAAGTTGTCAATGATTTTACAAAAGAGTGGATTCATGTAAGAGTTATGGCATTTCAAGTGAAGGCATGAAACAGCAGCAGAGAGAAAAGAAAAAAGAAACCGGCTGTGGTGACTAGAGATGACTGACAGGAAAAGAAAAAAAAAAAAACATGCCAGTGTGCACACATCAGGCCACAAGCACAGTGCAAACATTACTGACAAACAGAGGCACCGACAATCCATGTTAACAGGAAGTAAAGCAGGAATCGAACTTGTGAATGAGTGTGACAACACAGCCGTTAATGATTTTTACCAAAATTACCATAAACAATTGACAGGGACTTCACCGAAGTCATAAAACAAAAGAGGGCCAGCCCGAGGATTTCAACATAGCAAAATCTGGGCAGAAGTAGAAGAGGTGCTGTATTAGAAATATAAAATAAACAAGGAGAAAGTCTAGCAGTTGAAGCCAGTCCCGTACATTATATTAGTACATCTTATTCTTATTAATAAACATCATCACTCTTCATTTAATGGCTTGAGCTCTGGTGAAACAGAGACAGTAGTAATGTGCAGCTTGATTATTAGACATGAAGGACAGGCTGTAAGCAAATGTGGGAAAAAAAGACAAAGCAAAAAGACAATTAATGAATTTTTTGCAACAATTTTACATGTAAAGGTGATTATGAAACAACCAAAACAAAAATATCAGGTCACAAAATATTTCCAAAGTTCAAAAGTGGCTTTCTTGTTGGAAAAAAAATCCAATCATCCTTAAAATCACATTTCATTCATGTTATAAGAAACGCAAAGGCCTCAACAATCAATGTAAGGAGAAGAACAGCTCTTGGAATGATGACATATACATGTGTGTGTATCAGCTCTAGGCTACACCCAC
This sequence comes from Ostorhinchus cyanosoma, assembly GCA_029814465.1. NCBI lineage: Eukaryota > Metazoa > Chordata > Actinopteri > Kurtiformes > Apogonidae > Ostorhinchus > Ostorhinchus cyanosoma. The sequence continues at coordinate 3,360,879 of JAPTYQ010000007.1, read as the reverse complement.
ACAAATAAGTTTTCATTTTAAGGTAAACTGAGGTCCCTGTACACTAGGGTTTAGGTTTTAGACAATTTCAGAACATTCAATCACACATGAAACGTGCATCACATGGTGACAGGTGCTGATAAGAGTAGCTCACCTGCTGTAAAAGTAGTTGCTCATATGAAGATAAAGCAGAATTTAATTGCACATCTGCTGACAAAAACCACACAGAATCATCTGTAATTCAGTATTCATGCAGAATTAACAGGTGGTAGGGAAGGCCAATGTCTTGGGCTTTTTTTGGTGGAAAGGGTTATGTAAAAGATGTGAGACTAATTAAAGAAGAAAACGGGAAGTTCCAGTCGGGCAGAGATAGTCTGTCATTGTTTTGCCTGAGACACAACTCAACCCTGAAGTTTCCTAACTTAGACAGCAGCCTTTCCAAAAGTCTCAAATTGCAGGGGGTTAAAAGCTAATGTGGGTACATTTATTAAAAAAACAAAACAAAAGCAAACATACTGTGTGGATGAATCTTCAGAGCGTTTTTTGTTTCAATTTAATGTCTTTGACAGCTTCTGAAAAAGAAAATCTATTATTAATTTTGTTGTTAATAAACTGGTATAATGCAGTTTTACATTATAGACCTAAAAGTTATATTTAGTATACCATACATGTTCACTATAAGTCTAAATAAAACAACCAGTAGGCAAAAAGAACTGTTGAGGGACCATACAGCTCTAACATTCCTCCCATTAAGACAAATACCCTCAGATAAACTATAATATTAAATCACATCAAGTTATTAATTTAGAAAAAATATAACAAATAATTTTACAATCAAACAAATAAGGAAAATAGAAAAGCTCTACAAAAATCTCCCTATGCATACAACAGGGGAGTTTCTCCAAGAACAGAAGTTGAACTCAAAGACAAACCCCTCCCTGCTCTACAGGCCTCAAAAGCAAAGGAATGCGTCAAAACCAGCTCCACAGCAGTCCAATAATAAATGCAGGCAGGAAGGCGAACTGGACTCTACTCGTGTCAGCACGAACTGTTCCTCTGAAACGTTGATCAAAATATGTAGTCACGGGTCATTTTGAGGGACGGCATGGCCTCGTTGACATTGGTGTCAAGGCGGTGATATTCTACAGTGTTGCGGGAACACAGACTGTCCCTCCAGCGACGGCTTTGAGCCAGAAGGAAAATCTGTAGAGAAAGCACAAGGCAAAAAAGACAACAAGGACAGTGTCAGCAGATCTTCAGAAGAGACAAAATGCTGTTACCTAAAGTGTGTAACCCTTTAATCTGTAACATATCTGTGGTGAGTGTTCTGAATGTCTGATTTATTTAAGTATTCATCAAAATTCAATTGTTTGCTCAATAGGAAAATTTTCAAAACATGCTGAGAGAATACACCTTGCCCTTACCATAGACATCTGAGCATGCTCAGTGCAACCCAGCCACTTGAGTAATGGGGAGAACAACACAGACTAGTGAGACCGACTTACTGCAAAAATAGATGGTTTGGGCTTCTTTTTTTTTTTTTTTTTAAATACACCATTTTCCTTGTCGTTTTTTGTTTTTACCATAGATTGCTGTGTTGTCATGATTTTACTTTATTTTATTTACTGTGTTTTTATGGCAGCTGGACTGATTTAGAAAAGAAAAGAGCCCAAAAACAAAAACTAGGCTTATACCGTTGGAAGCGACGGCTAAGGGTATATCGCCGAACACCCCCAATCCTTGATGATGTCATGACGTGCGATTTCTCCAGGTCATGACCTTTCATTTGCACTTGATTTGAAGTCAATCAGACAAATAGTTCCAGAGATACTAACAAAAGAGTGTTTAGTGATTTTAAACTTTTGCGCACCCCTTTGTGGGCAATCTGGAAATGGTAAATCATCCAAAATCGAATCAGTTCTTCCTCGTCATGATATTCATTGATATGGAAAACATGGGTTTTCTAAACCAAATATCTTTCAAGTTATCACGCTAACACAAAGGATATTCGGCGGTGGCAGAGCCGGCAGTCAGACCAAAAACATAATATCCCCAGAACTCCATTCTAGGATATAACTAATGGGACAAAATTCCAATACTTTTTGTCCAGTGTGTTCCAGTTCACAGTTCCTGTGAAATATCCTAAATCTCTTATTGATGTACATTCTGAGTGTCTTATTTAACAGCACAAGTGTTATTCTCTACTGCTAACACTCACTGAACGAGCCAAAGAAGAACAAAAATAATGGTTGCATTATGAGGTTATTATGAATTTTGTATCATCTTTGCCATTTTCTGATCATGACTTGGTTTTATATTAAACTTCTGCTATCAGTTACTCCACTGTTCTGAGTTATATTGAAATGAATGGGTTTAACTATTAATTTGCCGGAGGAATAAAGACTGGATAATGTCAGGATTCATCTGGCTCACCAGGCTTATTCAGAAGACATCACCTTAGCACATGCATTAGATGTCACCAGAATCCAGACCTGAACCCCCTTGAGAATCTTTGGGATGTGATGGAGAAGATTTACTGTAGTGGTCTGACTCTTCATCAATACAAGATCTTGGCAAAAATGAATGCAACTATGTACCTAAAAAACATTATGTAAGCATTGTGTATCATAAACAATGGCACAGTGAATGTATCCTGTAATTAAAGCTAAAGGCAGTCTAAATATTGTATATGGGACTTTATTTTAGGAGGGCAATGTCTATTAAAAGGAGCATGGAGACATAAGCAACACGAAATAAGACACAATCCATCTATTATGTTCCCCAATTACTCATTTTTCTCTAGTTAATACAAACGGGAATGTTAAAATCATGTTAAAAATGCTCAGTGCCAAGTTCATTATTAAAATGCATTAAACTAATTCAGTCAGTTTCTTAACTGACATTAAGACTGACATTCGCACCACCACTGACCTCAGCCTTTTTAAATCAAAGCTGAAAACCCACTTTTTTAGACTGGCTTTTAATTCTGCCTAGGGCAGCGTGTTTATTTTATCTGCTCTGTTTTTCTTGTTTCCAAGTGGCTTTCAGTTAACCTGCAGCACTGTGGCACCTTCCACAATCCAAAACCTGCACTTCTACGTATTGTTTTTATGTATTGTTTCTTAATGTATTGTTTTATGTTCATGTTATATTGTATTATGGCTCTATTGTTAAGCACTTTGGGTACCTTTTGGCTATTGTAAAGGGCTATACAAATAAAATTTGATTTGATTTGATGACCAGGAATAACCAGACGTTTGCAGCCACTCGTCCCTCTGCTGTTCTACTGGAACAGTTGGCCATTTGTGTGGACAAAGGAGAAGCCGTTTTACTGGTGGGAGAGACTGGAACTGGAAAGACCTCCACTGTACAACACCTGGCTGCTGTCACAGGTGAGAATATAGTATTAAACAAACACATACACTGGTGTTAAATAGTTAACAAACACAGTGGCTGACATGTTCCTATTTTGGGTTTGGACCAGGACACCGATTAAGGGTTGTGAACCTGAACCAACAGAGTGACACTGCTGACCTGCTCGGAGGGTGAGTCACTACTTGTCATTGCCATTACATCTATGACAGCTTGTATCTGTCATAGATGTAATAGTCACAGCTCCTACATTGCACTTACTTGTGGGCAAAATGTTGGGACCCTATTTTCTCATGGGTTTCTATTCCTCTGTCATATTATTTCTCTGGGAGTGAAATCTGTTGTGGGGAGGTCTACAAAGGTGAACATTTAAAAGAACATCATAGGGTCTAAAAACTTTCTTCAGGGGAAAATAAAACCCAGGAACATGTTTTGTACTTTCATTTTTAAATTTTATATGTGTCTGCCCTTAATGGCCATGTTATTAAATTCAATGCAAATAGCAAAACCGACCAAAATGCAAAGCTATCTGATCACGTAGTCGGAAATTAGGACAGATCATGTGATTTCAGACTCGATTGGAATCAGTTATTACGTCCCGATCAGCGATTGGAAATTATATATATTTAACTTACTGGTTGCCATTGATGTCTATAGACGTCATACCATCATATGTAACATATATATTTTAACAAATAAATAACAGGATCAGTAGGTGGGGGCAGCGAAGCAGGAAGTGATAGAGTGAGAAAGAAGATGGCGAAATGAACGAAACTGGAAAAGTTGAGGCAACTCAGGGTGGAACCGAGTCTGTGTCAGTTGTGGTTCAGAGGAAAAGAGTGTTGGATCAGTGAAAAAGAGACACTAATCAAAGGAGGAGCTTCATAAAATCAGCCATAGAGAATCAAAGCGGGCCGAGCGGTGAGCGTCACAGTGGCTCACGGAGCGTGGTTTCACCACCACAGCCCTGGTTCATTGGGGTCCGGTTTGTCACTTGTTACTTGGGTTCGTCAGATGAGCTGGACTGTGGCGGTGAATCCACGACCGTGACGCTCAACGCTCAGTTCAGTTGATTCAGTTGAATAAAAAAAGGTGACTAAAACAAAGGGATATCATGGATCTGTTTAGCCGCTCTCCATTTTTTAAAATGTATTATAGAAGTATTGGATCGGTACTCTGTATCGGCTGATCACTCAAAATCAAAGGACTCAGACTCGGTGGCAAAACAGCCTGATCGGGACTCTGTATCGGCTGATCACTCAAAATCAAAGGACTCAGACTCGGTGGCAAAACAGCCTGATCGGGACATCTCTAAGTGCAAAGCTGGTAATGGCTTTTTCAAACTATATTCTTAAAAAAATATGGTCTGAAGAATATATGTTTTGTTGAATAACAAACATTTCTTATTCTTATGGAGTAGGGATGCAAATTATCGATTAATTCATTAATTATTAGTTGGTTGACCTTATCGATCGATTAACGATTAATTGATAGGCGGCGATTTTCCTGAGAGCCTCAATTCCTCCGTCAATAGTGTCTATAAGAATAAAAGCAAAATATTGTTTATGTACTTCATGAAAAAAGCATGTCATATTCCTTAATGGTGGATTAATTGAACCATTGGATACAGTTCAGGCAACGACATTTATGGAGTTGAAGAAAATAAATTCTGCAGAGAAATAAAATAAAATCAATGGATCTGAAGAGGGGCAGTTTAGAAGAAATGGACATTTCTGACTTTTTTTCTGACATGATGGAAGGAGATTTCATCCCCCTCCCCCCACGTGCACACGTTCGGCCGGCAGGTGCACATGTATGCCTTTCGATCGGTAGGGTGCATGCGCCTGTGCATGGGGGGGGGGGGACTCGGCTGCACGCACGCAGTTGGGACAGTGTGGGGGGTGTTGCATGCACCTGCGTTTCGGTCAGTAACTGCGCGCGTGCACGGGGCGGTGGTATCCCTGCCCCCACAAAAGTGAAAGTGAAACTTTATGCTCATTTATCTTTTTCCTTCTTAAGCTTCACAAATGTTCATGGGGGGGGGACGACGACGTTTGTCCTGGTCTATTATATATTATACGTATTTATGATAAGTCTAATGTGACGGTGATGATTAGGGTTTTTTTTTTGGATAGAATGTTTGTTGTGGCGGTAAGGATGCAAACCTGTGCCGGTGGAAACGCTGCGCTCCTCCATGGCCCTAAAGCCATTTATCAATGCTAGGATCCGGTTCCATGACTGTCCCGGTTGCGGAGTCGCAGCACGGACAATTCGGCAGCCTTCGGAAGGGTGTGGACAGGTGGACAACTGCCCCCAATATTCAACCACAGCGACGAGGCTGACTTGAGTCACGGTCGCCCCGTACTGTGACACAAACACCGCCACGGAAAAGGGCAATTAACCAACAATTAATGTAATTTAATCGAGCAAATTCTTATCGACAATTAATCGATAGTCTATTAATTATTTACATCCCTATTATGGAGCTATACCCTTTGGCACTTTATTTGGAAAATATGCAAAACCCAATTTTTCAAATAATATAAGATACAAAGTGTCCATTGGTCCGGACCTGTGAATACTGCCGTACAACTGTTTGTCCGTACTAGTTCCGGTTTACATGAGCACTACACCACTGCGCCAGCTGTGCCAGCATTCTTTCGTGCTAAGATGGGTTAGGGTTTGGGGTAAGGGTTAGGCATCCAGACGCACTTATTTATCACTACGCAAATGCTCACTGCGCATGTACACAGGAAGTGCCGGACAAATAACTAGCAGTGACGTGGGTCTGTGCCCGGACCAATAGCAACAGCCTTTAAGATATGCCTCTGTTAGTCCCACAAGGGGAAATTTCAGATTTATAACAGCAAAGCACAAAAGCACACAAGAGCAAAAGAAGTGCCAAATCAAAAATAAAGACAAATCCAAAAACGTTATATATACTGTTTACAGCTAGGCACATGCTGATAATTCCACAGGTTATACATTTGACAGACACTCAGTTACGTGAAAGTGTTTGACTTTGGGTTGATTCAGCCTCATATTGTAACTCATTGGTTTTTTGTGCAGGTATAAGCCAGTGGACCATAAACAGATCCTGCTCCCGCTACGGGAGGCCTTTGAGGACCTGTTCTCTCAGACGTACTCCAGGAAACAGAACCTGACTTTCCTCGGCCATGTGCAGACTTGCTTCAGGGGGAAACGCTGGCAGGATCTGCTGAAACTCATGGACCATGTGTGCAAGTCAGCTCTAACAAAGGAGTTACAGGAGGAATCCAATGGTATTGTGCTGAATGTGTAAACGGAACATTAAGTGATGTGGCTCCTGTAGCCAGTAAAACACTTCTGTTTGGTGTGTTTGCACAGCCACATTGCTGCAGCAGCAGTGGGAGGCCCTCGCAGCCAAACTGAGTCAGACCCAACAACGGATCCGAGCCTGCGAGACTACCATGGTCTTTGCTTTTGTAGAGGTATAAGTTAAAAAGTATCTGGCTCTGTACATCCATCAACAGTACTGTGCAGCTTTGTCTGTAGATTCAGGTCAGAGTCAGTTATTTTGTGTGTCTTTGTAGGGAACTTTAGCTCAGGCAGTGAAGAAGGGCCATTGGATCTTACTGGATGAGATAAACCTGGCATCAGCAGAGACTCTGGAATGTCTGAGTGGACTCCTGGAGGGCACCACTGGATCTCTGGTGCTCTTGGACCGTGGGGATAATGGTGAAGACCACATTAATCATACAATATCTGGCTCTATTATCATAGGATTTTAGCCAGAACCACTGCCATCACAAGTTTTTCTTACTGTTACCTTTTCACATTACTACCTTTTCAAAATCTACCAAAATCTTTAAGGACTTGACTAAGAATTGTTCGGTAGATTAATTTGAAATATTGATGAATGAAAGTTTGAATGTGCATTTTCTATTGACAATACAACTGGACAAAATAAATTCCCAAACTCTAACATTTCTTTGAACTGCCTTTAGCTTTGATTAAGGCACACGTTTGCGTTGGCAGTGGCATCATTAACTTATGTAATGCCACTGCATTTAGAACAGAACCAACCCCAGCGGATAACACTGCCCTCACAGGCTTGGACTGTAGGCACTAGGCATGATGGGTAATCGTTCCATCACTCTGGCACAAAGTGAATCTGGATTTATCAGACCACATGACCTTTATCCATTAAAATTGCATTACAGTCCAGTCTTAATGCTTCTATCAAACTGATGGTTGAAGGTACTGCAGTGTTTTTCAGCCTTGGGGTCAGGACCTCACAGGGAGTTGCCTGAAATTCAATGGGGTCACCTGAAATTTCTAGTAATTGTTAGGAAAAAAATTTACTAATAAAAACTATATGGTGAGTTGACAGAGACAATCGGTACATAAAAGACATGACAAACTCTGAAGCTGAAACTGAAGCACTGTGGTACTGTTTATCTTTCAAATGTTCATTGTAACCAGTTTAAGATGATGCAGCTTTTTCATAATTCATAGTTTGAGTTATTGTTTGTTCAGTATTTGCAGCTTTGTAATTACAAGCTGGACTGACTACATTTCTTGACCAAGGAAAATAAAATTCTCACTTTTTTTGTGCAGTAATCTCAACCTGGCTTTTCTGCCTCCGTCCATAATAATATACATTATATAGTCTAAATGTTGTCTAAAATTACAGTTTATTTGCAACATAGTATAGCAAACTATTACATAATCAAAAACAATTCATTCTAGCCAAAAAAAAAAGTCTCTTTTTCAAATGTCTAGGGTCGCTAGAAATTTGTGATGTTAAAGTGGTGTTATGAGCCAAAAAATGTTGGGAACCACTGAGCTACTGCTTTAGTTAAAAAGTTAAAGAACCTGTTGCAGCTGAAACATATTCAGCATTGCAGTAATTATCCATCCATATTTGTCAGGTTACAGCCAGGTATGATACTTGGCATGAAAATATATTTATAATAATAATAATAATGCATTTTATTTGTATACCGCTTTTCAGTTGTACTCTAAGACACTTTACATGAAGCAGAATAAAAACATGATACAACAGAATAAAAACATAGCATAAATCAGGCAATCATTTAA
>JAPTYQ010000007.1:3337815-3352346 GCA_029814465.1 Ostorhinchus cyanosoma | reverse complement strand
ATTGATTGATTGATTGATTGATTGATTGATTGATTGATTGATTGATTGATTGATTGATTGATTGATTGATTGATTAACAATGTCATCCAAGGCATGAAATGTTGAGAAACTGCAAGGAAAGTGAAAATTTGTCATTTTTGATCAATCCAAATTGGAAATGTACTTGTGTTGCATGCTTTGAGGAACAACCCAAGGTCTTAAGTTAATATTTTGGAGTCTTTGTGATCTTCTGAACTTTAAAGAAGCCTCCACAACTAACACAAATGACTGTCAACAGAGATATCAGCCCTGTGCAAATGTGAATTTACCTTGTTTAGCTTTTGCAAGCAGTCATATCAAGCTTTTACAGATTTCAAAGAGTTAAATTTATGACTTCTAAAAACTACTGAGATTAGAGAATTTAAGCCCTGGATATGGCTGTTGAGTAGGGTTGTATGATTGCCATTAAATTAATATGCATTAATATACAGTAAATAAAAATAGAAAACCCAGACACCACCAAATCTTTATGGAGCAGGTTGCACTGGGGCTGGAATTTGATGGTTTTCCTGATATAGAATACAGATCAGCATTTGCTAATGGCAGGCTGGTAGTCTGGTTTTAGTTTGGTTTTTTGTTAACCTTGTGATGCCTCAGTTCAATCAGGAACCCAACAAACATGAATTTTTTCAACAATAAAGTGATGGAGACACATTAAATGGATTCATATTGTTCTGTTTCAAGATTCAAAAACAAATTTACAGTACAAATTTAAAAATTTAAATTGCAAAATTCTAATATGAAATAAATATAATTGAAGCTTCTACAAAGCAGTACATCCCATCACTTTTTAACTGTCATGATGTTATTCACACATTAAAAAGCTCAAGGAGTCAGAAATCAGGGAGGAAAACCCAGAATATGAAAATACACCGTCTCCTCTCTGCCCAAATCCAAAACCTAATATATGTAGAGGTAGAGGATATGACATTTTGTGCTGTTGTTGTAAGGTGGCATCATGGGACTTGCCATGTTGCTTTTATGAGTAGAAAGGTAGAGTTACATCAGGCAAAGTCTTAATAGTAAGTGATTCTTCACAGGGACAGGTCATGACTTTCAAATCTAAGTGTTTTTCCTTCAGATGCCCATCCCTGGTAACTACATTTGTCAGTCACATATTTAACCCCCTAGCTCACTGTAAAAACATTAATATTGGTTCAAAACCTCACAACAATAACCACTCTTTCACAGATGCAGGAGTCTCATTTCATGTCACACCACTAGGATTACAATGCACTGTAAAGTAATTGTGGAATATTTGCTCAATTAAAACAACCGCATACTAAACTTCAACACCCACGAATTCTGATTATTTAGACATTGGGTTTTTAAAAGAACCTCCAGAAGCCCTGCATGTCACCAACACTCACCTTCCTCTTGTTGTGATAGGTGATGTAAACGATGGCGACCAGGAAAGCCAGGATGACCAGGTGAAAGAAGAAGTGCGAGTTCTCGCCCTCGGTGTCGTAGCTGTCGACTAGCTCTATCCGACTCTTCTCCACACCATCTGGCTGTCTCTGCACCATGGGGTTTTGCTCTCTTATATTGCTGTTGACAGCATAATCACCAAAACCATCGGCAATGTCACCATCATCTTCATCCTCTTCATCGTCATCATCTTCTGGATACATACTGGTTGTTGTTTCTATGTCCTGGGCTGGCAGCAGGTCTGGATCGGTACTCTGCACTGTGGCCTGTTTCTCTGTTTGTGTCATATCACCCTGTTTGGGTGAGGTTTTGGCTACTTCGGGGACTTTGACGGTTGTAGCGGGAGTTTCTTCTATCACCATCACAGCTGTTTCAGCCAAGGCAGGTTGATCTGTAGGCTCAATAACCTCAGAGCTGTTATCTTTTTGTGTAGGGGCATGTTCACTGTTGACAGATACTGGTGAAGTACTTCCAGTACTATCAGAAGTATCAAAGAGAGTCATGGCATTATTGTTTTGCTTATTTGTCATTACAGGCTGAATGGCTATTGTGTCATTTTCTTTGGGAGCTGCTGTTTTTGCTGTTGTCGAGTCACTCCCATTCGTCGAGGTGGGACTGTTAGGCTCTGTGTCAGTTGCAGGGCTCTGATCTTGGGTTGAAGGCACAATGTTGTCTGTTTTCGTGAGTGTCACAGTTACACTCTGAGATGCATTTCCAACAGGGGTTTCATTAGATGATACTGTGAAGAGAGGGAAAAGGGCAAGATATAATTATATTAAATTTCCAAAAAAAAACACTGATTGAACAAACAACAATAAACAGGATCTTCATTTGGCACATGCAGAATTTTATAATATATCATTTAGGCTAGTTGCTGCAGACTTTTAATTTGACACAAGAATAGAACTTAGAGACACCCTAATATCCACCTGACATGAAAGAAAAAAAGAGAACTGAGCAACACAAGTAGATTTAATTCATATCAATGTGTGTATTAAAGTGTGAGGAACTGACATTCCAACTGGAGAAATCTGTCCTTCAAAATAGGATGTTCTTTTACATACACAAAACACTGTCAAAATACTTTGGTAAATACAATAATTACCAAGGCTTGCTTGCTTCTGATTTCATTCATTTACATCTGGACCCTTTTTTTTTTTACAAATTCATGTCCAAAAAAAAATTTGCTGTAATGTTTGTAGAAAATGTTTGTATAGTGGACAAATATGCATTTCCAATAATTTCACAATGAGCTTTCTATAAATATTAAACTGGCTTAATTGCACATAAGCCTATATCCAGACAGAAAAAAACAGTGTTAAATACACTACAAACCCCAGACCAGTATAATCCTGTCCTCTTCAGGCTTTAAAAATAATAAATAGAGTACCACTCTATTTGCTGCCCCTGCCAACAGAGTCCTTGTTAGAATTGGACTGGTGTCATTTTTACAACTGGTCGAATATTGGGCCACCAAATAAAACCATTATACCAGATTTTACAATTAGGTGTCACACTTCCCCTCAGCAGAAGAAGAAATTAGACAACCAAAGCTGATGTTTAACAGTGTAGCAACTCCAGTCCACCTGTTGGCCCTAAATTCTCTATAATGAGAATAGGAAGTAGCAGCAAAGCAGCAACTTCTCCAGTGTCACCATATGGCTGGCTATGTGAGACTAAAGCTACACCATCATCAGGTTTTTCCAGTGTTTACATGTTGCGTCATCCTTTTTTTTTACTTTTTGTAAATTTCGGCCATATTGCCATATTGTCTGACATCTCCTCTTAAGACACCCCACAAAGCAAGTGAACAAATAAGGCATGAATTATGATTGTTCATTCTCGACTAACGCAGACTGACTATGGGTTATCGCACCAAGTGAATTTCAAGGCAATAAAAGAAAAACCTGTTCCATCATTAGCAGCTGACTGCTAATGTGCTCCCAATACAGAATTCCTACAGTGTTGTATAGTCACTCTCAGCATGTGATCAACCCTACAGCCCTGTTCTTGTCCTGAGAGGCCACCATCTCAAAAGTCCTCAGGCAAAACCAGGTAACCTACCAGCTGCAGGCAACTCAACTGTTCTTTGTATGACAGTACCTTCTTTGTGGTTTTAAAATATGTTTGTTCTATTACAACATAGCACTAGTCTCATGACAACTGCTGATACAAGGTGTGTGTTTAAAGAGGACTTGTTTGCTTAAGTGGAAAAATGTCATTACTCCTGAACCCATTGACTGTGATTTTAGAATTTAAATGTAGGACAAGATCAATTACATTTTCCAAAGCTTTAAGGTGATAAAGATTGCAGTAAGATTGATTTTATCATTCTAACTTACAGCACTGTGCAAAAGTCTTAGGCCACCATTAGGGTAGCTGTTTTAGCAAGGTTACAATGACCAGACATACATTTCCTAAACCCTGTGCCAAGATATAAGTAGAATGCTCTGGCCATATACATGTGACAATCATTAAGAAACCAATTCAGAACAAAAATATTAGCTAGTGGGCCAATATAAACCTTAAAAGATGATCTGGACGGCAAAAAATAATAAATGGCTGTCCACGTCTAAAGAACTCTCCTACATTCTTGAAAGACGCTTTGCATGATAGCCTAAATCACACATTTCTGGAAAAAACCTCAAGACAGTCAAACTTACCAAACAGAGGTCACATTAAATATTGTCTGTAGAAACCACTCAGCTCTTCTTTTCATTTTCAAAACTCAGTCAGCACATGTATTTCTCACTGTATTTTGTTCCTGTCTCTTTAGGAAGACAAAGAAATATATAACAGGGCTCTCCCTTCCATTATATGAGTTTGGGTGGAGCAACCTAGATGTTTACCCAGACAGAGAAGAATCTTGTAAGTTTTAATTTGAGTGCGAGTTGTCTATTATTGAGAAAAGTTTAACTGTGTTTTGTGCTTCTGTTTTGTTTTATATATAAATATATATGTATATATATTTTTTTTTTTCCCCAAATAGTGTAATAGTACAGGTCCAACATAGTCCATCAGCGTACCCATTCTCTCCATAAACATCAGCTCATTAGAACCCTGCAAAAACAACAAACCTGGATGCAGTCACAGACTTCTGCACAGTAAAGTAATTGTTAAAATCTCAACAAGTATATCTTATCTGTGTCTTTAAAATCAGAGCTGAACTCAGTCTAACTGAATCAATGACACCATTTAACCAACAAGCGTCAACATTATTGGATCCTATGGGATTAGGAGGCGGTGCTAGGGAAGAGACAGGAGCAGAGCAGTGAGGACTTGAAGAACGTTGTAACAAGTTCCCAAGAGAAGAAAGGGACTATTCATACCCATGGGCCATGGCCAACATAAATAATAAGTGAACAGGAGCCATTTGTGTCAGCAGAGGTTATAGGCTTTACTTATACCACGAAGCTGGATGGATTTAAGCTGAGTCACACAGTTAACATTCCCCATCAAATTATTAAGAAAGTATGAATAAAAATGCTAAGAAATTGACTGTCTAACATATAACATCTAACTTTGATTTACTTTTTGGTCAATTTTAAGCCCTCACAAAAGTGAAAGCCAATCCAGGTCTACTTCAACCTATCCAACCCAAAAAAAGATGGGCCTTTTCAATACAGAAACTGCACACAAGTGATTCATGTCTTGAACCCATAGCACACGCTGGGGTTTATGTAACTTTAAAGTAGTACATGAAACTTACTGCTTCACAAAAGGATAGAATGTTTATTATGTGACTTGTACATCACATGAAATCAGATTATATCAGTATTGCATGAAATAACTCCTATAAAAGGAGAACAATTCTTATTATGAAAAATGTCCTTATTGAAATAGCATTGCAAAAACAATGCTGAAATCCGATAGTTGCCAACAAACTAACGAGAACTGCCAGAAAAATCTTTTAACAAGAGAAAACAGGCCAAGACACATCTTCTTTTGAGTGATTGATGGCAAACTACACTGCATGTTAAAAGTCCACTTAGACAAGACAGAGCCTGTGAAAAAGACCAATTTTACAACCTACAATGTGTTTAGTCCCAACCTAAGAGCTGATGATACTGCGCTGACAGGAGGGTAACAAACACAGATATATGACAAGGACACCTGGAACAAGTCAAACCAGGTCAAAAATATTCTTTACGAAACATGTAATGTAAGCACAATTATCTCAAGAAGACTGTTAAAATGTCAATTTTAACTTGATGTAACCATGAAAATGGCAATTCAGAAAAGGATATTGATTGAAAGCGGAACTAAACGTCTCAGTTATTAACTACGCGTCGGATTTTCACAGGCTGTTTATGGACTTAATGTGTGTGTAGATGGCACTTAAAAACGACAAGATTTAGGTCAAATATAATGAAAACGCATATTACTGACGCATTCAAGGAAACTTAAAGCGTCGAATGTTATTACGTTTCAATGACAATCTCGCCACAGACAAACCTGTCTAAACCGTGCTATTTTCTGCCCCACGTAACTTGTATTCGTGTTAATACTTGGCCAAAGTGCGCTTTGACAGTATACGTGTTCTTGTCCTCAAAGAATACTATACTGAAGATATTTTAGGCTGTTATGTGACACAGAAGCAGTTTGTCACCGTCTCTCACCTGACACCGTCGTTGTTAGCATGACGTCTTCAAGCCAACTAGCACAGGCAGCTAACTAGCAACAATTTTAGCAAGAAGAGACATTACAATACCATTAGCTGGTAAAATATTTCATGGGACATACCTTGGGAACTGGCATTACTATGTATCGAAGCTGACAGACAGCAATGGACCCAGAAATGGAGGAAGATAACGAGAGAAACAGCACAAACATTTCTCCTTCTTTGCCCCATCGCTCCAAATATCGCCATGTTGATGCGTGAGTGAGAGGGGCGTGGCTACATCAGGCTTGGCCAACAGAGTGAGTGGTCAGAAATGGGCGTTGGCGACTAATTCATTGGTTGGGTGAGTTAGTGGGCGGGCCAAAGTGGGTGCAGAGGGATTTGGGTTTGAGTGTTGTGTTACTCCTCACAGGTCAGTAGACTGTCAAAGCGTTTCTTGTGTATGGCTTTGGCAGTTTCACTAGTGGGTGAAATAATGACAACATATTAATGCATTTGTCTGAACAGTATTATAAAATATGTTCTAGTGAAGTTGTCATGGACCTTTGCCATCCAGGGAAAAACAAGGCATATCCTCAATTGGAAAGCACTATACATTATACTCTATTAGTTTTACCATATTGGAGTCACTGTGTTGAGGTGTGAGCAAATACATAAAACCAATATACAAACAATATATAAAATGCAGAAAAAAGCCCATTAGAAGAGACCATACAATTGAACTTTCTTTTTAAGATTACAAGCAATAAAATTTCCAGATTTGATTCAGTTTAAAAGAGCACAACTACTATTTAAAGCAAGACATAAATTACTTCTAAATAAAATACAGGAACTGTTCTCATAGAGGAGGGGATATAATCCAAGAGGATTTTTTTTCTTATTCTCTTTTTTCTTTTTTCTTCTTTTCTCATGCACATGCTCGGTGTTGTGTTGCCTTTGGAACCTCAGTTTCCTGAGGGCTCTGCCTAAAGGATCAATAAAAAATAAAAAATATAAATATAAATAATTAAAAAAAAAATTTAAAAAAAGGATCTATAAATTTCTATCTAATCTAAATAAATGTAAGTATGAGGAACCATAGTGTAATCCAGGATGGTAATGTCAGTGTTTAAAGAAACAAACATAGCTTGTGTGTTGTTATATTCTTTATTCAAACAAATTCATTAGAGTTGTGTGTAATGGGAAGGGGGTAGGAACATATAAGTCTATGCTTCTGCCGACTCCTTTTCAAACAGGGCAAGAAAAGCAAACATAAACTTGTTGAAATTTGGGTAACTAATGTAATTGTCTGAATTACCAGTTCTAATTACCAGTTCATTGAAATGGTGTCAGAAATCTCTGATAAGTTTACAGTAAAACAAAGGAAGGAATCCCCTGTATTTTCTGTAACACAGTCTTTTACCATTACAAATATTACTGAGACCAAAGTTATCGATTTAATTCAATCACTCAAACCATCTAAAACAAAGGACGTTTTTGGAATGGACACAAACATGCTCAAAGATTCATCTGGTCACTTTCCAACGGCTTGGAAATCTGCTATTGTTACCCCTGTCTTTAAATCCGGTGACTCAAATTCTCTGCATAACTACCAACCAATAAGGATTCTTCCGGTCATTTCCAAAATTGCAGAAAAATGGGCGGCAGAGCAGATCGTCCATCACTTAAACAGCAGCTCCCCCTCTCTCCACACCACACAGTTTGGTTTCAGAACCAAGCATTCCACTGAAATGGCCACATGCCTCTTCATTTAGAATATAAAATCTTTTCTCGATAGGGGCGGTGTTTTTGGACCTTAGGAAAGCATTCGATACAGTAAATCATTCTGTTCTTCTCACCAAGCTTTCCAAATGTAACTTCTCTCACAACGTTGTGAGCTGGATTGATTCATATCAGCATGATCGAACACAATCTGTATCAGTTAACAACTGCAGATCTGATTCTCTTAGGCTAACCTCTGGAGTCCCTCAGGGATCAATATTAGGCCCTCTTTTATTTAGTCTTTATATCAATGATCTGTCCACTGTTTGTCCTGAAGCTGAATGCTTAATGTCTGCAGATGATACTGTCTTTTTTGTTCATGGTTATTCCAAAGGCACTGTTGCTGCTAAGCTCATTAAAACAATGTCCTGTGTTACAACTTGGTTGCAGGAGTGCTGTCTACAGTTAAATGATTCCAAAACTGTTGGCATGTATTTCACTAAAATAAATAGAGTATCACTTTACCCCGACATATATGTTAAAGGAGAAAAAATACAAATTGTCAGTCAATATAAATATCTTGGGTTAATAATAGATTCACAGCTTTCTTTTAAAGCCCATATTGACAAATTGTGTAAAAAAAAAAAAAAAAATCAAGTTAACTCTGGCAAACTTGTGCAATTCGAAATGAAATGTCAACTGAAGCCGCAAGAATGTACTTGCATTCAATGATTCTCAGTCGCTTCAACTATTGCTCAACCAGTTGGTCCCAGGCAGGTCAGAGTGCAAAAAACCATTGGAAGTCTTGTACAAACAAGCAATTAAAGTTATGGATGAAAAACCGAGGCACTATCATCGCTGTGCAATTAAAAAATATATATATATAGTCTTTTAAACTGGGACAGTCTTCACACTTTTGCAGATCTAAATTTGATCTATAAAGTACTGCATGATTTGGCTCCAGATCCTCTGGCAGAGTTCATCAGCCAAAGAAACAGCCTGAGTGAGTCACTTGAGGCTCTATCAGAGGTGACTGTCTCATTCCTCTCATTCTTCTACAATATTGATTCACCAGTAAAACCCATGACATTTGATCGAATGACAGTGGATGGACACATTTGTTTTTATGTTCAGGTAATGATATCTTTGCTGAAAAAGTAGCTTTTTCTTCACTTTCCACTGTTTCTGGTATAAGCCAAAGTTTTGAAACTTTGAGGTTTTATGAACATCTACATGATGACTAAGTTAAATAAAGGTAAATACCCGATTTTCACTGAAAACAATGCAAAATACAGAAAAAATATTACAATAAATGGTGATATATCACATAAGGAAGTTTAAATATAGAGAAAAATAAATTTGGGAACTGCCACCAAAGCAGAACTGTGTAAAGTAAGAAATATTTGATAGTGTTGTTGATTTAATATCATTGATATTTACATGAGTTAATGTGTTAGTTGGTAAAGTATTGTGTACCTGAAGTAGCTCTGCTATTTATTACCAAACAAATATGTGGCAGATCCACCAAACATCCTGATGAAACTGAAATATGAGAAACTGGAAATGTGTCACTTTTAACCCATAAAGACTCAAACAGCCACCGACAAACAAAACCATCTACTGATCTAAAACGTTTAACAACTTCTGAACCACTAATCCTATCAGTACATGTAAATAATTGCTGTAAAGTGCAATTTTTCACCTTTTCATGATTATCAGATATGACCCATTTGGACTTTCAAAGACTCTGTATTTACCGTGGAAACACCGTCATCGTCTAATAAATTGACTGAGCTTTTATGAGCATCTACATGATCAGGGAATTAAATATAAGAAAATGCATGATTTTCACTGAAAAAAGGCAAATATAGATCATTATGTCATAATAAATTGTGATAAGTCACTTGTACAAAGTAAAGATAAATATAGAGGGAAAAAAATATTGTACCTATTATTTAACATGAACCAACCAAGGTAAACCATGGAGCCAAGGAGCTGATCAACCATTTAACAGCATGTATTTATATGTTTTACGTGTTTATTACCACTGCTTTGGAAACAACAAACCACTTTTATTGTTATTAATGTGTGGAAGCGTTTTTAGAAGAACATGAAACAGAATCACAAGATAAGGGGAGGAAATTCTTATTTTTGACAGGATTTACAAAAGTACATTGCATTTAATATTCTATGTGGAACAAAGTGAAAGTCACATAGCTGTTAAAAAGTATTGTATTCTTTTATTCTAACTGATAAACCTGTTTGTTTTTGCCCAAAATTAGTGTTGTTGAAGGGAAACAGATGGATGACTTTTTCAGCTCTATTCACTATGTCATTAAGACACTCAGTGGAAAAATGGAACAAAAGTTCACATTTATTTTGTGTCTGTAAAAGGAAAAATGTATCAAATTATTATTTGCCAAAACATATCTATGCCAGTTTTTCTACACTACCCTTAGCAAACACTATCCCTGTATCAATACAGATGAAATATACAACTCTTGAAGCCACGTTGGCACTAAAACTGGACATGATATTTTTATAATGTGGAATGTTTTTATTAAATTAATGGAAGGTCTGTTATTGGGGGAACGGTCTGTATGAATTGAAAAGACTATATTGTTAATTTGCTGAATTATTCTGATTTTCCATCCTGTTTGTTTACACTTTCTTGCAAAAAATCTTAAATTCTGCATTAATGACTGAAAGTGATATGTGTACATTTGTATTGGACTTTCCTTTCTCTGTGTACATTGTCAGAAAATATGTCCACAGTTCCTGGTTATTTCATCATACAAAGTAACAGTATTTAAGAAGTGGACTTAATGTAGTTCAGCACCTCAGACTGAAGCCACAGGCTGACCCTGAGAAGACAGAAGAGAAGGAAATCTGCAGCAGGTTTGTCATCAACTCTTGAATTATAACCTGACTAACATTCAGATCCAGACAATTAACATGTCTGTTTGTATTCACTGAAGGTCTTCATCTTTGACACCTGCATCATCATCGTCACCATGAAGTTGCTGGTTGTGTCTCTGCTCATTTGTGCCACGATGGTCCTGACAAGAGGTGCCGATGAGTTTGACTGACCCTCCATGTGTCTGTGCGACTGTATAAAAGGAAACAGATTTTTATTAAACACAAGTAACAAACTTCATGAAGTGTTGTGTCAAATTGTCCAGCTTTTCCAGAGCCAGAGCCAGAGCCTTTCCCTAAGGAGGCAGAGCCAGAGCCAACTGATGGTAAGTACCTTTTTCCTTAGATGATAAATCATGAGATTTCATCGGTAAATCCAACTACAATGAACGACAACTATTTTAACAACAAACAGTGCAATAATGAAGTCATTTGTATTTTGTTCCCTCTATTAACCGTTCATCTGCGTTTTCTATTTGTGTGTGTTGTCTGCATAATTTGAGTGTTTTTATTTCCCATTCATCGTGTCCAGTGCCAGAACCAGTTGATGGTGGTAGGTGAAACGTTCTTTAAATTTGTTTTTAGTCATACAAATTTTGTAAAATAACACACCATCAAACCATAACAGATCAAATAAGACTCATTAAATTAGGCAAGGCAAAGTTTATTTGTACAGCACAATTCATACACAGGGTAATTAAAAGTGCTTCACAAAAATGGCAAACAGATAGGTTAAAAACATACAATTACGGTTAAAACATAATAAAATCAATGAAAATCAAAAAAGTGCATTCAAAAGACAAGATTGAACGTAAGTCTTGGAGTCAGGGCACCTCTTTCCAATCCCACATCACTTTCACCCGAAAAACCTGTAATTTTCTTCTTTGAGTCCTACTCAGACAACAGTATGAGAAACACTTAAGATAAATGCAAATAAACAATGGGAAATTATATATTTCTCAGGAAGCTAAACTCACTTTATTATTTGCATCAACTGTATTAACTGTCCAACAATTAAAAGGAATCTGTGGTATCAGTCATTGTGACACTTGTTTTATAGATACTGGATAAAGAGAGAGGAAGAGAAATTAACACTTGCATTAAATATATTGTATGGAGTGTGTTTTGGATTCTACCAACTATGTCCAACTGTCTGTCTGTTCCAGGCTCAGATGATGGAAATGAGACATCAGACCAAATGGGTCAGGAGGATTTTGTTTTGTTTTTATACAGAATTCATGTGTTATGAAGATTGTTTACAGTACTGTTACATTATCAGTCCACCTTAAATATAACTTTAATGTAATGTATTTGTCTATTTTGTGTCAGTTGTCAAAAGGTCAGCAAGGTCTGCTTGTAGCTATCAAGATAACACCTGGTATCGGTACGGTGATCGCATTTACATCTTTGTTAGAGCCCTGGTCACCTGGGTTAGAGCACAGGTATTTGAGCCCAGTTCTCCTTCTACACTTCAATTATTTTCATACTTGAGTTTGTGTTTTTTAATATCACAATACTTAGAGGTTTCTTCTAGATGAGTCTACTGTCCAACGATGTTTTATGTTCCTGTGTGGCTGCTGGTGGAAGTCTTGTATCCCTACGGAGCGCAGGGGAGGAAAGATTCGTTAAGCGTTTGACAAAGAGCAGAGCAGCATGGATCGAACTCTCTGATGCTCAGCAGGTCAAATTATCAAAAGTCCTGTCCTTCAGAGAGTTGTTTAAACAACAGTTTAAACAATATTCACTGTCATTTTTGCTTTTAGCCAGGTCAGTGGCTTTGGATGGATGCCACACGTTACCGCTACACCAACTGGTGTCGTGGAGAGCCTTCTAACAACGCAAGGGACTCCTGTGCACTGATGAACTTGACAAGTCAGTCACTCAACATTATTTACTTTTACATCACACACAGACACTGTGAAGTCATACATGTCAAAGCTGGTTACAAGTGTCATATTTTTTTTTTTTAATTCTTGTTTCAAATGAAACTTTAAAGTGTTTATACTGAAAAATAACTCTTTCTTGAAGTATCAGTGATCCATTTATTGGTAGTAGTAGGCCTATGTACAAGGTCACTGGTTAGATTGGGCAGGGATGACTGACTTCTATATCTTTTTTACTTACAGGGGCAAGGTGCTGGTATGATATCCCCTGCAGATACAAACTGTATTTTGTCTGTGCCAGAAGAGTTCGTTAGTTTCTGACGGAACAGAGATGCATAAACCTGCAAAACACAAACACTCAGTGATGTGTGTTTGTGTCTAAAGTTTATGCACTCATCAGTCTTCATCATCAGTCTCATATATAAGCTGTTGACCTGACATTTAAAATCAAATTTGTATTTCTTTTCTTTTTCTTGCTGTAACGCCACCCAAGGAAAGAAGGGACAAGTCAAATGTTAAATAGGTGGACTGCATTTAGGACCTCGTGTCTCATAAAGAGCAGGTTGAAAGGTTATGAAAAGACGCTTTGGGCAAAACTTTCTTCTGTTTCTGGTCTTTTTCTTAAATGCATGATTAAAAAGCTGAAGCATCAAAAACCATGGTCTGAGTTTTTATTATATTAATCCTTTTCTTTCTGTGAAAAGAAAACAGCCACTATGAAAAGCACAATTCAGATTCAAATGTGTAAATGTGAATACAACAGCAGCAAGACATCCCAGCAGGTTTCCATAGAGACTAAATAAACAGGTAAAAATAACATTTAGATGACTCAAGTCTGTCAATATCCAACAATTATTTTGATATATGATGAGAATATGTGAATGCACTTCTAGACGTCACTTTAAATGTTCGTTTATGTACCTTCTGGGAAAATCAGGAAAAAAAAATCCAACTAAAGTTTTTTATTTATTTTTTTAGCTCTGCCACAGTCACAGCATGTTTTACTGGTCTCCTCCCATGTTGTCCACCCTCTCCACCACACACTGAACCAGAGGTGATTTCTCTCAGACTGCAAGGGAAGCTCAGCTTCCCCTAAAATGTCTAACATTAAATGGTCAAATATGTACGGTTGTGTTAACATTTCATTGACTACAAATGCATTAGAACACGTTCATTTTGAAGACAAGTTAGTTCAGAATCAGCTACTTATCACAAATTGACTGAGTCGATGTAGTTAACTTCTCATACATTCCCATTGCACATTGAATATTATTTTGATTGACAGGTATTTTCAGATATACACAGTCACTTGAAAGCACAGCTCAGTCCCATTGTGGAGTTTGCAAGCGAAGTCAAAAGACAAACTTCAACCCTTTGTTGGATTTGCTCGGTGAAATTACTTTTTCATTTTTTACACTGTAAATAAAACACCCTCATAGTATTTCCTTATTTCAGTTTAACTCAATTTCAACATTTCCTTGTTCAAGTCCCTGGAAAAGACGCCTACTTGGTACGATAGGGTCACAGAGCATTGTCTTAAAAAGAAATGGAGGCAGAATTTACAGATAAATAAATTGACAAAGTTTATGATGTAAGCCGACAATGAGTTTCCCCTTTTTGAAAGATCAGCATTCACCACTGCACTGAACAGACAGTGGAACACTTTCTCTAACAGACTATTACAGCCCAGCTGTTGAAAAGACACGTACAGGAAATCTTTCTACCACATTCCATTACACTGTAAAATAAACTCATGTCTGTCTGATGTTTGAACCCAATCATAAACAAAATTTCCACTTTTCACTTCAATGTTGTTTATGCACCTACTTCCCACATTACAGTTTATTGTTGCACCTTACTTTTGGTTTCTCTATCTATCTATCTATCTATCTATCTATCTATCTATCTATCTATCTATCTATCTATCTATCTATCTATCTATC
>JAPTYQ010000007.1:3290604-3309884 GCA_029814465.1 Ostorhinchus cyanosoma | reverse complement strand
AGATAGATAGATAGATAGATAGATAGATAGATAGATAGATAGATAGATAGATAGATAGATAGATAGATAGATTTTTTGTATTTTCAAAGACTTTCACTAAGTCATTACAATAAAATAAAACAAAAATAATGCTAATAACTGTAGGTTTTTTTATGTACAGCACTTTGTAATTTTTATCTGTGAAAAGCGCTTTATAAACACATTTTACTCACTCACTCACTTACTTAATAGTGATTTGTATGAAGTTCAAAGAGGCTGTTTTTGTTTCTGATTCAGTCTCATTAGTTATATATTCTAACAAAGAACTCCACCTCATTATTAAAAACATCATCTTGTCTTAATCTCTCCTGTTTGTGAGTGATGTGCAGTTCTGTCTAATTTGTCCTGTGCAGAATTTCACAGAAACACAGCAGTGTGGTTGGTTAAGGGAACGCTGCCAAACCCCGAAGGCACTTCCTTTGCAGTTTGCTTTACATCTGGCAGTGCAATGCTCAGAATTAACACCTCATCAGCTCCTTCAGCCTCAGATCAAATTGTTTCCTTCATGCTTTGTTTGAAAGATTCTCTCCTCTGATCATTTCATTTGTTGGTTTATCTTTAGACATTGTTGAATGTTGTTGTTTCAGTTTGTCATATTTTCTAAATCAACACTCAATCAGCAAATGAAGACAACTTTCCCTTGTTAAAGAACATTGGAGATGATAAAGTTCACAGGAAATTACAAGGTGACAGAGTATGAGTCTGACTGTGGCTGCTTCACCTGTGAGTAAAAGAAAAACTTCTCTGAATTGAATTTATCTGAAATAAACAGCTGAGCTTTGTTTGCATCGAAACAGAAAGAAATGAGTTGAGGGGGAAAAATAAGGGTATGATGGGTTTCAGCCAGTAGATGTCACTGTTGGTAATTAACTGGAAGGAAACTGAGGAAATTAGACAGCGCAAGAAGCAGCACAAGACCTTACTTCTGTTTTACCTTTTGTCTGTTTAAAAAACAAAAAACACCATTTTATTTGATCGGTTATACATTTTGTAAAACTCTAGGTGTTTTCAGAAACATTTCAAATGTAGTCATCCAGCCTTTACATCTTTTCAAATGGTTTTGTTGCTTATGATTCATTTTTAACCTTTAAAATATTATTAATTGTATTATAGTATAGTATATAAGCCATATTAACTGAGGTTTGACTCTTTTATTTGTGCATTAATTATCAGTTGCTCATTACAGTAAATTCACAAAATCTAACTGTAAACAAAAATAGTAGTTTTATCGAGGGTTTTCTTCCAAATAAATCACAAAAACTCAACATCCTAACCACAAGTTTTTGGAGATTTTTCACTTAAATAATCATTTATTGGGTTTTGCTGAATTTAAGTCTTTCAACTGAAGTTTAACATTTAACTGGAAGCAAAACCTTCTGCTCAGAAACAGCAGAATATTCTGCCTGCATTTAGTGGATTCTCTATGGAGAGGGATTAAAACATGGAAAACGTTTAGTTTATGAGATTATTTTAGAGAGGAAAAGTCAAAGCCAAATATGTTATTCCTCCTTTGCCAGGAGGTTTTTATATTGAACATGTGCTTTATTAAGTATATTGAATATTAAATAGCTGTCTGCTTGACTAAAGGATTAGAGTAGTTTTCCTTTTTCCACTGCAGCAGTAACAATCTTTGAAAAAAAACAACAACAACAACTTCAGGTTAGTTTTCCATTCTGGTTTGTTGCATTTGTAAAGTATTTACATGTAGAAATATGGATATTTTTGGAGCATTTATTTGGATGTCATTAGAAAATACAATCATGAATTTCATGAGTAATTATATACAGAAGGCAGCTCTGATGGGAAACACTGATTAATACCATCAATTAAAGTCACAATTACAAACAGCACGGCTCATAAATAACAGGAGTCATCCCGTGACTGCTGAGAAGAGAACATTCACTCTTTATTCATCCACAGCTTGTTGCCATTAAACAAACACATTTAAGTCATTTCCTAATGTGTATTTAGAAGTTTCCATCTCGGTTTTATGTCCTTGCATCACTGCATCTCTCAAGTAACATTTAATCAACAACTCGGCAACATGTTTGTCGCCTGTCGGTCGCCTTCAGAGGCAGCCAAAAATTCATTTCTAGATTATCCTTCGAGTCATATCTGGATGCTCTGCTTTCATCCCCCAAGCTTCAAAGCCAAAGCTACGCTGGCTTCAAACAACCGTCACCGAGTGCCAATCAAATTCTGATCCAGAAGACAACAAACACGACAGAAAATGTTAATCATCTCGGGCCAAGCATCACCAAAGTAAATAAAATAAATTGTCAACAGATGCCCTAATTTGCAACATATGGATAAATAAGGCAGTATGTCATCTTTTTTTTAATTCAGTGGTTCACATAGAGTCCAAACTGCTCCATTTCTCTCTATCCCATCCATCCATATGTCCCAGAGCCCTCATGAGTCAGTGATTTCACTACATGCTGCTGCTTTTTCCAGCTCCAAGTGGAAGTCTGTAACCCGGGCTCTGGTTAATACAGTCGTATAAATCACGTTCCTCATGTTTCTGCCTTGAAACAACTCACAACCAGAGACCTTTTTACCTTTGTGTCTTCACCATAGAGGGTTTTATTTTTAACATTTGAAGTTTCCACTCGCCCCAAATTTGGAGGGATTATGACCATCAAATGAGGCAGCGAAAGAGATGACAACTCCAAAACCAGATAAATAGAATAATTCATTCAATAATCAACTACAGTCCAGCATGAAAATCACTGATGCAAAGCGCTTTCCTGTCATGAAATGATTCCTTTCATTGTGAGACGCATGAAATATTTATGTACTACAGGGAGCATAAAACATTTCAGCAAAAACTCCTCAACAATAAGACCCTTGAGGAGAAATAAAGGAATATAATAATAGTGACCAAAAAGTGTGTGCGATGCCATGTTTCGAAACCGGTCAAATAAAATGTGGCACTGGATGTGTGGTCAGAATCATGAGCTCATTTATTTATGTTCTCATCTTATAATTGAGAGTAAAATGATTTATTCAGGGAAGATTTGTTGCAAAAGTTCATCCTGTTGAGAAAACTTCCAAAGATTGATAAGTTTGCCAAAGAGAGCTCTTTGTTGAAACAGTCTCACGGGACCATTTTATAATATAGTAATATATGAATAAGCACTTGTTATTGTATTGTTTGAATTCAGCCAGACAGTAGGCAATTATAATAATGCAATGAGCCGCTCAGTGTAAATGTTGTCTACTATCTCGTCTGGACAAACCCACTGATGTAATGTCTATAAACAGGAACAATGGGAATGTGTTGAACTCAACAATACAGATTTGTTGCCTCTAGAGATGAAAACAATGTTCAGAGACAGGAGGCTTTAGGTTCATGTATCAAAAACTATGTATCTGAAACCCTCATCAATCAGTTCTTGGTTCTGAACTTATTAGATACTGAATGTTACATAAGGAGTAAATCCGATCAGTGTCAGTGAAGATGAAAGGTACGCCTGTGTTTTATGCTTTATATGAATAATATTATTGGCACAATTTGGTGAAAAAATCATCTTGTAATATTGTGGGTAATGTTGTGATTGTGATTACAATTGAAAGAGCAAATGTGATCGTGGTTGTAGATGTGGTTGGGATTACAAATGGGAATGTGATTGCGATTGTGATTGCATTCGTGATTTGATTTTTTTTTTTGTTATAAATGTGAATGTGATTTGCCTCTGGTAGCTTGGTTGTTGAGGGAATTGCACAGATTTCTCAATTAGAAATGTCAAAATGCACATCAAAATTAGATTTAAAAAAGCAAAAGGCCAAAAAAGAATCATAAAAAAAAAATTTAAAAACGTTTTTTTTCTTGGTTTATTGTCGTTAAATTCAAAATATCACTCTTCAACTTATGTTTATTTTTTTCCATTCCTAGTTGTTGATCACCTTGAATTCTCCTAAATTTTAACTTCAAACCACCTTACTGCCCAAATATATTTACAACAGTTATATCAAAAGAAATTATTTGTGCTGTTGCTGTTACACAGATGCGGCATTAAGTGGAGATTGTTCATTTGAACACATACAAACATAGGTATTGTATATATTTTATCTATGTTGCAAATTAGTGACATTAGGCATAACTAGCATAATAGTAATTGAACACATTTTTCAGTCTCAGGTGTTAAGATAATATTACTGATGCTGCTGTTGATAAGTTCCTCCAGTCAACAATCCAAACAAAATGAAAATTATCCAAAAATCAGTAGACTGTCCTGAAATTAATAACACTGTTACTGAAACAGGGCTTTGACATAAACACATGAACACTGGGCGTCAGAGGTAACCAGGTAACATGTGCATTCAGAGAGAGCAGACAGAGTGTTGAGCAACAACTCAGAACAAAAACTGTGAAATATTGAGACAAATTCACCGTAATAGTTTACTATTGTTTGTAGGCTGATAGCACTGGGGAATGATTTGAAAAATAAATTTTGTTGAGTTAGATTATATTGCTGATTAAAACTAAAATTGGCATGCTGATTCCAAAATGAAAGTCAGTTTTTTTTCTAGCACATCAAGTTTTTTTCTCCACAGCTTACTCTCCACACAAGACAAATTCCAGTGATTGGCTGTAGTCAGATTCTCCAGCTGTTTACGACTGGACTCATCTACAGCTACATGGACACTTGTTTGTTCAGTCACAACTGAGACAGTGCAGTGAGAGGTGTGTGCAGCTCCAATAGGTCAGGACTAATATAATACTACTGGAATTACAGGAGACATATCCTTTGGAAAAACAGAATCGTGTTAAATAAACATTGCAGTCATGCATGTTTCTTTCATATTTCACTATATGTCAATATTTGAAAATGTTTATAAAACAAGCACATATCTGTTAAGTACAGTGTTTTTCCTATTTTTTAAGCAACTGGGATCCTATGGTTCAAAAACTTAACGTGATAGAAAAAAAACTGAGATCAGTTTTGGATTCTATACCCAAAAATGAGTTAAAAACAGCTGTCAGACTGAACTCAACAAAAATTGTGTTCTCCAGTGTAGTTTAATGTAATTTATTGATAACTGATAATCTACTGATTTTAACTGGTTAATAATTGTGCAGCCTTAGATATATTAGCAACATCAAATATTATTTATTCATTCATTTATTTATTTATTTTATTTTATTTAACCCCTCTGCCCCAAAATCTTTATTTCAAAGATAACATAAAGCAAAGATCAAAAACCTACAATTGACAAGGCCACATGAGCCAACAACAATATCAACATATAACACCAAAAAAAATATGTAATTCAACATACAAAGGGATTTATACTAATTCAGTTACATCAAGTAATAGTACACAGGTTTATATCTTATGATAGAAAATAACTTTTGGTGAAAAATAATACAGAAACACGAAACTAAATAGCTGGGACAAACTATTTCTGGTACATGGATTTTTTTTTAACAATATGAAACTGTTTTGAGTGTATAAACATACAACTGAAAAAATATAACCAAATATTTAAATCATAATGTATAATGTCATTGTCTTTTTGTTAAAGTATTTATGTAAGAACATATTGCTTAAGATCCAGTATCAGTATCAGTGCTAAACACATTTTAACTTTAGCCTAACTGCTCAAATATTTCAATCAACAACACAACCCAAATATGTACGTCATTGTTTGCCCTTTTTTATTTTCATCAAAGTAAGAAAGGAAAAATGACAGAAAGTGTGAGAAACTTCCTTCCTGTCTGAACTTTGGTAAATAGACTGGAGGCATGAGAAAATGTCACGGCTCAACTGTGGTCAGAGCTGCTGCTGTGGAGCAGTGACTCACTCGCATTGTGTGTGTGTGTGTGTGTGTGTGTGTGTGTGTGTGTGTGTGTGTGTGTGTGTGTGTGTGTGTGTGTGTGTGTGAGTGTGAGACAGAGAGCGACGGATGGTGTTGTGTGTTGTGTGTGGCGTCTTGTACGTGGCAGATGCACTGATCTTTATCTCTCATTCATGGCGTCCAAGGAAATGTAGCGTAAGTTGGTTAACAGTCATTTTCTCAGTATGTGCCTGGCAGAGATGTGCTGATAGTCATGTTGGTTGTGAAGCCACCTGCTGCTTTCTGCTGTGGAAACTGAGGTGATGCTGCTGCTGCGTTGCCTAATTGCAGTAATTCTTCCTCCTTCCATGCTGTCACCTTTATTAATTGTCTTTTATTCGTTACACAGTTGTTCCATGCTAGCGACGACAGGATAACCCACTGCAACTTTAATGAATTCAGATTTAAAGCATATTAGTTTGTATACTTTGATTTAGATGGAGACATTAAATAAACATTATCTATGAAATCACATTTGTTTTACTGGTTTAGTTACTTTTACAAGTGATCGAACTTTTACATATGAAACAGCCAATGAAAACATGAAATGAGCTGCAGAATTTAATTTCAGTTACTCTTTTCACAAATTTGGTTAATACTTTAATCCTTTATGGTTGAAATATGTTATAGGCATTGTTTTGCTTCAGTATTCCTAAAATTATACAAACACAGGTTGTCTGTAAATATGATTTTCAAGTGGCAGTTCATCCATAGAGGGCGCTAGGGTACCGCCCCACCCGTCTCACATGAAGAAGAAGGCCTTACGAACCACATAAAATAACTTTACAAAAACAAGAATATATAGATAAATGAGCCGTACATGATGCAGCCTGGGAGTCCAGTGTATCTGCATTCAAGTGTAGTTTTAAAATGTTTTTGGTCATTTAGTGAGCAGTCAAGTCACATGTTTCCTGTACGAGTTGCGAAGGCCTCCCTTTACCGTTATAAGTGGTGTGTGTGCTGTAGACCTAACTTCTATTTTTTTTGTTTAAATTAATCTAAATTAATATTTTTAAGTAGTTGTGCATGTGCTTTGGTGTATCCTAGTGGTGATATGTGGTGATAGTACTTCTGAAGACTGACTTGCGTACTGTGCTCCTCCAAAAAATTATTTCCCCAGCTGCCACTGCTATTAAACTATATTTCTCATAGAAAAACATTTGCAAATGTGACCCCTGGATACCATAGCACTCGCTGTGAGACATTTAAATGCACACTAACTGGTTTTCTTTGTAGATAGGCCTTTAAAGATTGCACCTTTAAAGGTGGAAGACCTTTGCAGAATGGGAGGGGGTCTGTATGGGCCGAACCTGGTGGATCCTTTAAGATAAAAGCTTTCACGAGCCGACATACAAGCTAGTCCAAGGAAAGTTTATGATTTTTTGGCCAGTGTGATCAGGAAAAGCTTATATTGTGATTCCCATCTACCGCTGATGATCACAGAAACCACAGTCTTGGCAAAGCTTGAGAAAAGCTGTGGCCGTGCCAGCACTTTTACCACAAACTATCAAACTGCCACTACGTCGCTGCACCCGGCACCAATATGTGTACGGAATACTGGATCCAGTAATCAACAAATTCTCCATATTCTTGGCCCCAGGTGCCTCGCCAACATCAAAGCAGGTGAAGCATGGTGTGGTATCTCCGTGCGCCTGTGCCTTCTACTGTATGAAACAGCCCGGCTTTCAGCCCCAAGACATAGGCAAGGAGCAGCCGAGGAAATTTAATTTCATGACTACCGCATCGCTGCCTCGCAGGTAGGGCTGTGGTTGATGGGTTTTGTAGGTTTTGCCTGCACCTGGTTATGAGCTGATCAAACCAAATGCCTCTTTTAACCACAGATATGAAAAGATATGATCAGATATAAAAGTCCCCACACCAAGAATCCAAGTTTTTATCCCTGTGTAGTGAGGAGAGATGGAAAAAGTACCAAAATATCACTTAGTTATACTTTCACCTCTGACGTATTTAAAGAAATAACCCTATAAAGTCTGTCTTTCAAACTTCCTCATGCATTTGCTCTGTATTGTAAATTAACCCATAAACACCCAGTGCTACTTTTGTGGTAGTTTTCAAATGTTTTTTTTTCTCTAGATTTTATTTTTCTGGAGTGATTTATCCCCATTTATTATAACATCATACTCTATATTTTGCTTCTTTTTTTTTAATCAGTGTGACTCATGTATTTTCTTATAATTAAGTCAGTGATCATCTAGACGATCTTTAAAGCTTAGAGTAAATTCAAAGGTTAGTATATCAGAAACTAAGAAAACAGAGAAAAAGACATGACTTTTTCAGTCAAATCTATCAATAACTGATCATGAGCCAAGTGTCTCCATCCACTGTCATTTGTCAAACTCCATGGGTTTTACAGGTGAATCAATGCTGTAGAAGATGAAAGTGTTTCCATGTTCAGTAGGGAGCCTCTAAACGTCCAAATGGGTCATTTTTGATGACCATGAAAAGATGACAAACTGCATTTTAAACCAATTATTTACATGTATTGATAGGATTAGTGGATCAACAGGTATTAAACAGTTCACATCAGTTTGGTCGGTGGTGGATGTTTGGGTTTTTATGGGTTAATACAATTAACACTGGACATTGAAGTGGTATTCTTTTGATTAAAACCTACTCATTGAAGTTGATTAAATATGCTGCATCTCTTTTCATCTCAAGAGTTTCCTAATGATATGATGACAATTTTTATGTCAATCTAATAAAAGATTTTAAGCAAATGTCACATTCAATTACAATACTGACATATTTAAATAGATCTTTTCCACTGTCCCGGATGCTAATACTAAAAGTTAATTACTGTTCTGAACTTTTTAGACCTAGTAAACTCATCACCGGCACACCCATTATTGTCTATTTAGTTGTGTTTTGTGGTCGTCCCTCATTCTTCTCCATATTTAGTTGGTACATTAGTTCAGCAGATTTACAATCAGCTGTAAATCTTAAAACACAAGTCTCACTGTTTTTTATTCTACTGTGAGACAAACGACAGTCAAATGTGTAATGATCAGATGCAGAGTGGTTTCTTTATATTCTTTTAAACGGCTGAGTATGCATGTAGTGTCAGAATATAATTAAAATAATGTAGTGCAATTTATTCATTTATTTTTTGGTATAAACATTCAAGGCTCTGTGTCAAAAGGTAGAAGCTGTATATTGAATAGAAATCCCTGTCATTGAACTTCAGGCCCTAAGCTACTAACCTTGGTGAGATATTTGATCCTGACTTCAACTCATACATCATAAAAAGAAAAAAGAAAAAAGAAAAGATCACCAAAAATGGCTCCTTTTCTTCTTGGGTGTGTACTGTACAGTCATATCTGATCTCAGGCACATACTGAAAGGGTTAGATGTGTCCTTTTTTTATCATAATCAGACTTCACTACTGTTATGCAGCTTTTTCAGGTAACCAGTCCTTTTGGGTTTTTAGTTCTAAGGTTCTGTAAGTCACTTTCTAATCACATTCAATCACATTGTGGACAAATAAAGATTAAATAGTCTTCAAGAAATGGATCCTTTTGAAACATTTACAGGGAGTACATGTGACTGAATCTGCCTGTGACTACCTGCTACATCACTGAAAGCATTTTAAATAAGGAGAGATCTTTTATCTGAATTCATCAGATCAAATAAAATATTTTTGCATTTGTACACAGTACCAGCATTTGAACCTTTTCACATTCACTCCACCGGGTTAGTGTTAGGGACATAATGCAATAATTCTAAGAATAGAATAGAATAGAATAGAATAGAATAGAATAGAATAGAATAGAATAGAATAGTGCAAACAATATGGATAATGAACAATATGAATAATAAAAAAAATAATAATAAAAATGAATAATAAAAAACCAATACATCACAAAATAAGACTACAGCAAATATAAAATTACAAATGTTTTTTTAATTAAAATAAGAACATAGAATATAAAATCTAACCAAAGTAAGATAAGAACAGAACTAAAGGTAGAATAAAATAAAATACGAAAATACGACACACACACACACATACATACATACATATACATGAATATTAACAATATTAACAGTGTGTATATCTATGAAAGTTGATTTTTTCAATAGTGCATTTGTATCTGAATAAATATTGAATAAATATTGCATTGTTTTTGTAAGAACAGAGGATTATTGCACGACTAATTGCACATAATTCACATTTTGCTGAGTTATTGCACAGTAGTGGAACTGATGCACTGAGGCCATGCTAAGGCCAAAATGGATGCATTATAATTCATCTGAAAGGAAGCATCTTTGAATTACTGTCTTTAATGTGGCTGAAACACAGTGTAAAGTACATCACCTTAGATATTTCTCAAACGCAAACCTGGCAGAGTAAAGAGCATTTTTTGATATTATTAGACTTCATTATTCAATTAAAGCCAAAATGATATGAGGACACATCAGAAGTTGGAAATGTATAACTTCTGTGTACAGCCCTCTCCTCTCAGTCCATATCAGAAGACTAAATATGAAGATAAATCATCTGATGTTATTTCATTTCACCATGGAATACTAAGACAGCTGTCTCTCACACGTTTTACCTTCCACTGTACCTGTCTGAAAACACCTGTGGTCAGACAAAGTCTTCGCCACAAATAGATTTTCTTCAGCCTAAAAACAGACTGCACTTGTTTCCTCTCAGAGCAGTTGACCTACAATATGCTGAAAGGTAATTATGGAAATTTGGCTCAGTGACGCTGAAAAACTTAGTAGCACTGCACCTTTAACCCATAAAGACACAGTGCTACTTTTGTGGCAGTTCCCGAGGGAATTTCTCTCTGTTTAATCTGTATTGCAGAATTTATCACCATTTATTATGACATTATCTACTGCATTTTGAATTTTTCACTCTGTCTGTATTTTCCTATATTCAATGTATTATGTTCATGCAAACTCAAAGTATATTCAAAAGTTATGATATCAAAAACAGAGAAAACTGAAGAAAAGGTGACTTTTTCAGCAAAGATATCAATAACCGAACATAAACCAAGAGTCTCCATCCACTGTTATTCATCAAACTCCAAATGGATCTTATCTAATGACCACGACAAACTGAAAAAAATGACAAACTGTATTTTGCACCAATTATTTACATATATTGATAAGATTAATGGATCAACTGGGATTAAACAGTTTAGATCAGTAGATGCTGGATGTTTGGGTGTTTATGGGTTAATGTAGAATATCCTCATGATCAAAATTTTTAGTAATTTCTGTAAATGTAAGCATCAGCATTAAAAAGTAAAAAGAGAAGTAGGGCACAGTAGTTTTTTTTTTAAATACACGTATACAAACAAAATACTAATAAACCACTTCATGTCAAACAAACATATCATGTTATTATTTTTGGGATAGACAACACTGTAGAAGAGCATGGATTTGTATTGTCATTGTTACAGGAACAATGAAAATTGATTTAGCTGCAATGTTTCTGTTCAGCAGTAAACAATTTAAGTACAAAAAAGACTGTATAAAAATATCACTTAAAAATATTGGCAATATACAAACATAATATACTGCGCACTTTTAAGACCCCTCTGCCCAAAGTTGGCCAAGGGGTAAAAACTTCAGAGACAAGATATAAAATATATAAATATTACTAAAATACAACTAATTACTATTAAAATATACAAAAAGATGACTCTATACCACAAATAAGAAACATGTACAACATATAAGCATATATACAGGTAATAAAAAGTAATATACAAGACTGTAAAGTTGTTGATTATAAAAGCTGTTTACAGACATGCTGGTTTTTTGCCAAAGCACCTGTGATCACTAAAAAAGATAACTTTTCTCAAGAAAAGTTGCTTCATGATAAGGAGGTGAAATATTCATCTTGATATATGTAGGTGTGCTGAAGTGCTCCAAAATGTGATGCAAGATTTTAAAACATCTTTCAATGTGTTTTAAATGTTAACAATCACAAAATCATGTTCCGTCAGATCAGTAGAAGTAGAAGATAGAGTTTGTAACACACTAAAGTGGTAAAAAAAGACATTTTCCATGGTGGTATCTGATCAGCACTGAGATCTGTTAGTGGTTGTGTAGCAGTGTGTGTCCTTGTGAAACACACGCCTCAGTGTCTTCACAGAGCTCGTACTGTAGAGATCTGAAGGCCTCAAAGGAGATGAGAAGAAATCAGACTGAGCTGTTGTTTGGGCGTAAACATACTGTTTGTTGAGATGCTGACGGTTAAAGGTAAATGCCAAGCCCACCTCAAGTTAACGTACACAAGCCTCACACACAAACACACACCTCGGTATCTACTGCCCTTTGTCTCCACACACACACACACACACATACACACACACACACACACACACACACCTATACATGTACACACACACTATTGTCATGGCCACCCTTTAAACTTTTGACACGTACCAACAGACACTACTTATACATGTTCATAAAATATTATAAGACAGAGTTTAGAATGTTCTTGACTAGTGCCTTACATGTTACTTAATGAAACTATCGGAGGGCTGTGGATGAAGCAAAAGCACAGGGACAACTTCTTCCATGAAACTCAATCCGCTTTAATGTCCGAACAGAGCGTAGGACAACTGAACACTTCCCACAGAAGTGTCAGCTCACATTTTACATATCACTCTGCCTATCTTAATCATAACTCCCATTACCTGCATGTAAAGTGCACCATATTATATAGTTCCAAATAAAACTTAAACGGTAGAATACAATAATCATAAATGTAACATTAAGTAAATAAAGTGGACAATGTAAAATAAGGAAATCTGTTGAATATATCCACACAAAAATCTTACATCATCTTACAATATATTCCAATGTTATTATAATTCATACCTCTCCCTCATATCAGTCATATACGAGCTTTAATATTAGTTTTTATTTTTACATAGTCTTTCAGCTTTTGGTTTCAGATCATTTTTTGGCATTTTCAGTTCTATAGATTTTTGGAGTAATCAACTAGTTTCAGGTAACTTTTTTTTTTCACTTTATTCATAGTTTTTCAGGTATTATGAAGAAAGCCTAAAAAAGTACTATGAAAAAAATGCATGACACAAAAAGTGATTTACAGAACCGTTGTTTATTCACGGTCCCATGGATATTTTATTATTGCATACCATGACCCAGGATTGCTCAACCCACAGCAAAGCTCTGTAATTAGCACCAAGAGCTAAATCAAAAGTGAACCAACACATTTACTTTTGTCTGCTACTGGATCATTGACAAAGTATTCCCACAGAAAACTGAACTTTCACACTCTAAGCCATTTTCAGAAAAATTGGGATAAACAAAAAGCAAACGTCTGCACAGACTCCGTTGGAAACCAGATTTTTTTCAATGCATGTGCAAAAATACTGTCATGAATTTTTTTCAAATAAAGTCCACATTTAATTACATTGATGCTGTCATATTTGATAAATAATGAAAAGGAGATAGAAATGACTTAAATGCTCATTTTTCAGAATATAGTGCTAACAAAATACAATGTTGCCTACATTTAATTTATATATTAAATAATAGGGTGTTAAATGAACAGAGATAATTTCTCAAATACCCCAAATATTTTATGTTTTTATCATAACTTCAGTTGCTACAGTCTATATAATTTCTCCTCATCTGAACAGTGACACTGCAGTTAGCTCAGTAGCTAACTTCAGCAAAATTAGTATCAGATTATTTTAACTGTTAGGAAAAAATATCTAGATGTATATAGCATGTCCATAAAGTCACTTCACAATTTGACAAATTTATTACAAAAGAAAATGAATAGACAAATATGTGGAAATTATTACAAAATGAAAAGTAGAAGTGTTTTGGGTTTTTTTTTTGCCCCATTCATTAACCCTCCATATGGGCACATTAGTTGCACAAAGCATATCAAGACAATACTGGATTTCATGTTGTCTAGAGCACAGCCTCATCAATGGAGGCAAAATGGCATCAGTGATGTTTGGCTTCAGGCCGTTGATGTCCCATATCTTTGTTCCACACACGATATCTTCTATACCATAACCCCAATCGGACCATCCCTTCCAATCCACTGGTCTGGAAATGCTTGATTTAGGAACTCACCAACATGCAGTCCACACTCTGGTGATGCACCATCTACCTGGAAAATGAGGGTTGGTTCAAGGTTCATCCAGTTGTGGAGACACATATTTAGTCAAAAGGTCAAAGGTAAACATTTGCAGGAATTGATCTATTGTTGAAGAAAAATGCACCAATGATTCAATTGCACATGATCTCACACCAACCACTCCAACTTTGAAAACCACTGAGCACGTAAAGCAAATCTGATTAAACTTTGCTTTTGTAATAATTTTTTAAGATTGTAAAGCTATTTTGTGGACACCCTGTGTTATACATAGGTATATAGATATTTGAGATATTTGAAAATTTGAGTTTGACATTTCAAATCTACTCCACCAAATGTAAGATTTACATTAATTTCTTTTAAATCCCATAGTTGTATGTGAATTACAATGAAAGGAAATAGCATTAGAACAAAGTCTGTATCTGGTGTGGCTCAAGTAGTGACACCAAATATTCTCTACTGATGCATTGTATGTTTTGCCAGTTTTATAAAGTTGTTCACTTCCTGTCTTCAAAAGACGTGGTCAGAAATGAAAGTGTGTTTATAAGGTCTAAATACATTATTATTATTATTATTATTATTATTATTATTATTATTATTATTATTAATAATAATAACCATACTAATAATTAATTAATTATTAATTTAGAGTATACAATAAAGATTTGGTATGGCTCTGTTGTTTTTTTGGAAAGTCTTAAGTAAAGTAAATAAAATTGTAAAAACAGAAACTGTATCTATAGGGTAGTTTTGTGATTTTAAATAAACTATTCTCGTTATTATTCCACTACTGTTAGCTAAGGGCTACAAGAGACCTCATAACCATATGGGGGGGGGGGGGATAGTCCAAATTCGCCATGTTTTATTAACTAAATCTAATCACATCTGACTGAATCTTTCAAAATGTCTGGGGTCACTGAGAAGTAATCACATTTTACCATTACAACCTGTCTCCCATTTTCAATAACTCAAAGACATCCTAACTGCATCCAGAAACAGCCCTCCTTTGGGCAAATTTGACATTAAAAATTTATATATATGGAATATTTTCCAAAGACGATCTCTAAATACTTCAAAAACCACCAAACTACAAAAAGCAAATGTAACAAATACTAAAAGAGAGCACATAAACACATTATATAATAATATATTATTCCTTCTGATGTTTTCGCAAGGCAAAAACAAACCAGTTGTTTATCTTTTTTAATCAAGACAGTTTCATATATCACAGGAGTATGTTAGTGAATTACTTTCATTTCTTTAATTACATATTCTGGCATATGTAATTCATACACTCAGAGTCATATCTGTGTTCAGTCACGTCTGGTTAGTTGTGATATACTGCGTTATTATCTTTTAGTTCAGTAAATGAGAAAATCAGCCAACGCTGCGTTCCACTGATCCCAGTGACTCTACTTCAGATGAGGCAACCTCAAACCTCAGCTACTCTTCCCAGACAAATACATTTTGTCAATCACAAAACAAGACATCTCCTCACCAAAACCCCAAAATAAAGGTTTGACACAAATATGTTACAACCACCAATAGCAATCCATCACCACAGCATCTAGATGAGTGGCTATCAGTCCGATCTTCCTCAGGAGCAACGCATCAGGGAATGTTTCTGTTGTTTTTCTGTGTGTTTATATCAACCAGGAGACAAGAGTTGATGTGCAGATATGTGTGGTGACACATTTGTCGCCATCATAACAGGGGCCCTATAATCTACCCAATCAGGAAAACCAGAACAAATTAAGTTGTGCAGCGCATTTAGTGAACCGTCTCTGTAAATCATCATCATGACCTCGAACATGTACAAGTACAACGTACAACAACAGGGCCTGGGAGAATAATGTTTGTTCCCAAGACTGGTCTGCAAGTATAGCATGATATACTGTGAGAAGAGCCCCATTCACATCTATTTCTCACACACTTATTGTGCACTTGATCGAAAGCATTTGGCAATCATAGGTTAGAGGATCTGCAGGGTTTGGGTTTGGCTTCAGCACATTTTCATTACAGGGTTTGCTGGCTGTGAATGACTTTCAGCAAGTCAGTGTGATTGTTTAGTCACACTGTGAGAATGTATGGAGCTCCACAGACCGCAAAACAAAGGGCTTCACAATGGAAATAATGTCAAGCTTGTTTTTGGTTGGGAACATTGCTCCATTTAAAGAATCAAATGCAAGTCTGCTCCAATGTAGTAACGTCTTCGTCCTGAAAAACTGCTTCAAAGTTACCAAAAAAACTGAAGGTAAAAAAAAATTAAAAATCTAAATTTGGAAACCAATCAAATAAGAACCTGTTAAATAAGGGACACATAAAAAAGTAATAATTGAGATTTAACCCATAAAGACCCAGAGCTGCTTTTGTGGAAGACCTCAAACGGGTGTTTTTTCCTCAATTTTTACCCTTTCTTAAGCCATTTTTGACCATTTACTCTGATATTATGCTCTATATTTTTCATTTTTAAGTGATAATCATGTATTTTCTTACATTTAACCCTGTAAAGCCTGAACCATTAATTAATTGACAGAAAATTCCAGTTCTTTGAGACTGGGGCTTTATTGGACCTAATGAACAACCAAAAACAGTTTTTTCAAATATAAATTTCCCTGTATGAGTTTAATTTTGTATCATATTTGACACATTGAATTTCAATGCTCAAATATGATAATTTTTGAAAAAACTAAAACTCACTATAGCACAAACATGTCTAACAAATTGGAAATTCCTTTTCAAAATTGGCAAAGTTCTGCCTCCTTCCTCCATTGACAATCTTGTAATGTCACTGGAAAGGCCTCTGGTGATCAAACTCCTCCCCCCTAGTAGATTATCTGTGCATTGCGTGTATCTAATTGTATACATCAGGTTTTTCGACAAAAAAAAAAATGATACTGATCATGTAGAAGGCTTCAAAACTCATGTATCAAATATGATACGTTTGGTGTTATAGGGTTAATGTACCGATCATGCAGATGTTCATTAAAGCTCAGATTGAAGGTGAGTGTTATTTTATCCAAAAGCAGAGAAAGCAGAGATTTTTTTTCCTGCAAAATATATCATTAACTTATTATAAAACAAACATCGCCAACCAAAGTCATTTGCCAAACTCCATGGTTTTTATTAGTGCATCAATGTTGAAGACAATGATGGTGTTTCCATATTCACTACGGAGCTTCTGAAAGTCCAAATGCATCATATCTGATGACCATGAAAAGATGACAAACTTAATTTTACACCAATTATTTACATACATGTCCTGATAGGATTACTGGATCAACAGGTATTTAACATTTTATATCAGTGAACGATTTTGGTTGCTTGTGGATATTTGGGCCTTTATGGTTTATGGCTATACAGGGTGTATAAAAAAAAAAGTAGACTCTCCGAAAAGTATCCACCGAATTTACAATTGAACATTTTCATGAAATGCTTTTGTTTGCATATGTTGGTATGGACATCCTGCTTCGAAACATACCAAAATTTTGTGCTTAATTCCATGCATGACTGAACACAGGCCCAGTTTCCAATGTGAATTTTTGTTTTTCTCCACCACAATACTCAGATTAACCATTTATTTCCTGCTATTTGCACTGAGGTAGTGGGTATATGGAAGTGTGGGGGGGGTCACACGGTGGTTTGCAAGTGATCACTTCCCAACCAAGTCCTTAAGAGGATATTTGGAGGAGCAAGTCACTGACGTACCCAATTTTTATACATGAAAGAAGTTACGTAAAAATGTCAGAAGTATGTAGCCCACATTCTGCTGTGACTACCTGAGCTCAAAACGCTATCTGTTTAAATCAGGTGCAAAGAATTTGTGGTTGTCATTTTTCTTGTTGGCCTGTGTTCAGTTGGTTACACAACTAATCTGACCACAGTCTCTAGTCCCAACAACATCCCAAAGTACATGTCTAAGCACATGAAAGGGTGTCCACTGCAACAACGCAAATGGCAGGAAACAAAAGGTTCATCTGAGTATCGCAACAGAGAAAAATCAAAATTCACATTTCACATCATAGTTCAAGACTTTTCATCTAATTTTGAGCCGTTAATTTTTTGGAGGAAAATTTTTTTTGACCAGCTGGAAAATGAGCCTGTGTTCAGTCATGCATGAAATTATGCAAAACATTTTGGTATGAACAGAAGCAGGGTGTCCATACCAACATATGTAAGGAAAGAAATTTCATGAAAATATTCTATTGTAAATTTACTGGATACTTTCAGAGAGTCTACTTTTTTTATAAACACCCTGTTGTGTAAAGTTTTAGACGAAGCACAAGAAAATGTGAAAAACAAAACAAAATAAAAACAACCTAAATTTTCTACATAGGAGTCAGTATATTGGCCCCTAACATGGGCAAGTGAAGCAGTCAATTATTATGATAATTATAATAATAATAATAATTATTATTCTAATAATTTTAGCCCTTTAATTTTGTGGAGGAACATTTTTTTTACCAATAATAATAATAATTATTATTATTACGGTAAAGAATTACAGAAATGGAGGCATCTAATGTCAACAAACTGCAAATTCCGAGCACACAACCTGTTCTTAACACATAAACACACAAGCATGTGTGAATCTTATATATTAAACCCTTACACCTTAAAAGGAATACCATGGAGTCAAATATAAACATGTTTTAAATGGACTGTCATAGACTTTATTGAAATCACATACATTTTTAAGGGTTTATGACAGAGACAAACCTTGAATTCTGTCTGAGTCATGGCATTTTCAGCTTTCAGGGCAACTTGAAGTAACTTGGCACCCTACAACAGTTCAGGCCACAGTAAAAACCAAACCTGAACAGAAAACCCTGCTGATGACTCACTAGAGTGGACATTTTTAGTGTTCGCTGGAAAAAGTGCTGGTTTCTAAATAAATAAACCATTGAGAAAAATGTTTTTATATCAAAAATGTCATTCAGGTGCAATATGTAAGATTTGCACATGCTCATGTCTGTTAGCCTTAGCTGTTAGCCTGGGTTTAGTGCACCGACACAATCGTACTGACGGCTGCTCTGACCGTTTGAATTTCCTCTAGCTGCTGTTGAACGCTGTTGTTGCTGCAGAGACGCAGACGAGAAGCAATTATACACGAGACTTTTTGTAGGTAACTGATGTCAGATGTTAGCTCACAACGTCTAATATATCCTATGTGCTAATGCTATTTGCGATTGCTAGGTACTATGTGTGTGTGTGTGTGTGTGTGTGTGTGTGTGTGTGTGTGTGTGTGTGTGTGTGTGTGTGTGTGTGTGTGTGT
>JAPTYQ010000007.1:3280009-3290504 GCA_029814465.1 Ostorhinchus cyanosoma | reverse complement strand
TGTGTGTGTGTGTGTGTGTGTGTGTGTGTGTGTGTGTGTGTGTGTGTGTGTGTGTGTGTGTGTGTGTGTGTTAGAATGGGTAAAATCCAGAGACCAAAATTTCACTCTTTAACATTAACTTATTTCCTGTTAGTTATTTTACTACTTGTACATTTACTGCTATTAAATACAACTACCATTCAAGACCAAGCTTAAACACAAAAGTCCTTCTCCAAACACTGGAAGAGCTACAGAGTTCCTGCTGCCTCCAAAAAAAATAGCATTATTAAGGACAATTCACACCCTGGACACACTTTCTTTGAACCGTTGCCATCAGGTAGATGATGCCAAACAGATTTAAGGACAGTTTTTAACCAACAGCAATCACCATATTGAATACACAAAAACACATCTGATGTGCAATATGTTTTAAAGGGATCAGTGCAATAAAAGTATGTATGCTTGTATGTGAGTAATAGGATTCTGCTGGTGTTTTGTTTTGTGTTTTCACCTATTTCTTCTAGCAGCTTTTATTTTTATGTTTAAAGTAGGTT
Organism: Ostorhinchus cyanosoma; assembly: GCA_029814465.1. Taxonomy (NCBI): domain Eukaryota; kingdom Metazoa; phylum Chordata; class Actinopteri; order Kurtiformes; family Apogonidae; genus Ostorhinchus; species Ostorhinchus cyanosoma. The sequence continues at coordinate 3,289,971 of JAPTYQ010000007.1, read as the reverse complement.
TTATACATGACGTACAGATTGGATGCCACTTTTAAATTTTGTTGTAGTTGAAACAATGACAATAAAGATATTCTATTCTGTTCTGTTCTATTCTACTATATTGTTGAGTTTATACTGCACCAGAAAGATTGGGTAGGTTCTTTGGAGTCAAATGGCATTCAACACTCACTGAATTAAAAGGGTGCAGTACTAACATATTCCAAACTATCAACAGCAGTGTGCCAGAACCTATCCACAGCTGCCAAAACCACACATGAATTCAACTGATACATTTAGGTCAGTTTTGAGTATTTTAAAATAGAAATACTACAAATAGCTTGTTTAAAGTGTAAACTCAGAGACAAAACTCTGTCTATGTGGAGCTGAAAGGCAACAATAGTATGCTGTTATTCATTTTAACTGTGGGTGTTTTCACTCATTTGTGTCTTAGGTGCATTAACACATACTGCAGTTGATGAGAGATCCAAACCCTCTTTCACATCTTACATGAGCGTTTTAACAAAAAGGAAAGTATTAGTGAGAAAGAGAGAAAGAAGAGAGACTTTGAAACTGCTGCAGATATAGATGATGAGTGAAAGTAAGAAAAAAGAGAGAAGAAAGAAGTCTAGTGAGAGGAAGGAAGCATGCAGAGGATGGAAGAGAGCCAGAGCGACCAGTTGAGCTCCAGTTGGATATCCAATCTGTACTCTCAGTGTCTGAGTTAAGTAAAAACCATCAAAGCCTGAGGTTTGGGGACTCAAAAGTCACTTCAATCTCCAACCATTTCCCACAGTCTTTTAAGGGCTGCCAAACATTTATTTGTTTTGGATTAATGTAATTAACCCCCCCGTTCCCCATGTCGCACACAAGAAGCGAGTCACAGTGAAAAGATTAGAAGGCCTCTGTGCTTCTCATATATGTGGCCCAGCACAGTGGCTCATAGATTTCATATCTGTGCATTTTAATGCACTTTAGTTTGATGTGAACGTTGCTATGACAGCTCTCCGCACATCAGCAAACGCTTTGCATTTAAGTCAGGAAAAGGACAAAATGCATCAGAAGAAGGAAAAAAGCCTCTTGCTTTTTATCAACTCTAGAGTTGCTAATTCCAACTCTTTTGTGTGTGATATTTGTTTGGTTCTTGCAGATGGTTCTTGGAGAACTGTTTGTAGTGCTGCAGCAGCTCCTAAATCAGTTTAAATTAAATGAAAACAGTTGCTGTCAGTGGAAAGAAAGTACATAGAAGGTCTTTGTTTGGCTTATCTTTAGAAAGATTTTTCCAGAGAAGTATGTCTTGCATTTCACAGTAAAAAAAAAAACAAACAAAAAAAAACAGTAGCATACACTACCTGTTCATTGTTATGTAGTATTCCCACAGTCTTCACATTATCTGTACATATACTTGTATTTAGAAACATTGAGGGACATTTTTTTACCAGTGGTTTTCATGTAAAACTAAGCACATATTAAAAAAAAAAAAAAGGATCTATGGCACTATCTTAAAGTCATGTGGTCTTGATACAGGAGATCAATCTCCCAATAGAAGTGGGTGGTACTTTCAGGGGAGGAGAACTCAACATATTAAATGAAAGTCTATATATGACTTCCTATCAGTGCCCAACAGCAACTATGTTGATATCTGTAACAATTTATGTGTTATAAGCCATAAAAATATGGCCCATTATCTGTAAAGGCACATTTTTAATATTTCAAAAAATAGATCCAAAATTCAAAAATCTAAATTTGTCAAAACTGTGACATTGTCCCAAGAAAGCTTTGTGATTTTTTTTAAATGAATCTGACCAGTACTTTCAAAGAAGATTGATGAAATCTAAACATTGGTAGCCTTGAGTTTGACATTTCAAAGTCACCCACTGTCAAAGGTCATGGACCCAAATGAAAGTCCATATATGACTATCATTGCTCAATAGCCACTATGTTGATATCTCTATCAATTTCTATGTTATAAGCCATTAAAACATGACTCATTATAAGTAAAGGCAAAACAATAAAAAAATTATATAAAAAATTATATTAAAAATTATATTAAAAATTTATAAATAAATAAAAACAAAATTTCTCAAAACTGTGAACCAATTTTGTAGGCATTGTCCCAAGGAAGCTACATATAAAATGTGAAATGAATCAGCAGTGATGATCAGTAGTTCTGTAGGAGAAATTACTGACGAAGACAACATTGAAGACAAAGATGAAAAATAAAACAAAAATGACGATGAAGGCCATGCCAGACACAGCACCTTCAAAATAACTCATGGCCTATCGGCTGGCGAGTTAAAAATTACATAATGAAAATATTAAACTTTAACTTTTCTCCACAGTCTTCCTCTCATTGCAGTCTTTTCTCAGTTGTGCTTTTTGCTTTTTTTTCTCTGTAATACACCTGTTTCAAAAATATATTTGTGTTTGTATTAAGTAAAAAGCTACTTAAGCACAGTAGCAACATATTTGTACTCACTTACTTTCCATTTCTTTGAGTTCCAAAATGAGATACCTGATCTGAGTTTGATATGTGCTCCCAGCAGGCCTCTGTTAAAGTCACATGACCACCAGCCATTATAAACCACTTCATCTTCTTTAGCCTCTAAATGTTCATCTTTTGACTTCATCCAAATCTTGAGTGACTTTAAGGGGGTTTTAAAGATCTTTGTTTCTGATCATAAAACCTCCTTATTCAATAACCTTCTGTATAAAACTTAATTTCAACAAGTAAAACCCAGGTTTCCCTGTCCAACTCACTGTCCTCTCATAGGAGTCCACAGCCGTAACTTTCCTGGCATCGATACTTCGCACTTGACAGAAGTCACAATAAAATTTGTGCGAGTATGTAATACATTAGGGCGCCAGCCATAGTAAAATGTCCTGTAAATCCTGAGGGGTTTTGTGTTTCTTTCCTTTGTGGGGAAAAAAAAAAATCTGAAAAGCGTTGTGAAGATTTGGCGATGGAACCCAGATGGGACCAAATAATTTTTCAAAGTGTGGTAAAATGAATGAAACGTGCGTTGTGATTTTTGCATAAGTTGTAATAATAGGAGTACTTTTTTCAGATGGGGAAAAGGAAGCGAGTTATGTGGACATTTTAGCAATCAACTCACATGAGAGACTCAAAACATATATAGCTAAAAGCAGCTCTGGATTTCATTATTAGTTTATATGCTAACATCCATCACTGGGACTAAATGTTTTTATAATCAGCTTTGTGCTGTTATAATGTAATCGGTTACAGATAACGTACCCTGTGAAAATATAATAAATAACTGATTTAATTTTGTCATCAAAGTGATAGAACTTATTATATTTGATTGCATTTATTACTATTATAACAAATGTGTCTTACTAGACTATGAAGCAGAAAAGTCCTACAAACATAAATCTAAACCAGTGAAAAGCTCCCAGCAGTGCTCAGCATTCATGACTGTCAGTCTTTCTTAGTTTTTCAGTATAATTTGAATTAAAATTGGTGTGTTTTGATTTTAAAGCCCAGAAAAAAGACAACATCCGATGGTACTAAAGAAAATTCTACTCTATGCAAGTTTTCGGCTGATGTATGGATGTATGTGATCTCCCGCTTTTTGACAGTCGGTAATTCCTGACATATCCTGACATATTTTTTAATGTTTTTAATCGTTCTCTTAGAACACTGATATGATTCACTTTTAGGAAAAGACATCAATTAAGCTCAATTCAAGAAATAATAATTATAAAATAGATAGGACCGACGGACATAGATTAGATTAGATTAGATTAGATTAGATTAGATTAGATTAGATTAGATTAGATTAGATTAGATTAGATTAGATTAGACCCCAGGTGGAGCTGTTTGTGGTCACCTGTTAAGTGTGAGGGGGATAATGTTAGATGCATAGATATATTGGCTACTTTGAGTTTTGTAAATTGGCTTATGTGAACTATTTCTATGTAAAGTTATGAAGAAAGTTTTGTTCTAAATAAGTCAAAATGTGCAGAATTTGGTGTCTGTGCAGCTTGTTTACACAGTGAATGAGTGTCTCACTAAAAAGTGACTTGGAAATGTCCTACGTCTTATTTTGTATCTTCTATGTATCTATATCTATTCTATTGATGGAATGGTATTTTATGGAAGGTCCTCTTTAGGACGCTGATAAACATCTGAACATGGAGGATGTCAGAGCACATAGGCATAGACATCGACATACAATAATTAAAAAGGAAATATTTAATTTAAATGTCTGATAGGTAGATTTGCCCCATTCATACCTCAGTAGTTGTGTTTTTCTCTCTCATGGCTTGGTGTATGGTTCTGAAGTTGGTGCACTGAGAATATGACAGTAAATGCATATATCAATAAAAAGGCATATAAAATCCAGAGGAATAAAGAAAAAGGAATACAGAAGACCTAAAGACTATGCATATGGTACTGAACATTGTGATTTCACGTGACATTTATATAACCCTTTTATGTACATATTGACTTGCCAAATTTTTGTTAAATCACGGAATCTTTTTATACTTATTTCTATTCTATTTATACATATTTTATTTTAGCCTTGTTTTTTTCTGCTGTGGAAGGAGGGAAATCAGGCAAACATGTCATTCTATGGTGTGACTGCTATGTTTTATCCTGTACAGATGATGATAAATCCTCTTGAATCTAACTAAACAATCAAGGTTTGTCATGAATATGTAGCCATAGGGAAAAGAGCCACTGTAATAGAAATGGCCCTAGTAACTGATATAGTAACATATTTATTCTGTGTAACTGTAAAGGATTGAATTTATTTTACATTTTTTATTACATTTATTTTGTAAATTAATTATATAATGGTGTTGCGGTCATGTGCCTAGTTCTTGTAAAAGACAGGACACTATATATGAAAATCTTTGCAGACAAAAAGATACTTGCATCTAAATAGGTGTCAAGGGTGAATACCAATTTATAGAAAACCTTTCATTTTCATTTTTGCACTCCTCTTAATTTTGTGATGAAAAGAATTCAGATGAGTTTCTGTTTCCTACCTCAAGAGGTCAGTCTAAGTCCCTGTGCTGCACTGGCTGACCAGCAGCACTGATGACCAACAATGTAACTGGACAAAATGGCTGTCCTCAAAAAATCAATGAACAAACCTTCAATTCTCTCATGTCTGTGACAGTTCTTGAGATAAAATGATGAAATGGAGGAATGTATGTTACTAGTATTCACTGACTAGTTTGTGCTCATACAGTCAGTTCCCTCAAATGCACTTTATGTATATTGTGCCTGGTATTACTTCAGTACTTTCCTGATTATTTCCCACATTTCTCACTAACTTATGAAATATGAAGGAGACTCATTTCTTCAACACGGCAACTGTGACAAATACAACAAATATCTAAAATAATCTGTGGGGGTGAAAGCATATAATAGAGCTTTATACATTACATTTGAAACAGGCTTTACACTAAACAACATGAAGTCTGCTATCTTTCTGTGCTTGTGCTCAGGTGAGGCAGTTAGCATATGTTCTCTTTCAGTCTATTCCTTCTGTTTCCATGGCTGCTGCCAGCATAAAGAAGAAAAAAAAAATGCCAGGATGTTTTCTTTATCCTGTGTGACACTCCCTAGTCTTGACCTTGGCGTCAGATGAAGCAGTTTGTGTTCTTCTCCATGATGCTTTGGAAAATTAACAACATTGCACAGAGCCAGAGGATGAAGTGTTTTCCTTTAAACTGTCAGCTGATTATTTCATATTTGGACAGATTCTGTGCTATAGAGACCATAGCCGACTTCACACAGACCAATAAATGTCAGGATCAGTCTTTCCACATGACAGATTATTGTGTCTTCAGGCCGTGAGTGTGTTTCCTGTAAATTACATTTTTTGTTTGTGTGATGGCATGTTGAGCTGCATTTTGTAATAACGGTGCATTTTGTAATAAACGTCCAAAATGTAATAACTTTTTAATTTCATTTTGTAATAAAGCCGCATTTTGTAATAAACTGCCGCAAAATGTAATAACTTATTACATAATGCGGCAAAATTTATTACAAAATGCGTTGGGGCAGTATATTACAAAATATAGCAGATATATAAATATAAATATACCACTGTCATGTTTTACAGTGGGTCCAATGTTCCTGATCCAAATTGTAGTCAGCATGATAAAAGTCAACTGATATTTGTCCCCTTAATTTTTCTCATGTAATTTAACAATTTTTGTTCAACTGGACAGCTGATTTGACAGTTAAAGAGTTAAATTTACTCTAGGTTTAAGAAAAAAAACTAATCTGAGTATAATCAGATTTGAATTCGATGTCACTGAGATTGTCACAACAAAATTTAAACCATTATGTATTTAGGATATAAACAAAATCTTTGCTAGTGCTACTCAGCCTGACTGTTCTTCTCTGTTTCTTACCTTTGATTTCCCAGATTCTGAAAACTTTGGACAAACATGAGTAGAAACAACAGCACCTCAGAACCAACACTTAGGTGAGAAAACTATAAAATACTTCATTAATGCACTTAAGCTTATCAATACTTCACCTGAGTTTATCTTTCAGACATTTTTTTGCTTTTACTCCTGACATTTCAAAACAAATATCTTTATACAGTAAATGCAGGAGACCTGTTACTGCTGATCAAACAAACCAAGGGTTAAAAGAGAAAACATGTGAATCAGTGATACAGATGAGCAGTTCAAGCTGAAAAAACAAAGTATGACTTATGTTGAGTTAATAACACAACTCAATTTTCTTTCATTTCTACCTCATATTTCTTCATACCCTAATTAAAAACAAACTAAAAGTTGTAGTACCTCATAAAATTATCTTGATAAATTACATATTTTCTAAGTTGAGTTCACAATTTCAATGCTCTACCTCCACCACCTGTCTAGACATGTTCAGATATGTGTATTATCATGATGATCAGAAGGGAAATGTCAGGTTGTAGGTTAAACTGAGCACTTTTAGCGTTGTTGACCTGAATCTGTTAAGTACCATCACAGGTGATACTAGAAAATACTTAGTTTCCCTGACTTAGTGGCATCTCTTTGTTGAAACCAAGGGGCCAAAGACTTTAGCTCCAAAATAAAACCTATGAGGATGTATCTATAAAATGTGCCTGTAGTAATTTACATAGCCAGCTATTTTAAAAGACCACGTATAAAACTAGTGGTTCTGTCCAGTAACGTATATTAAAGTATGCGTGAGTCCTAAGTCACTCCTCTGTCAGTCAGGCATGGTCAGAGACATGTTGCCTCCTTCAGGGGCTGTTACAGCACCAATAGTGACGCAGTTTGTTGTATTGTCCAATTACTTGGGCTGTGATGGACTGGTCACGGACCCCGTACAGCAGACACCAGTCTAAGATGACACATTGTTGGTCAATGCTCGGTCGTGTATCGACGACAATGACAGAGTGCAAAGCCTATGGCTGTACAAACAACAAGCGTGAATATGTGCTTTCCACTGAATCTCGCTCATTGAACTCAATCACCCAGAATCAACAATGGTACGTCACTTCCAACCAGCAGTGGCTGCTCCTCATACTGTATGTTCTGCCCCCCCAGTAGTGGTGTGGTGCATTTGTGATGATTCTTGGCTGAATTTCCTCTCTTGCTTTTAAGTAATACCTACAGCACAATTAATGTGGTGAGCATGACCAGTACTTTATAATGGACACTTTAAGTTGCGATATCACAGACAGCCACTGGGGGCGGCTCTGAAAAGCCCTGGCTCCTATGGATTTACATTGGACTTCTCTCTAAAAATACTAAGTCAAAAATTTTTTCCAGGAGTCATCCAGGTCTCTTTGATTTTATTTGGAACCTCTTATACATTTGCATCATGGTCCTTTAAAGTTTTTCTCCATTAACAAGATCTCAGAGCAAATAGCAGCTTTAACATCTGTCATGCCGGGCTTTGTTTGACAGATCTATATGACAGTTTCTTTGCCTCCCAAGTCAGACTATTACAGTTTTATTCAATAACATTTTATTTCAAACAGCTCCACTGATGAAGTGCTTTGTTATGCAATGCTTGATGTTCATCCCTCTTGCTCCCACGGTTCCATCTCATTTGTTGAAATACGGTCACTTCTTCACTTCCAACATGAAAACTGCCAAACTACAGTAAAAACGTAGTCAACCAGTGCCATGACAATCAGTGGGTGGCATCAAGATTCCTCCACCCACTAAAGAAACTATTGAGCTAAATTTAAAAAATGTACTTTTTTTTAATTCATCTTTAAGCAAAACATGACACTATAATTGCACTTGTACTTGTTCTTCCTTTTCTTCATCTTCACAAAGAACACATTGATACACAATAGCTTGTTTTTGAAAACTGTCAAGTCCCATTCACTCTAACTTACCATTTTCATCACGAGGTCAGTTGTCCATGACAGATGGCAAAGCTTAACTGAGGATACTTGATGCTAAGTTTCAGTCAACTCCCATTAACTGCCACATTCTGACATGTGGAAGTAAACTCACTGATCTCAAACAAGTAACATACAGGAACAGAAAAAGACAGAGGAACTGCTTGAGTCACTGGTGAACAATAATTATATTTATTTGGCATCATTGTGCACTTTTCCAACATCAGCACTGATTTTGACTGAAAATCAACAACAAATGTAACAAAAGGAAAACATGACAAGATGAACATTAACCCATAAAGTGCTACTTTTATGGCAGTTCCCACATGAATTTAACTTTTCTTAAGTGATTTATCATAATTTATTGGGATATTATCTCTTTATTTTGGTTTTTGGGTTGTTGTAGTTTTTTTCAGTGAAACTCCTGTATTTTCCCATACATAATTCACTGATCATGTAGATGTTCATAAAAGCTCACATTAGAGTTGAGGGTTAATATAACAAAAATAGAGAAAACTGAAGAAAAAAAAAGACCTTGTCAGGAAAATATATCATTAACTGAACATAAAATAAGTGTGTCCGTCTACTGTCACTTATCAAACTCCATGGGTTTTATTGGTGAATCAATGTTATAGAAGATGACAGTCTTTCTATGTTCACTACGAAGCCTCTGAACATCCAAATGGATCATATCTGATGATCGTGAAAAGATCACAAACTGCATTTTACCCCAATTATTTACATGTATTGATAGGATTAGTGGGTCAACAGGTATTAAACAGTTTAGTTCAGTAGATGGTTTTGTCACAGGTGGATGTTTGGGTCTCTATGGGTTGAGTAAAAGACGTAAAATATGAAGTAAATCAAACAATGTAAAAAAAAAAAAAAAAAAAGAAAGATGTGAGATCAGATAAAACTTAACAGAGATGAAGGGAAGGCACCATACACACCGAAATATGACACCATAGCCTACATTCTTGGTCAAAAGTGTTCGTGGTTACAAATTCCCCCCATTCATTCATTAATATTTGTTGTAAAAATCTTTGAAACAACAAATGTTCCTAAGTGTTCTTCATTGTACTTCAGAAACAAGAAGTGAATTTGAGAAAACAAGATTTGTGACTCTGCCAAAACATTTGGCCATGACTCTACATTGATGGATGTTTCACATGACGCAAGTCTTTGGTTGGATTCTTGGGTCGCGCAGCCATGACAAGTGTTATTACCTGTACAGGAACACTGAACTATATAACTCAGAAGATTTAGATCCAATGTTTTCACAGACAGAGATATAATCTAATTATGCTTAAAACAGCACTTGATGGAAGATAATAATTTTGAGACCAGTGATCTTATTGAGGAAACTCCACTTTTTTCATCCAGTTAACACTACATCCTTTTATTTAAGTGCCCATGTGTGCATATGTACATGTCAGCAGTGATACCTGCTGCTTCCATACATATGTTTATCTGCACACATGCATGCACGATTGTGGGTCTGATCCCAAATCCTTGATCTCCAACTGCTCTGACTGGCATGGAAACACTTCACGCACGCACACACACACACACACACACACACACACACACACACACACACACACACACACACACACACACACACAC
>JAPTYQ010000007.1:3257771-3270696 GCA_029814465.1 Ostorhinchus cyanosoma | reverse complement strand
ACCAGTAATTTAGCAGATTCTACAAAATAAAAGCTCTATGATATATATATATATATATTTGCATTGACTTTTTATTTGCCAAAGACCTCATGCGGACCAGTCAGGGCCAGCTATCAGGCTGCATGTGGCCCAGGTCTGGTATATACTGTACATACATATGTGATGTCCTTCTCTGAATTGTCATATTCCTACTCAGTAGGACTGTTTGCTTTGTTTACAGAACATACAGTACATTACTGTCATATTTCACAACACATTATACATTTTAATCTCAATTAACCTTGAGGCTTAGATGTAAATGTCCAAAAACACAAAACACAATCAGGCAGTCCTTGGAACCATTTAGCTCAATAGGTAATGCTTTGGACTGCAACGCAGAAGACTGGGGTTTGAATCCTGATCAAAGCAGCAGATTTTAAAACCAACAGAATCCTCCAAGAGCAAACACTTGGTGACAGTGGCAAGGAAAAGCTTCCTTTAACAGAGAGAAACCTTGAGTAGACCCCTACTCCTGGAGGATGGACCTCTGCCTTGACCAGTCTGGGTTAAAGCAGTGGTTCCCAACTTATTTTGACTTGTGACCCCATTTTAACATCACAAACCCCTCACGACCCCTGACATTCAAAACAGAGACCTTTTTTTTTTTTGTTTGTTTTGCTAAAGTTCATTTGTTTTTCACCATGTAATAGTTTGCTATACTATGTTGCAAATAAATTTAAATTTTAGATGATATTTAGGACTGGCGACTTGCCCAAGGTGTACCTTGCCTTCGCCCTATGTAGCTGGGATAGGCTCCAAGTGACCCCCGTGACCCTAGTGAGGATAAAGCGGGTTCAGATAATGAATGAATGAATGAATGATATTTAGGCTATAATGTATATTATTGTGGACGGAGGCAGAAAAGCCAGTTTGAGATTACTGCTCAAAGTGAAAATTTGATTTTCCTTCGTCACAATATGTACAGTTGGTCCAGCTTGTACGTATTTACAAGGCTGACTACGAATACTGAAACAGCAATAACTCAAACTATGAATTATGAAAGAGCTACAGCATCTGAAACTGACCACAGTGAACATTTGACAGATAAACAGTACCACGGGCTTCAGTTTCAGCTTTAGAGTTTGTCATGTCTTTTATGTACTGTGATTGTCTCTCTCAACTCACCATATTTTTTATTAGTAAGTTGTTGTTTTTTTATCAATTACTAGAAATTTCAGGCGACCCCACGTGGAGTCCCAACCCCAAGGTTGAAAAACACTGAGCTAAAGAGAGAAGATTTAAAGGAAGAGAAAGAGAGTGAGAAAGTGAGAGTGTAGGGGAGAAGGGAGGAGTTCAGGGGGAGGCACATGGATGCACAACAAACTGAACTAGAACAGTTAAAAACTAGAACTGCTGTTGGTAGTATAATTGACAATAACTAGTACAAATACCCATAACTGCTATTACTACTATTCCAGTACTAACAATAGTACTAACAGTGGCTATACTACTACAGCTGTTAGTACCAGTAATATAAACCTCTACCATCTATGTAACTCTATGATAAACACCATCACAACTATATGGATACATGAATAATAATGATGGAAGCAGGACAGAAGCAGGACCACAGGTAAACTCTCTCTTCTCTTCTTGTGTTTCAGAAATAATTTCTGACACCTGAAACACGTGACCAGGAAAAGTGATAACTTTGCTGGAGTTGTTATAATTCTCTCAAATATCAGCTCACGCGCTGTGACTGTAGTCAGTAGAATGATGAATAGAATCTGAACACCAACAGGTGAGAGTGACAACAGGGACAGAATTACCTGTACTTCAGTATCACGTCAAATAAACTGTAGTCAAAGATGATGTCTCATTTTCTTCCAACGTTCCAGAAGTGTCTGATTTTCTGTGCACATTTCATCATCTCCAAAAAGAGTTTTTCAGGAGGTTACAACACTGTAGTGTGGATGTTAGGTGTAAAACATAGATATGACATTTCGAAACTTGTAGTTTCCAGTTTGGTTGTTAACATGGTGTTTTTGTTTGTTTGTTTTGGTGGTGGTGGGGAGCTAATGCTAAGTGCTAAATTAGAATTAGACTCAGGAAAAGAATAATCTTTCTTCTAAAGATGAAATGAAATGGAAAACTTCATTGAGCACCATATAAGTTATTTTATCATCTTATTGATGGAACCTACTGAGTGCAAAAACAATGGCCCTATGAGTCAAGAAAAACAGGTCAGCAGGTGAATGTTTTACAGACCTTTCAATCAAATCCTGAAGGTTTCAAAGCAGTGCTCTTGAATAGAGGGCGCTACCTCACCTTCTGAAGTAGAAGGTGATAGGAATTACATCAAATAATTTTATGAAGTCATGATTAAATAAACAAGCCATAAAAGCCATAAGGACCTCTCACAGCAGTAAACGTCACATCCCAAAAGGAATGTAGACCTTCCTCAGAAATGGAATGTCATACAATATCATCTAAACCAGGGGTACCTACACTTTTTTGACTTGTGAGCTACTTTTAAAATGACCAAGACAAAATAATGTGCGCCCGCTATATATACATCAGTGGATAGCTCAGTACGTAATCCTACTGATGTATATCAGTGCTTTCATAGTTTAGTACCTAACAATACTGACTTTGATGCGAGAGGCCAGGGTTTGAATCCTTGCAGGTGCACTAGAAACTGTCCATTTCATTTAGCCCATAGACTAACTTCTACTTTAAACATTTTTAAATTCATATCCTAAAATAGTAGTGCATGTGCTTTGGTATGTCTTTATTAGTCCCACAAGGGGAAATTCCAGAAAAAAAGTTGTATGGATATGTGACATTTGTGGTGATATCTTAGTGGTGATATGTGGTTATAGTGCATCTGAAAACTGACTTGCATACTGCACCCCACCCAAAAAATTTTCACCAGCCATCACTGATTCAAAGTCTTTTTTTTGGCCTGAGAAAATGGGCATCCAGATCAGTTATTACAGATTCTAAAAAGTGTCAAGAGATTAATAAGGGAGATTATTTCTCTGATAAGATATTCTTTAATAATAATACTAAAAAAGAAAGAAAGACAAAGACCAGAATGACTCCTAGGGGGAAAAATCACTGACTTAGTATTTTAGAGAGAAGTTCATTGAAAGGCTGTGGGTTGTTTTGTTTTGTTTTGTTTTTTTTGAGCCAGCACCTTGTGGCATTCAGTGGTATTACAACTAAGATTTTGTTTCAAAATACAAATTCTACAATACTGACTACAGTAATAAGACACACCGCTGCATGCCCTGGCCCCTGATTCTTCACTCTCACATCAATGGAATTTCTGGGGGAAAAAAGAGTTGAATACAGTTAAATACTGGCTGTTGATTCAGCATCATCCTGAACTACAGAAGATTCTGTCCTTGTTGATTCTATAACAGCTGTTGTCCAGTTAAAGCACATTTTTATCAGGCTTCTATTGACAACATCCACAGCAGGAAGGCAAAGCAATTAGAAATAATTACCATGTCCAGCAGTGTTATCAGCCCCCTTGTCACGTGTTACTTAAGTTGAGACATTAATTCTGAAACCCTGAACATATTGTGTAGATAAAGCCTGATACATTATTTGCCAAATCAGAACCCACACATATCATGAGAAGCATAAAAATGTTTCCGCTGAACTCAGATGTAGTTTTTAATTGTCAATTACTGACCAGTCTTTGGCTCATTTTATAGTAACTTTGTATTAAATGTGCAGTGATGAGAAGGAATATGAACAGAAACAGTAAGAACTTGTGCTCTTTCATGAACTCAAGCATTGTTTTTGAAAAAACTTTAAAGAAAGTCCTTTTCCACTGCTCAGCCATCGGGTAGAACTCGCCTTCTTTAACATGTTTCCTTTTTTTCACAAAGATGAATCACAGTTGGTTCAAAAAAAGATTATATACTGTGCTTTCTAAAGAAACATCGGGCGCATTAAAGCAGCAGAGTAATTAAATCATGTCCTTTCATTGGGGTTACGCCACATCCAAGCGAACAGCTCTTAACTGGAACCACTTGTGTGCTTTTTATTGGTAGTTTTCCTACAATCAAAACCATGTTCTGCAAGGCAGCATCCAGCCAGCAATGTGGAACCTCAACAAATCTTTTCAGCAGTTTTATTTTCTGTCTACATCTTTGCAATGAGACTGTAAAGGAATCCTGTCGAACACATTCAACAGTAACTTAAACAGTGAGCTTGATTGTAATGACTCACCTCTGGAGGCGGGAAATAACAGTCACATGGTTATTGTACCGAGGTAGAGTTTTCAAGTATCTGGAATTTACTTGAATATTTATGTTCCTGACAACTTAAAAATTTTTACTCCATATATTTTAACACATATCTGTGTTTCACTTTACTTTCTCAAAATAGACTCATTACTTTACCTGTCAAGATCAATTTCAGCATGAATGGATGAAATAATAATGGAATAATATAAAAGTGCCAATGACACAAAGGATAAAGAAAATAAAACACGTAAGATAAAAATGACATAAGAGAAAAACAAAATGACAAGTAAAGAATATAACAAAAGACACAATAAGATGTAACAAGACCTTAGTTATTACTATTTGTATATTGTTTGTCTTTTGCAGTATGTTTATGGATGCATTTTTTTGTTTCACTTTATTCTGTTGCTGCCTTGACCAGTGAATTTCCCCATTGTGTCATCAATAAAGTATAATCTAATCTAATCTAATCTAATCTAATCTAATCTAATCTAATCTAATCTAATCTAATCTAATCTAATACTTTTAAATCAATGCTGATACTTATCTAAGATTTCCCAGTTTGTCAATTAGAATTGCATTATTTTCAATTTTTCGTAAATGGATTAATATTTCTACACCTTAATATTGATATAATGTTTTTAGTTGACAGCACAGACTGATTTATAATAACCTGTCCCTTTTTACTTTTACATCAGTAAAAATGTTGTATTAGTACACGTTTAACCTAGTTTTGCTGCCTCTGCTCACCACTCATCTGCATGCAAATACATGAAAACACATTAATAAGCATGTTTCAGTTCTGTGCAACAGCAATTCTCTATCTAATGCACAATCACAAAAAACCATTACACGTCTTGATGTCCTGCATGCAGTTTTACCCTTTTACATCTAATCAGTTGTTATTATTCTGACAGTCAGGGTTAGGTCTTTGATAAGTGTCCTGGTTTGAGTCTATATTTTACTCATATAGTGCAGTGTTAAGATATCTTGTAGCTGCTGTGAAGTTTGTTTTAATCATCTTTGAATCATTTCAAAATTACAAAGACTTTCTTATTTAAGAAGTTGCTCCAAGAGGTGGAAACTCACCAACGGTTACATGCTTCGCCACCTAAATGAAAGGTTTCAGATGCCAACTGGCTTTGAAAAGTAGCACATGAAGGCTACCCCGTGGATACCTTTGAGCTAGACCCATAGTACCTGATCTGGTCTCTGATGAAACCATAAAGGACTGCTCCTAAGGTTGTCAATTTGCTCAAAACAGAGGATAGTGGCTCATGAAAAAGAGAAAAAACAAATATAAAAAAGAGAGATACCAGATAATGAGGATTGTTGGAGTTCTACTTTGAGCGTTTGCTGATTTGAATGTGTCTGTCTCTTTTTATTTAGCAGAATGCAGTCCCTTTACCTCTTCGTTAGTTCCTTATCAAACATTTATGAGTTGGTATCACAGATCTGAAGAGGGCTTTGGGGGTGAAATCAACAAACATAAACAGAGCAGGAAAAAAGTCTTTGAAAACATCACCGCTGGTCTTTAGCAGAGGATCAGTGGACGACTTTGCAAATAGTTTATTTGAGACTCCACAGTATATACATTTTATCCTGATTAACCTAAAGTAAATACAGAAACAATTAACCCCTCCATCTACATAAACAAGCCACATTACCTTAAACTATGGTTAATGATGCGGTGCTGTGAAATGAAACCCTGTTTTGATTAACTATCACTGTAGATTATTTCCCTTCTAAGAACAAGCTTAGACATGAGAATTTCCTCAAAGTTAAATGTCCATTATTTAACCCATAAACAACCACCAGTGACCAAAAAGCCTCTAATGATCTAAGATGTTTAATAACTGTGAACTAAATCTATCAATACATGTATATAATTGGTGTAAAAAGCAGTTTGTGATCTTTTCATGGATCTTTTCATATGACCTATTTGGATGTTCAGAGGCTCCGTAACAAACACGGAAACACCATCATCTTCTACAACATTGATTTACCAGTAAACCCATGGAGTTGGATAAATGACCGTGGATGGACACATTTGATTTTACATTTACTTGTTTGACATCTTTGCTGAAAAAGTCATTTTTTTTCTTCTGTTTTCACTGTTTCTGATATAATAACCTTCAATTTTAATCTGAGCTTTTATGACTCATGATCACGATCAGTAAATTAAATATGAGAAAATACCAAAACACAACCTACAGAGGATAATATTATAATAAATGCAGATAAACCACACACAAAAAAAGGTTAAGTGGAGAGGAAAAATTAATTCATTTGGAAACTGCCACAAAAGTAGCACTGGATCTTTATGGGTTAATACTGGCACGTTTGTATGCATATGTTCCATTTCTGTGAGCCAGTTGTTTCCTTCATTTCTAAAGCTACTGTTGCACAAAATCTGCACTTTATTACAAATATTGCACTCTTGCCATACCTGCTGCTGTTGCTGTCTTTTCAGATGCTGCTCCATTATTCACCTCCTCACTTCATAATCATTACTGATTGCACTACCACTGCTATTGTAAATAGACTTACATATATACTTTTTATTCTATTATAGCTTATTCTTTATACCATCTTTAAAAAACTTGCATGGGTTTTTAATTACAAGGTGAGAGAGAAACAATATTGCGAATTGACAAAACACAAATCTTTGAATTTTTCAAATCTGATCCAAGTCCTCTACATCAGTCTTCAGGGTGTTATTATAGGATGTAAGTAACCTCGACAGTTGTAAAAATGCTCAATTTTTAAAGCCTCTGGAAACCTAACAATAAGTTCTAACTATAATTTAATGTCTTGTGTGTGCATGATAGTAAACATTAACATTGCACATTTTGAAGTTAGGAATGGCCATAGGTTTTTGCTGGTGCAAAAAAAACTTTGCTGGTGCAATTACTTTCATTAATGAACCCGTTTGCATGACCATAAAAATCCAACAAATCAGACAATTGTAATAATCCAATCAGACACGTTTACATGCACTTAAGACAGAGGTGTAAAACGTGTGTCCCAGCGGTCAAATCAAGCCTGTGGGATGAATTTGTGAAATGCAAAAATTACACTAAGATATTTACAATCATTTTAGTTCAGGTTCCACATTCAGACCAATTCAATCTCAAATGGATCAGATCAGTAAAATACTGTCTTATTAACTGATGAATAATGACACCTCAACAATTTTCTCTTGGTAAATGGAAACATTTTCATGTAATTTTACTGTATTTACACTAAAACAAACTATCATTTCACAAAAAACTTGAATAACCTGAACAAATATGAACAACATGAAATGTGTTACAAGAAGTAAGTACAATTTTAGCAATTTTATGTCTGTTATCAAATGTTATGTGTATCTGTAGATCCACTGTGATCTGTAAGTTGTAATGTAGATGTGTAAATGATAAACTGAAGCATAATATTGTTAAAATTGCACTTGCTTTTCTTAAGAAATTTCAGTTTGTTTGTTATTCACATTGTTCAAAAGGATACTTTGTAGATGTAAATTCTTTGGGCACCATGAAGTTGTATAAAATGCAGTATATAAGTGCAGTCCATTTACCATTTAAACATTTTCATAATGTAATTTTACTTTTTTCATTCTAAAACATAGAGGAAAGTTTGGAGTTGACATTCCGTATTTGGCTGAATGTGGCCCCTGAACTAAAATAACTTTGACTTAAGAAATGTGATCATAGAAAAACCCTGATTATCAGATTTCTTTCAAAGACTCAAACTTCCTGGTTTTATTTTCTAAGGCAGGGGTGGGCAATTAATTTTCCTATGGGGCCACATGAGAAACTTTGACAGTTATTAAGGGCCGGATCAATGCACCTGCAGCTCTGCTCAATATTTGTGTCTATAAAAACAGTCAACAAAACAATACAATGATACAATGAAAATGTGCAGCACAGAATACAACAATATTTACAAAAATATTTTTGAAAATGTGCAAAACCAGCTCCATGTTACCTTTTTTCCCCCTCCATGTTAACTCTACATGAAAAACCATAAATGCAGCTTTGTTTGTTTGCATATCTCAGTTCCTTTTCTGACTTCAGTGAAGAAATATTTAGAAATCCATGTCTTGTTAAAATCTCTGCATTCTTAATCAATCTTGCTTTCTTTTTTTTTTTTTTTTGGTGTTAGCTGACATCTTCATGGGCTGAAACTGAAAAATAAACCAATCAATGCATAAGCCTTAGGCTGGGTACAGAAAGTACGTGCGAAAAAATGTTAATTTAGCAGATTCTACAAAATAAAAGCTGAATGATTTATATTTGCATTGACTTTTAATTTGCCAACGACCCCATGCATGCATGTCAGGGTCAGCTATCCTGGGCATGTGCCTTACTTCGCCCAGGTCTGTTCTAAGGTCACCTTGGTTCTCTACTATTTATTTGTTTTTACATATGTGCAGACACAAAAGAATGATATAAATCAGATTAACCTGTAACATGCACAAAGACATCCGAGCATTGAGGAGAAATCCAGGCGTGTTAATCTGATTCCTTATAATCTGATTACTGCTGTCTGACAAAACATATGACATTATGCTGTTTTTACATGATCACTTGAATAATCTGATAACTCCAGAAATAAGATAATGATCAGATTTTTTTTGTATTTTTAGGATGTAAATGGGCTCAATCTGATATTCCAATCTAACCCAACCAAATGATGTACTGTTAGACATTGGATAACTATCTATCCACCATTATACCTGCAGTGGAAATGCAACATGCTTGTGCCAAAACAGGAACACTTCTTCTGCAGCTGTTTCCTCTTGGTCTAAATCAAAAGAATAAATATACAGATAGATCAACCTTACATCTTTTCAAGCTGGCTTTCCAAGCTCCTGTAACAAGGCACAGAGTAGAGTAGTAGAATAACACCCAGGTCACATTTGATCGAATTTGATCAGTGATGTCAGTCATATTATAAACATGGCATACCTGTCTGAAAATGCCTGTAATTCAGAAAAATTTGTCCAAAAATTGTCATTGTATAGATTTTCTACAGACTTACAAATACAAGCAGAGTGTAGATGCAGAATTGTCGTTTCCTCTCAGACCACTTGAATTGCAATATGTTGAAAGGTAATTGTGGATTTCATGCACAATGACACTAAAAAACCCAACACCAAATGCCACAGCTTCAACCCAACCATTCTTTTACCACTTCTAAGAGAGCAAACGAGGACACCATAACAGTCATTTGTAAAGTGTAAATTGCACCAGACTGGTATGAAAGGTGGCACACAAACTGACTGATCTGCTCACCTCTGTATCATCACAATCGAAAGTGCCCTTGTGAGTACTGCAGCTCTTTCTCAGAATTGCATCACCATGTGAAGTCAACTCTTAGAACCTGGAAAAAAGATCTCATAGTGTGTGAATCAAGTAAAAACAATGCATCATTAGACATTGATACCACACAATAATTTGCAATGGTTCCATAGTTAGGATAAGATATATTTTTAGTCTTGATTTAAAAATTGTGAGAGAAGAAAAAGAATAAATACAAATTGTATCATGGTGCCGTTTTAATAGATCTGGAGAATGTATTTGGCAAGGCAATATTTCATGTTTGCTGGATCGCTGTCATATCACATACAATAAAACTCTATATAAAAAAAATAACAACAAAAAAACAACTCGCTCCCCTGCAAATTCTTATTTATGTCATTTTTCAGAACATGTGTGTGGTCTTCACTTGACATGGTTCAACCAGGGCTTTGTAACACTAATGCTACATTTGTGAAATTTTCTTCCAACTTCCAAACCCATCTGTCAAGTCGATGCCTAAACATGCAGATCACCTCATCCTGGAGCTTAACAACACACTCAAACAAACTTGTGTGTGTGTGGGGTGTCACATCAGTGACGCAGAAGCCCTTCTGCTGCTATTTCCATCCACTATCAAACCTTTTTTTCATAAGCTGTGGCTTGATTTGTTAATGTGCGTCTTTTAAAAGTTCATGAACTGAAGCAGGCCTGAGCAAAAGATGGAGCTGTTCCAACCACAGCTCACTTCTTCTTTCCTCTGAGCAAATGAGGATAAGAGCAGGTTGCATGCAGACATCTGAGGGTTTTGGTTCCACACAGAGATAAAGACAGTTCTGAATAAAAAACTGTTACAGATAGTAGAGCATACATTTTCCACTTTATATATTAAAGGCACAATATGTAATATGTGTGAAGTAATGTGGATGTATTAATAATTTTTTTAATGTGTGAATGAGTTGTAACTTATCTTAAAACCCCTAGAAGTTTCATTTGAAATTTGAAATATGAACAATGAAAATGCCCGTCTTCCCTCTGCTGTTCTGTGTTTTTAGTCTAAATCCAAAGACTAAATCTAAACGGTGAAAAATGAAGCTAAAATATATGTAACGGGAGCTGGAAGAGCAGTAAAATGACAAAATCTAACAACAATGTTATCTAAACAGGTCAGTTATGTACTGAACACTAATACCTGTAGAAACACCTGTAATAATCTTGTAAAAAGCTTCAAAGGGAGGTCTCATTTCCTGTCAGACCATCTGAATTATAATAAACTGTATGATAATTCTGGATTTTTTTGTGCGCAGTGATGTTTAAAAAGACTACCAAGCACTGAAACTTTAAGCATTCACAGAAAATTCTGACAATTATCTGACAATTATTTTCCATAACTGTCAGAAAACTTGGTTCAAAACTAGGTCATTTTGTTATTTTTAAGTCTGTGTAGTTATGGTAGATTGTGTTTTGATTGACATTTTGATACTTAGTAATGTTAACCACAATATCACCAGAACTAACGTATTAGCTAAATCCAAAAGATAGATGACCTTTATAATAGAAAATCAACTACAATAACATGCAGTGCAGCTACTTATGTACAGTTATCAGCATATTTTATCAAACTATGTTTTTAGGAAAATCTGGAGTAGGAAAATCTGAAGTGGATGAACCATTGCTAAATGGAATACATTATGGAATACAAATGGAACACATACATACAACTATTTAGCCAGATAAACCCAGTAGCTTTCTAAATGAAGTTGTGAAACCTGTCTTTGGGAAAATTAGTGCTGCCTAAGCAAGAGTTTTTATAGATGACTCCACCACTCCCTCCCACTCAACAAGTACAGAAAGTGGTGTTAGCAAGAACAAAGCCA
Organism: Ostorhinchus cyanosoma; assembly: GCA_029814465.1. NCBI lineage: Eukaryota > Metazoa > Chordata > Actinopteri > Kurtiformes > Apogonidae > Ostorhinchus > Ostorhinchus cyanosoma. The sequence continues at coordinate 3,259,278 of JAPTYQ010000007.1, read as the reverse complement.
TGAAATCAGAGAAATAAAGTGTTTTTTTCTGATTGTCTCAGAAAAGTTGGATTTTAAAACACTGTGGATAAATTCCCCCATGAAAGCACAGGATTGAAGGGATAGAGATTTAAAGATTTAAAGAATAGCTCTCTTGCAGCATGGCTACGTATCTTAGAATTGTATCATAAAACATTTGTGTCATCTTCAGCATGACGGCAGCTATTAGTGGTGCAACAGTGGATCGGAAGCAACCTTAAAACTACAGGTTAAAAGTTCTGAAACAAAATGATACATTAAGGCTTTTTCGGGTTATAATATAGCTACTGTGTGATCATTTTTATGCTGATACTGATATCTAGGGACTGAAGTTAGTAAATGCATTGTTCCAGTTTTTCACTTCATTTACCATCATGCAGCGTCAACGTCATGGGCATGGCAACGGGATCGTAAGGTTATTGTATTCCAAAATTACTAATATCTCCCAAAATATTGGTCCTACCAACTTGCCATTTTCACTAGTCTCTTCCTTGACCAAAAACACATATCTAAAATTCAGACAAGAGAATTCAGAGATTTCCAATTCACATTGCTGTCTTGGAACAGCGGCTGGAACGGCTGGAATGTTGATGGCTTTCAATTGATCAGTCTGTGATCTGCATGATTTTACATCATGTTTAGCATCGCTTCAGCTGACTTGGATCCTTGTCAAAGGTGATACCAGAAAATGTATATGATGGTGCCCAATGGTCACTGCTCTCACATCATGGAAACACCAAAAACATCATGCCAAATCAAGCTGATAATGTTAGTGGAAAAGCAGCGCAACTATAGCCACTTTCCAATTTCCAACAGTGCAGATGAAGATCTGGAGTTGGTCCCCAAGCGTCTTCCATAGCAGCTCACTGTTTCGCATGTTTGCGCTATGTGCTAATGCTAATGGTAGTTATTGTATGTATTAAGATGTGTAAAAAGCAGAGAACAAATTTCCCTACAGGATAACTAATCAAGTTAAACCAAGTACAAATGAAAATATGACTTGAACCTAAAACTGTAATGCATTTAATACAGTAAAAAAGGAAATAAAGTTCAAAATAAAGTACAAAGAGGCATGAAAAATAATGACACAGTACAAGCACTTGAGCAAGTGTATATGTTTACTTAACATCACCGGTTATGCCTGTTTTTTTTTTTTTCCCCAATTAATACCACTGTTATAATGCCATTCTGATTTTACACAGTACTTTGGAGGTAGTCACTGTAACTTTTATCCTTTAAATTGCACCAGAATGAAGCAACTGGAGAAGTTCCACACAGCAGATAATTCAAGTTGCTTAAAAACTCAAGCTGCCCTGCAGTTTGCCTCAGTTTGCCTCGGTTTTGATTAAATAAGGATGATGATGGGGAGGAGGCTTAGACCGTGGCCTTTGGTCTACAGGTTACTGTGACCTACACACACATACACACACACACACACACACACACACACACACACACACACACACACACACACACACACACACACACA
>JAPTYQ010000007.1:3233117-3246550 GCA_029814465.1 Ostorhinchus cyanosoma | reverse complement strand
AAGGCAGGGTTCACCCTGGACAAGTCGCCAGTTCAGAGCTGAACATATAGAGACAAACAATCACTCTCACATTCACACCTATGGGCAATTTAGATTAACCAATTAACCTATATGTGCATGTGTTTGGATGGTGGGAGGAAGCCAGAGTGCCTGGAGGAAACCCACGGAGAGAACATGCAAACTCCACACAGAAAGGTCCCACCCCCTGTCGATTGGTGTTGAAATCGAACCCAGGCATGAGTGCTATCCACTGCACCACTGTGTCGCCCCACAGAAACTTTGTTAACATTAATAAATGTCCTCCTCAAAAGACACTCCATCACAAACTGAGGGTTGTCATGAAGGCGTTAGTGACTGATTTTAATGTTAATCCACATGGTCATGGGTCTGGAGAGTTTTACATGGTGAACTGTACATCTTGGGGAAAACTGCCATCAAGTTGGCTGTTTTACAATGGACAAACAGCTTTCCATTGGTTTTTCCACCTAATCTTTCAAGTGTATTTAATTTTTTCATTACTGAAAAACAAAATACTGTGCCTGTTTCTGTGCCCCAAGAAGTGAGATCCTTTCATGGATGCTTTTAATTTCTGGTGAATTATACAGCCAGTCTCTATTTAAAGGGTACTTCTAGTGAATGTTCATTGCTAGCTATTTCAAAACATTGTGTATAATACTAGTGGTTCCATCAAGTAACTTACATCATAGCCTGTTGTGAAGTAGCATTTATTTTGGATCACATAGGCTTTTGTTACCCTGCCCCCCGAAGGAAGAGGAGAGGGTTTTGCTTTTGGTTGATTTATTTGTTTGTTTGTTTGTATGATTGTTAGCAACTTTACGCAAAAACTACTGGACTAATTTCCATGAAATTTTCAGGAAAGGTGGTCCAGAATAGATCCCATTAAATTTTGGTGAATGTAGGTCAAAGATCAAGGTTACTGAAATTGTGTTTTCGCAATGATAAGAGATAGGGCAAATCAGGTAAAACGTTTGAGAGGGGCGGGGTTTGTTGTGCCTGGCACCACTTGTTTTTGTTCTGAAATACACAGGTAGGTTCTCCCCCCACTTGTAATTTATATAATAAAAAAGTCTAGTATGGTGCATATGTATGTATAGTGATGATTTTTTTTTACTGAATTTGTACCTCTTTTGGTTATCAGTAATACACAACGCACAATTAATGTTGTAAGCATGACCAGTATACCGTACACTTTAAAGTATTACTTTAGCCAAGAAAGTCAGATTTATGACAAAAAATAATAAAGAAATACATAGTTTACCGTGGATTGCTTCTCTCATCACACATGAAACATGTTACCACATTATGATGCACTACTAGTGCCTTTGCACATTTTATCCCATTCTTCCAGATCAGGGTGAAAAGTCTAGTCATGTTGACGCTGCAGGGAAACCTTCAGACACAGATTATAGAGAAATGTATGATGACATCACTTGAACAACTGTCTGGTGTGTACTCATTCTATTAATGAATTTTCAGTCTGATGCTTCAACAGTTTTAACACAAACTGTGACTGACAAACATCAGGAGTAAATGATGACATAATTCAATAGGAAAAAAATTACTTGCCTCTCACTTTTGACTTAAATTAACTTTTTCCTCCCAAAATAAGGCCCCATGCACCACAACTGGAAGGGGCAGGACTTTACCTCTCTATTGGAGAACTCCACTTAGAGCAGTGTTTTTCAACCTTGGAGTTGGGAACCCACGTGGGGTCGCGTGGAATTCAATTGAAATTTCTCATAATTGTTAATAAAAAAACAAAACAAAAACTTACTAATAAAACTAAATCTATGGTGAGTTGAGAGAGACAATCACAGTACATAAAACCTTGACAAACTCTGAAGCTGAAACTGAAGCACTGCGGTGCTGTTTATCTGTCAAATGTTCATTGTGGTCGGTTTCAGATGCTACAGCTCTTTCATAATTCATGGTTTGAGTTATTGTTTGTTCAGTATTAATTTGCAGCCTTGTAAATGCAAGCTTGACTGACTGTACATATTCTGACCAAGGAAAATCAAATTCTCACATTGTATAGTAATTTTAACCTGGCTTTTCTGCCTCCGTGCATAACGATATACATTATACAGCCTTAATGCCATCTAAAATTAACGTTAATGAGCCAAAAAAGGTTGGGAACCACTGAGTTAGAGTTACTCAAAACCAAGATAAAGTCGTATCCAGCTCTCTGAAATCTGGATATGATGTTAACAAGTGCAAACACACCGATGGGATAGTGATGTGCATGTAGACACTATCTATGTCTCCATAAATACCTGTACTTATAAGCATGTTTTTATTTATCTTGTTTACACATTTTGGTCTTTTACTACCGTGTAGGTGCTATTAACAGGTGCTACAACACTGGAACTGACCTGAACCGTGATCCAAAAGCATTTTATCTGCAGATCTGCCCTGCTGCTGTAACTTTGGGAACACTTTTGTTGTTGATGTTGTTGATGTGAAGATAGGTTTATTGGGAATGTAAACACACGGTATGAAAACATAATATTTACAGAACCTGTTCTGTATATTTCATTTTTCATTTTCATTCCATTCATTTGCTGAAGTGCTTAATCCTTGTGAGGTGGATGTCTCACCAGTTTATCTCAGGGCTAACATATACAGATGCACAGCTTTTCACATTCACACCTACGGGTCAATTAACCTATCAGTGCATGTCTTTGGACTGTGGGAGGAAGAAGAAGTACATGTGACAATAAACATGATAAAGACAGAAGAATTAAGAACAGATCCACTCTAAAAATAATAAATAAAATGGTGCAGAGTTGCACATCAAATTGAGCATTAAAGCCAATTCATAAAGAAGAAATGCCTTTATTAGCCCCTCATTTGGGAAATACAATTTTTCTCTATTATCTGTGTGTGTTATATACCCAGAAACACAAATAGAACAGTTAAATGCATTTAATGGCTCCTTTTCTACTGCAGGAACTTCTCCAGGAACTTTTACTTTACTAGGAACTCTGGAAATCTCTTCACGTTCCCACTAAAATGACCCTGGTAAAAAACTTTCAAAGGACCCCAAACTTTCCCTGACACAAGTTCATGGTGGGGGGGGTAGGACTTTTCAGATTTTTCTGAATGGTTGTTGGGCTGAAGAATGCTAATTGTTGGAACACTAACCCTAACCCTAAAGAAGTTCCCAAAACTAAAAGTTCCTAGGTGGAAAAGGGGATAATGTGTCAGAGTCAGTGGGATGGTGCGTGGTAGCGTACACCATTGGGGCACTTGCTCAAGGGCTTCTTGGGGCTTCCCTTCATGGTGAACTTGCACCTCACCAGCTGCTAGTCCACATTCACTACATTTTCTCTATGGGAATAGAGCTGGCAACCTTATGATTTCCGAGCCAAGTTCCTACCAATTGAGCCATCCATTAATCAAAGTTAGTGTTATCTCCTAATATTTTCTCAGTAATGCAATTGGACAGAAGTTCATTGATATAGTATTTCTCTTCCTCAGATTTCAGTCCTCGAGAATCTATTTTTCTGCAGTGCTTGCAAGCAAGTTAGAATACTTCCTATCATATGCTACATTCAACCGCCTAACAAAGTCTAAGTCAGCACGAGTTTCCGAAATGTCAAAAATTGTCTTAACACTTTTAGGAAGTTTTTAGTGGCAACATGATGGCTGTGCAGGCAGAGCCCCGTTCTGGATGCTGGTGCTCACACGCCCCTGGAAGTCCTGAAAAGTGCCTCTTGGGCTGAGCTCGGGGAGGTGATGTCTCTTTAAGAGGCTCAGCCCTGCGCCGAAACAATCGTACAACCCCCCAACAAGTCATCGGACCTGTCAATCATCCGTTCGGCGCCCTTTGATGTCGGGACTCCTCGCCTTGTCTTGGGCTCAAATGAGCTGTTTGCTGTTGTAGGAAACATTAGTGCTCCATCGAGCAGCCCAGGGACGCCACATCTCAACTTTTTTTTTTTAATGTATGTGGTAGGGGGGGTTTCTGCACTTTGAAGGAGCCCCACACTGTGGACATTTAACAGAAAGTCGCCCAATTGTTTTCTTTATTTCTACTTTTTCCGGGGGTTTTATCACTCTCTAAAGTGTAACATACCGCGGTTGGGAAGACGTAGACATGCCTCAGCTCAGCAGCGGCGGCGGGGACGACCTGGGAGCCAATGATGAGATGATAGCGTTCAAAGACGAGGGAGAACAAGAGGAGAAAATCCAAGAAAACGCGTTCACCGAGAGGGACCTGGCCGACCTCAAGTCCTCTCTGGTGAACGAGTCGGAAATAAATCAAAGTCCGAACGCAGCGGTAGGTGCCCCGGTACTGTACGTTCAATGAGAGGAATCTGGTTTTACCTTTAGTGAAACTGCCTTTGGTTTAATATGGGGAGACCGCAGGGATGCCGTATCAGAGGTGGACAAAACACACCATAGAAAGTATCATAACACTGTTGTAAAGTCTGAGAAACACGCTACCAGCAGTCTGTAGTTTGTTTTGTTTTGTTGGTGTTTTCCCTGGATGGAGTTGACCCAGAGTTTTGTTTCGCAGGCGGTCAGACGGGGACAGCAGGGCGAACAGAGGGGCTTCCCGGACAAACACCGGGAGCATCTCGACGGCGGTAAGAAAGAATTAACAAAACATAACACACACGACACTTTCTCATCCGGGTTGCCCCCCTTTCCCCTACCCGTTAAAGAAAAAATAAAACACCCCACTGTGTCAAAGTAAAGAGTGTTTTGGTCACGGGGACACGTGTTGCGTTAAAAGCCGACTTCAAAGAGTTGGCTTCAGGTGTACACTGTAAAAAATGTCCACCGAGCTGCACGGAGTTAAGCCAGTGCGGTTACTATCTGTGAAATCTTTTTTATCAGGTACATTTCCTCTCTTTCTGTAAAATAAGCAGAGTTTCAAGCTAAAACTACACACCCAAATGACACACTGTTTTACGTAATTTTCACTTGTGATGCATCTTGGCTTTTACTAGCTGTCATTTTATAGAGATAAAGCATCACAAGTCAGATTGTTTCTTACTTATTATTAATATTATTATTACATTGCAGGCTTTAGTCTTATGAGAAAATGTGCCACCTAAGAATACTTTATTTGCTCTATCTTCTCTAAAGTGATCTCTGGTATTTTGGATATTTTTTGCAGTGCAGAATTTCCCAGGCCTTAAAACTGAAGTGAACCAGAAACTGATGTTACTACTTTAAAGGATAACATCTTTATATTCCCCTATTTATTTATTTACCTACCAATTCTTTTGCAATGACAATAAAGCTTTTTGTCTTAGGATATGGCACATTAATAAATGTACACATAACAGTTTGATTTGTGGGTGTCGGTGTAACTCATTTCAATCCCCACAGAAAAGAGGACGGCGCCTTATTGCGTACATTTTGTCAGAATGTTGATCAAATGTGGAGATGTGGGTTGAAACCTGCATCTTTGGGGCTCAAATAGAAAAAAATGAAACCTGCAGGAAAAAAATTACCTCTCTAAAGGCATGGTGCGTGTATGATTGTGCTGTTTCACTGTTTTGTCCCCCCAGATTCTAAAGTTTCTCCAGTGAAAGTTCAGCTTCTTGTACATGATTAAACTGAAATGGGGAAAAAACTAAAGTTATGAGCAATACAAACAGAGCAGGTATAACTGAATCATACTGACCCTCAGACAGGCCTCTGATGCTTATTATGGGTGGTGGCGAGAGATAAATTAACACATAGGCTACAGGAGTTCACGCCTCTCAGGCAAGGTGACGGTTGTAACGCTTTTGTCTTAGGTATTGTTGTCTGTAGTTATACAAGGATATAACATGTAGTAACTAGAACACTTGTAAATAGTTGACCTACTTTGTATGCGCATTTATTTTGGATCACATAGGTTTTGGTTTTTGTTCTGAGATACAAAGCTCAAAGTTTTAACAGCATTGAGGAAGTAAGTATGAGATTTTTTTGCACTATTGTCTCAAGTCCTCTAATATTTTATCCAGAAATTATTTTTACACAAATGATAATAGTAAGTGATTATTGTGTTTTTTTAATTTACTGATATTTGTTGAGTTAATATATAATGACTATCTCCATATCATACATTTATCTAATTCTTGTGTGTGTGTTTTGTTTTTTTACATTTATTTTTGTTTTGGTCCAACATCAGTGTCGAAGCAACAAGATGGAGGCATGTACAAGTCGCCGGCATACCCGGGATATCCATTCCTGATGCTACCAGACCCCTACCTCCCCAACAGCTCAGTTTCACCATCTGTAAGTCCAGATCTTCATTCTACTCAGCTGCACTCATCTATATTTGCCTCTGTTATCTGTATCTCTTAATGCTAACCAGGGAGTGTGCCCCGCTTTGGACTCTGATGCAGCTTTGTGCACTTTAACTACCATCAGGAAACTAAGTAGAAACACTGATCAGTTGGAGGTTTTGTGCTTGAATTTATTGGCCTTTAGTGTTGGCATTGATTGTTTTACTGTAATGGCTCACTAATAATGAGAGGAGAAGAATAAAATGATTACACTAACTTGAGAAGTTTCAAGCCTGGTAATCCCTAGAGTGTAATTTTCATACTTGGATTGTATTAATACATCTTAAGTAGACTGACTTTAGACCGTAATATGCATAGATGGTGGATCACAATAGATAGAGAACGCGGCAATTGGATTTTTGGTCTTTTTCAGTTAAAATTTTTGAGGATAAAGTCCTTTTAAAATAAACCTTTCTTTTTTGTTGGTTTGATTATAAGTAGTACCTTTCAACTTGTTTTAAGTTCATTGATTTTTTTTTTTTCTTTTTCGCTACAATTTATTAGGGAAAGACAGCTTTAAAATTTTATGTTCCCACTGCCTGGAACAACCTTCATTATGAGATAAAACTGCAAGAGCTGGTTTCAGTAAATACTTTCAAAGTCATTCTAAATATTGGAAATTGATAATTGGTAATTGATTGAGTCAGATTCTGCTTTGAGATGCTTTTAAGGAACATTGTAGTAAACTTTTAGCAGGTTTTTAAATTTCATACTTAGTTTCATATGTATGTTCTTAGTTCTAAAACCATACAGAAATCACTTAACTGAGTTTTATTGTGTGTTTTATGTATTTTTTAGTGTGCATGTGTTGATGAAATCTCTATTGTCTATAACTTCTGCTGCTGCTGTCTAGGCCAGGACACTTGCGAAAGAGATTTTTAATATCAACAAGCTTTTTCCTGCTTAAATAAAGGTTAAATGAAATTTTAAAAATTAGCTGTTTAAAATAAAAGTAGATTACTTAGACTGTTGAGGCGAACTTAGCTGTGATGAGTCTGCAGTCTTGTTAAATGAAGTATTGATAATTGTCGGTGTTTTTGTAGGCCCGTTTCATCTTGATACAGTCATTAGAGCATGTTGACTTTGAGTTGAAAGAGCTCACCAAACATTTCTGATGATTACACAATAAACGGCCCTTCGTACATGGCAGCAGTTTGATACAGTTAATTTTAGTGTAAGTACAAAGAGTGTAAAAGAGACACAGACAGTGTGAGATCAGGCTCAGTACCGCAAATGACTAACAAACCTTACATGTGTTCAGGTCTGGCTCTGAACTCTGCTGTCTTCCCCCTCCACCTTATAAAATAAAGCTGTGTTTAAAACCAAAGAAACGGAATCAAACGTGCCGCATCCTCATGAGGGGAAAGCAGAAAACAGGCTTGTTTTTGTTTACGCCGCCGCCGAAGCTGGAATCTGATTGGTGTCATCATCGCAAACCATTTCACATGACGTTTTCCGTCTGTCTGTACCGTGTGAGGATGACAAGAGGTTTGTCGCCGCCTTAATAGCTCTTCTGAGTGTTAAACCGCTAAAACAAACATCAGAAAGACTCGTGGAAGGATTTCAAGTATGCAGTATCACTCATGCAGCCAGACAGCCCTGAAAAATTCATCATCAAATCCCTTCTAGTCACCCATAAGAACCAATATCCACGGTTAGGCTGACTAATTGCACCAAACATCGGTGCTTGTGCCTAATTCATTTTTCACGTGCTGTGTAATCCTGTTGCCTGAATTAACCCCCTGCTCGAGTTGACAAGACGTTGCTGAACAGCAAAAGAGATCACATGCGCCGCAGGCTGATCTAATGTGAGGCACAGTAAATTCGGAATCTGCTGTATCACACAATCTGTTTTATGGCCAGAAAATGGGATTTCTGCTAATAACACCTTGAAGTTTCTGAATGTTTTACACAACAGGGGTCGACGAAGCTGAAGTCGACTGTAAAACTGTTGGAAGGGCATCATGTTGTTCTTCCTAAAAACAGTTCAGCACTAATCTATAGAATTCAATGTCGTAGCCAGGTCAGAGTTTTATTTATTTGGTTGTTTAACGAGGCAAGACAGATTAAGAAAACATTCTTACTTACAGCTGTGGCCTTGCAAAAGGTAGTGCCTTAAGTGTAAAGGTTTAGTTAAGTTTAAAAGTTTTGAGATCAGATATTTGACAAATTCTGACACAACCGTATCTTGACCTGAGTTTTTACACTTAAAAAGTGTGTCTGGGTGTTTATGGGGCAAGGAAAAAAAGAACAAGCTTGGTGAGTGAGATCAGGCTGAGCATTACAAATGAATAACATACGTTACGTGTGTTGTGATTTGGCTACTCAGCTACGTTTTGCCTCTACCTTACCAAATAAATAGTTATTTTGAACAGAGTGAAGTGAAACCTGAAGTGCAGGAAAAGAATGAATGCTGCACAATTTTGACATTTTTTTGTTTTGGTGGACAGCACATTTTGATGTGCAATTTGTAAATGTTTTACTCCGCTTGTGTAACCACATCCCAAATATCACCAGACACATGCTGTACTTTTGTGTTTATGTATTTGTGCAGGCACTATGAATACAGCTGGATTAATTGTTTAGCTTTATGAACATATAGCGTGTGATTGCTGTCTTTCTGTTGTGTCTGGCATTTGTTTTTGATGAGTGGCTCTACAATAATTTGCGCCTTGGAGATGATAAAATACATTGAACCTTGAACTAGAATCAGAAATCAAATGAATTACTAACAGAAGTTGACTGTCCTTAAACATCACATTATAGTGTTGTTATATTGGTCATATAACGGGGTATCGCATTAAAGAAACAATGTGGGAAAATATGATAGAGTCAATTATCACTGTTTTCATCTGCACTTCATCTTTTTCTTCTTTTCTTCTTTGTTTTCTTTACTTCTCTTTTTTCTTCTCCTTTTCCTTCTTCTTCTCCTCCTCTTCCTTGGAGTGGTATCCACAAACCCTCTCAGAGATTGTTTTTGTTGAAGGGGGGCCTGGTCGTTGCAAGATAAAGAGCACTTTCTTTCCCTGTGTGTTTTGGAGACTCCACACAATGCGCACTTGTTGCTTCATCCCTTGTAATTAGCCCTCTGCTAGTTAGGCGGCGGCGGTGTATCAAGCCCCCTCTACCTGCCACTTGAAAGAGTTCAGACTGGTGTGTGTGTGTGTGTGTATAGGGGGGGGGGGTTGAGCTGGGCTGTTGGGATGATTATGTATGGAAGAGATGGCTCGGAAACCCCACGTCTTGGAGTCTCTGACAGAAAGAGTGTGTGTTCGGTGTTCCCCTAAAGCCTTGTGGTGTTGATAAGAGACAAGGCGTTGCATGATACATCGCTGTGTGTGTCCATATCTGTTTATCATCACTGCTCCTTGAAATGAAGGATTTATCAGTTTCACTCATTATATCTTGCTGTTAGTGTTGTTGGCAACTCTTGAAAGTGAAGTTTTACATTTCAAGATATTGTTAAAACTACAGCTGTTGTTGTTGCTGCCACTGTATTTGTCATTTTCTCTGTCCTGAGGTGGTATCTTCACTTCAGCTGTGTCTTGCATTAAAAAAAAAACAAAAACATCCAAAACTGTTCACTTTGATATGATGATAGAGGAGAAAATGGGAGTCAACATCTGAGAACATTTGATTTTAAATATGTTTGGCTCATGTAGCTGAAAAAGTACATTTTGTCTGGACTATATCAAAACTCCTACTGAGCTTGCGTAGTTGTTTCCATCTGACCTTTTCAATGACCTATAGAATGTGGTGATGACGGTTAGCTCATCACCGCTAATTTATTTATAACTTTAACTAATGATATTGCCGTCATTACTAGTTAAAAATGTCTAATCTTGTCAGGGTTATCTTTCTGTGTTTTTAGCTAAACAATCTTGATTTTTGGTTTTTCATGACTTTCAGATCCTTTGAAAACACAAAAAGAGCTATTAACATTTGTTTCTGACTTTATAGCTACTTTAAAAAAAAATATATTACGTTACCTGTATTCATATTTAGCGTGGGGAAAGAAAAAAAAATTATCCATTGCTGCATAATCTGTGGATTATTGTGGATATTTTAATTGATTAGATTTTTTTCTGTTACGACATCAGAAGATGAAGAAAATGTGTTTCCACCCTCGCCCAAGATGGTGTTTACAAATTTAAGAGGCTAGAATCAGAGCTTTTTAAATTATTACATATATTCTTGTAACTCTATTATCTGTCTTCTCTACATTAGTTAAAACTTTTTTGTGGCATTTCCAGTCACTTTGTTTCACAGTAATCCTCACCAAGTGCCCTGAATTTTTTTTCTTGTCAGGATTTCCCATCTAATATTTTTTACAATCAATAACAGCAGCAATTTCTTCAATTCTTTGTGTATTCCTGTAAACTCCCATAAATTATTGAAGTCATTGCGAGAGCATCTGCCGAATGACTAAAACTCAAACAGCACTATTTGTCTGTCGGTGTCTTTCCCCTTTCTATCTTGAGTAAACAGTGTGGGTTTTATCTCTGTGTGCAGCCTATCATTAGCACATTTCTCATTTTTTTTCAATCTATCACTTAATGCCATTGAATATATTTGATCAAAACACTGTAAAATGAAACCCTCTGGCTCCCGAAGGATGAAGTTTTTAATGATGATGCACCCCAGTATTATTACACAGAAATGAAAATCTTGCCAAAGCTGCTTTTATGCTGAATAGATTTACATATTATTTTGTTAGCCTCATTCTAATCAGATTGTCTGAATAAGACATTCTTCTATCCATGTTAACATCATGTAAAAAGCCTCTAATCTCTGTCGAAGTGTTATTTTTAAAAAGCGACCATACACTGGAGAGGCTGCTCCACAGTGTCTTATCCCATTCAGCCATAATTCTCCTAATACAGCATTTCATGGGACATTTCACTGTTGTTACATTAATGTATATATCAGCTGCGCTTTCAGAGGAAGTGGCCAAAGAAGGAGATTTGTGGGATTCCGAGATACGACTAAACTCCCTCGGCTTGTTGTCTTTGGATAAAGCCTTATCCACAGTGTGTTAAGCCTGTGTGCATTGTGTCTGTGTGTGCGGCTGCTGTTTAAGTTCATTACACTAAGTCATTTGTATGTATCTAAGGTTTTGGCATGCTTTGTGTGTGTGTGTTCATCTGCATGCTTTCTCCTCAAGTTCGTTGCCTCGGGCTTGTGTTTGTATCTGAGTTCATGGTGCGTTTTGTATGCTAATGTTTGCTGTATGATGTGTGTGTGTGTCTGTGTTGGTGTGTTAGACCTTGGCTGGTTGTGTTTATAATGCTGTGGATTACCAGCAGACAGTGTGTTTGAATGGATCCATCTTTGTCGTCTTGAGGAGTCAAACCCCAGTGGAAAAGAGATTGTCATTTTCTTTTCAGCATCCACCCATCGTCTTCAAAACTGTGTCTTTTTCCTCAGGCCACATTTAACTTTTAACTCATTAGTCTAGTTTTTGTTTAATTTATTGGACATAAAGTCGATTGGTTTCTTTCTGATACAAATGTATGATCCAAATGCATGAAGCGTTATACATTAATATCCTAGTTTTACATTTCTTTAAAGTGCAGGTGGAACACTCGATGGCAAATGCTTCTTATTAGATTTTTGAAATGTAGACATGCACATGCACCACACAACAAAATTGGTCCTCTGCATTTAACCCATCACTAGATCATCCATGCATTGCACACTACATACTAGGAACAGTGGGCTTGGCATATCAGGTGCATGGGGAGCAAATGGGGGGTTATGTGCCTTGCTCAAGGGCACATTAGCCAACAGTTTTACGTTAATCTGGGGAAATGAACCGGCAGCCCTTCGGTCACAAGCCAACTCTCCAGTAAGAATGGATGGCTAATGTCATGTGTTAAAATTGTCATGTTGTGGCCTGATGGTTTGCATTTAGTCAGCTTTAATCAGACAGAGCAACGTTTCTCATATTAGTGGGTGGAAGTGAATTATTGGGACCAAGATATATGATAAAGGGATTTTTACTGTACATCTCTGTGAACTGGAGACACTTGTTCAAAATGTGCCATCAAGATCAGAAGGATCTGGACCATGTGCATCCATCCTTAGGTAGTTTATGGGACTTTGAGTCAGGTTGGCTTTGGATTGATATTAATTAGTGATGTTTTTATCCTTGATTTTCACTTTCTGTTTAACAGTCAGACCCCTCATCTGACCTGCAACAAATACAAATAGATTGTTCTCAGATACATTGTGGATATTCTGAGTATGTGTTCTGGATGAATACAAGCTAAATGTCCAACAGTTAACAAAATCTAGAGCTTTCAGGGTTGCTTTTAGTTGTTGGCGAGAGCAGCATTTTTATGCTGCTTTGGTTTGCTGTTGTTTCATAAGAGTGATGTGTTCATCTCTAATATTTCACTTTTCTACTTATGGCTATCACAAGGACTCTTTAATGTAAGTGTTGTATTACTTGTTTGCTAATTGTCAGTTATAGTGCATTTTGTGTCTGAAATCCACTTTTCTACTGGGATCGGGATTGTCAGATTTTTCCTTTTTTTTTCATTTTTTTTTTTAAAATCAGTTTTCCTAATCTTAAAAATAAATGGAAAAATATGTCAGAGGATTCAACTCAATCAAAACCAAGACTGTTACTCCAAATACCAAAATCCTTTCTTTTCTTGTTTTCTGAACAACTGACTTTAAACTCATCTAATCTAGTCACCAAAATGATTACTCAAATTCTGAACATCTATCACTGATTTTTCTTTTTCTCTTCTGCATCTCTACAAAACAGGTAGAACATTTACTGCTGTTTAATCTGACTATCAAACAAAGCAAAAGCATTTGGGATGTTTGCTTGCCCTTCCTTCATTTGCTTTACAATAAATGCTGCTTAGAACTAAGTTTTAGACCAAATTTTAATGTGAAACACTGCACAAATGCTACCTTTTGCAGTGGTGGATTTTATCTCTAATAACAGTAATATCTGTTAGGTCAAAGAGCAGAAAAGCACATCATCGAACAGGTGATTGACATCAGTGTTTGGTTGAATTTGGTGGCTTTCCCTCCCACTAAAAAGAAATACAGAGGCTTTACATTTTTCTGAAGTGGCCAGTGACTTAATAATAATAATAATAATAA
>JAPTYQ010000007.1:3174121-3185813 GCA_029814465.1 Ostorhinchus cyanosoma | reverse complement strand
CCCCGGAAGGCCCACCCCACAGTTTGAGAAAAATTGGTCTATCAGAATAAAACATAGTCCCAATGCTTCACTTTCAAGCATCATTGATTCATAATTGATAATCATGCTTAGAAACCCAAATGTACTGAAACTATTGCCCTATGTTCAGAATGAATTTTTCTGAAACCACAGTTTTGTCAGTGTTGTGTATCCAAGTGGTCAATGATTGATGTAAAATGTTGATGACTTGAGTTCATCTGTAGATATCCTCATAAATATCTGCTGGAGGGCTTTAATTGTGACCTGTGTGATGCCTCTGTTGTGGTATTTGGTGGCCATCTTTTTGTAATAAATACTGGCACACTGGAAACACGTCACTGTGGGTTTTTTTTCATGTGTGCTGGCATTTCCCATTTGGGCACATTCGAGTCTGGTATTTAGGTTGAGCCGGTGAGTGAAAGCTGTCCTCGGCAGCCGTAGAGGAAAGGTTTCACAATGAGTCGAGCGGCAGACTTTGCTCAGTCATCTCAGCAGGGACGGGGCCACATAAAAACCCTGTGGACGGGATTGCAATCGCACAGGGGATCTTTGTGAAAAGAAAAAAAGAAACCTCTGAGGCTCTGTGTTTTCCTTCCCTTAACACTATACAGTAGGTAGGAGGAGGAGATCTGCCAAAAGGTCACTTCTTTTCCTCTTTTTGTTGATGATTGGGCGAAAACTTTCATCCCTGACCGCAGCCACCAGATAAATCAGGTCAGATAAACACAGCCGTGGAAGTTTGACATTTCTCACTGGAAACAATCCCGACTGTCTGAGAATAAATGCAAATGTAGACACCATTTCTGCTATAAAGAGCCCTTTGTGTCTTTGACAACACTGTTATCAAACCACTGGAGTTTTTTTTTTTTTTTTTTTGCTTCTTCAAGCAGCTCCCACAAGACGGACAAATATGGCTGCGGCCTGAAGCAGTTGTAGTATCTATTGTTTGTGTAAACCCTGGAGGAAGTGTGTCTCGGAGAGGATTTATGTCCTCTGTGGTCAGCTCATTTCCTCCCAACTCCCTGTGTCAATATTTTTGTTACAGTCGATCGCCCCAAATGTCACAAACAAGCTGTTAATTGTGGATCTTTCTGATAGAAATAAACAAGTTACACCATTAATTAGCTCTGTTAAACACCGATCATTAGAGATCATTGCAGCAGACTGAAACCGTCACCGCACTCGGAAGAGAAAGTTGCCTGCTTGTCTGTCTCCGTCCACTCATTAAAAGAGTGATAACTCATCTTGAAATGCCATCGGGCTGGTTGCATTTGCACACAGTCATCTTTGTGGCCTGCAGCCAACTACAGCACAGACCCAAAGAGGGCTCGTGTTTTCTCACATAGACACCGCATCCACATCCACTTCACATTAAGTGTGAAAAGTGAATCTTTCCACACAGTCTCTTTTCCTGCCTCGTCTGTTCAATACCAATGCTGCTATCACACCTACTGTCTCCCTCTACTGATCATTTAGCATTTTATTCAACTATTTGGTGCAAGCCAAGGCTAAATCTTTACACATAAAATGTGAATAAATATAGACAATGCTTTATCCATATTTAATGTAGGGCATGAATGGGCCTTTATGAAACCAAAGGTTTCCATATTGTGCAAAGCCATTTTACTCTTGTACGCCGAGAACCATGTTGGGAAAATGATACTGAAGCTCTGATTTTACCTGTAGTTCTCCAATTCTGTAGTTGCGCATTGCTTTTTTGTTTTATTGCCAGATTGTTTTTTTGTTTGTTTGTTTTTCTTTAAATAGCAGCCCTTTTTTGTATTTTTATGAGGAACTCTAACTAACCATTGTATACATAGGACATCTGCCACTTCTAACAATTCTCCACCCTTCTACTTTTATGGCTGTGTTAACATTACACTGGTCTACAAGCAAAATAGTCCCATAATAAAAGTAGTAAAACCACCTTTAGGTTACTAATAAATAAAAACATTGATTGGCTATAGATTTCAGGATACAGTATGGGGTGAAAATGTGAAATTTAATGAACCATTGCGAAAATAGGTGTTGTTACTCATATTTATGTTACTCAATGGAAAAAACTATTTTACTTCAGAACACTGTCTCCACAGTCCATTTACCATTCAAATTCCTTCTAATTTAAGATTTATCTGTTCGGAAAAAAAAAATTACATTAGCACGTGTAAATCTGTAATAACACTTTATCATATATCATCAAGACATTTTAATTCATCTTATCAAAGTATGTAAGATTGATCTAATTTTATCTAAAATATATAATTTCCACTGTAGATCAGTGCTATTAAAATTTGTTTGAAAACTATCCTTGATGTGTGTTGATTATTTAAAATACTATATGTGCAGTCTCTCTTATTGTCAATATTGTCTTAAATATTCATTTTTATTATGAAAATGTCTAGGAGTTTGATTTGTTCTTGAAACAAGCTGAAGAATCTGGTTTAAAAGGGATCAGTGCAATAACAGAATGTATGCTTGTGTGAGTGATGGTTTTTGCTTGTTTTTTTTCACTTATTTATTTTACCTGGAACCTATTTATTTTAGCTGCTTTTATTTGTATTTTTATAGTAGGATTTATATATGATGTATAGATTAGATGGCACTTTTTCATTGTGCATGGAAAAACTCAAAGTACTTTCTGAATTATGGCAAATAATTACACAAACGGCATGATTTGTGACCCAAGTCCATTTCTTGCTCATTTCAAACTAAAGGCTACTTCCTTGTTGACCCTTTAAAACTCATCCAAGTTTTTTAAGTGAACCTAAATCTTTTCTCAAAAGGTCCTGATAAGCAGAAAGAAGCAGCGCAAATGTGATGTTGAGTCATAAACTGAAGTCATCTGTGCCTTTGAACATTAATTTTAGGTTAATTATGTTGGTGTGTTGTAATGCATAGTTGTTCTGTCTGTTAGTAACACACAGGGATTACTGATTCATCATGGCCACGGCCCAGATGTTCCAGTGGTGTGTGGCACCAGTGGACGATGCTGCGTCTGTGTGTGTTTAAATGCACACTTTTGGGTGTGTCTTCACATACATGCACTCATGCATGCATATGAGTGTCGATACGTGTGTGTGTGTGTGTGTTAGTGTGTATGTGTGTAATTGGGGAGTGGGTGGGTATGTTGAGGGGGGTGTGGGGTGTTTGGCCCTTTTTTTAAACATAGCTGCGTTGTTATGGTTGCCTGAGCTTTGATGTTGGCCAAACCTCCAACTAAGAGGCTCTCATTTTGGGCTCCTGACTCTGTAGAAGGCAATGACTTCCAGATTGAGAGGCTGTACTCGCTTGACTGAGAGTGGCTGTGACAGGCTTTGGGAGTCACAAGGGGCAGAGTGGGTCATCCGGGTGGTACTGGTGCAGTGGTTAATATGGAGGGGGCATCTGTGCAGGATGGACAAAGGAGGGTGGGTGATGGAGGCCAAAATTCCATCTCGATGCACAAATATTTCGGCTGAATGATGATTTAACATATATCACTGGTGTTAAACAGGTAGCCCATGGGCCAAAACCAGCCTACCAGAGGGTCCAATCCAGCTTGTGGGATGAATTTGTGAAATGCAAAAATTACACTGAAGGTATTAACAATCAAGGATGTCAAAGTAATTTTAGTTCAGGTAGTTCATGCAGACCAATTTGATGTCCAGTAGATGAGACCAGTAAAATACAATAACCTATAAATAATGACAACCTCAAATTTTTCTCTTTGTTTTAGTGTAAAAAAGTAAAAGTACATGAAAATGTTTACATTTATAAACTATCCTTTTATAAAAAAAGACCTCAACAAATATGAACAGCCTACGATGTCTTAAGAAAAGTACAATTTTAACAATATGCTGCTTATTACTAAATGTTTTGTGTATCTGTGGATCCACTGTGATCCGTAAGTTGTAATGTACATGTGTAAATGATAAACTGAGGCATAATATTGATTAAAATTGCACTTATGTTTCTCAAGACAATTCAGCTAGTTCATGTTATTCAGATTTTTAAGGAAACTTTGTCGATGAAACATTTTCATAATGTAATTTTACTTTTTTCATTGTTGTTATTAATGGGCCGGCCCCCTTGACATTATATTGACTGTATGTGGCCCCTGACCTAAAATGAGTTTGACACCCTTGCACTATATGGACAAAAGTATTGGGACACACTGAATGCTGGTGTTACTTTTCAAAAAGGGGCCTGGGATACAGATCAATAATTACAAACATAATATAGTTTTATATTGTGATAAGTTGCATTGCATGGGTTAGTTTTCTTTAAATTGTTTGCTTTCGAAATGTTTCAGAGATGGTTTTTACTTAGAGTAATTTCTCTCAACATTGATTTTTTTTTTTTATCCATGGCTACGAGTTCTTCCTCTAAATTTCTAAAATATTTTTGCGCCCAGACTGTAAATAATAATTTGCTACCACAACTAACTTTTTCACTGACTGTATGTGAGGCACATGTTCGGAAATTGTGAAAAGTCATGGACTTATTTGATAAATAAACAATCCAGCAAATTGAATGTCACTCATATCATTGTGATTATTTTTTTAGCAGAATGTGTTGAGTCAGAATGTGCTTAATCGCTCTGTATCGTGATTTGGGTGTGAATGGTATCGCATCGTGAGGTGCCACACACGTATCTTTGATATATCGGATCGTAGCTGCTGTATCGAGATACGTATTGTATCGGCCTTACAAATGATACCCAATCATGAGCCTAATAATGTAATGCAGAATATTGAAAAGGTGTTGCTAACGTTAACCTATAACGGCCCAGTACTACTTCAATGGCAGTTCTCAAATGAATTCTTCTCTCCATTTAACCATTCTTAAGTGATTTATCACCATTTATTCTAATATTATCCTTTGTATTTTGCATTTTTCAGTGACTGTCAGGTTTTTTACTATATTTAATTTACTCGTCATGTAGATGTTCATAATAGCTGAAATTAAAGTTGAGAGTTATTAAATTAAAAAAGGGAGAAAACAGAAGAAAAATTTATTTTTTTTCCCCCGAGCAAAATCTGTCATTAGCTGAACATAACTCGAGTGTCCCCAACCACTGTCATATCTGATGACCATGAAAAGATGACAAACTGTATTTTACACAAATTATTTACATGTTTTGATAGGATTAGTAGGTCAACGGGTATTAAACAGTATACATCAGTAGATACATTTGGTCCAAGTGGATATTTGTCTTTATGTCTTAACAAAGTTCCACAGTTTAATGTACTGATAATTTGCCAGAGGAATATAGAGAATGCAGAATAGTCTTCTGCTGCTCAGGTCATGACGTATGAAAGCATCATAAGTACTTTATCTGATGTATTTGTCACGCATGTCCCTGTTCAACAATACAACATTCAGATTTAGCTTTAGAACAGCAGTTGATGCCTTTGAGGAACCATTATATAACTTTCAGCTCTTCAACAATTATGCATTCTGCTGTTTTATATGATTACTGGTTGTTCCATTACAACACAAAACCTGTTATAATATCTGCTCTGATTTTATTTACACACAAATATATTAGCTAAACTAAATGTCTGATGGTTTAAAGGTTCTTGAAAATGCATTTATCTCTGATAAAACTGTACAGTTTCACTGTCAGAAATCAAACCATATTAGCTTTTCCTTGTCAGTGAAAACAGAAACCACTTCTTCTCAGATCAGTTGTTTTAAGTGAATCATATTTGTGTGTTTTAGTCATAGAGTGCAGTTTCGAAATTGTTCATTATCAATGTAAAGCAGTTCAGCTGCTTCACACAGCTGCATGTTTTCACTTAATATACCGTACATGATGTGGTCTCTGGGGAGCTGAGGCTGTCGGCCCTGCTCTAATCAGGTGGAATTTAATACCAGTGCAGTCCAGTATCAAGTCTGATGTAGGCCAGGACTTTCCATGGGATCAAACCATCTGGGAGATTCTCAGGTCTATCAGCGAGGAGTTACTATCTCAGTTAACACTTTTTGCCCTCATTTATTCCCCCATCAGTCTTTGGTGCACTTTCACTCTGTGAGCAGGTGTGGGGAATTTTGCTGCCATTTTTCTCCCCTGCTATACACCCACTGTCGTCACCTCATTTGTGTGCATCTACTATGTTGCTCAGAATTCTTGCAGCTTACCCCAACCTTTAACCTCTAAGCGAAAGGGTTTTTGCAAGAATTGTACAACTGAATTTTAAAATCGATGAATGCAGTGTAAAGAAACCTTTTCCAACCACCCTGACATTTGACATACACTGCTGCACAAAATAATTCACTTACACTGTGTGAAATTATCATTGAACAAATAGTTGCTACATTTTCCAGCCTTGCACATAGTTATAGCTTCATGTTTTATATCCAGATAAAGGAGGATCAATAGTTCAGTGTAACTGTGAACAAACTGAGCACACACTTATTAGAAAAGACCTTCAGAGGATTTAAGAAGTTTTTTTTTCTAAACCTGTCCTGTTCAGCAATTTGGCCTCCAATATGAGTGCACCAGGGGCCATGGGTTGCTTGACAGTTTTGATCTAAGAAGGTTTTGAACCTTTGATCAAATCCTCAATTAATTATTTTATTACTGTACAGATGTTACCTAATGGGAGAACCGGACAGGTTTATTTTATACAAATAAACACTGATACAGACCCTGAAACATACAGGCAAAAACAAGACAGTTCAACAACAATAAAGAAGCTTTCTTTTTGACATTTTTTTTCTGAGACTAACGAGACAGTGTACTTTTTTCTTTTAATTTTAAGGTAGATCCCAATGATCATGAATGCTATAAATTCTGTACTATGAATAAATATTTTCTAAATTTGATTTAAAAACTTAATAGCAGTAATAGGTTGACAAAATTTTTTCTGAAATTCTAAGGGACAGCAAAGTAAAAATTTCATTGTACAGGGAAACCTGTTTCTTTACTGTACACATAACAAACGCTTTGAATTTTGGACTGTTCACTGAAGACAGAGGAGCAGACAGGCCCACCAAAAAAAGGGAAAAAAAAGATGTTTGTTCATTGCAACTACCACTAATATTTTCAATATCTTAAAAGCCACCAGACCCCTTTTTAATAAAACAGTAGTTTTGTTTTAAAGCACATATATTGCTGTTGTTAAGAGTCAGCTTTAGACCAACTCTAAATGTAATGTCACAAAGTAACTTGTGTTGTGATGTGGTGCTAAATAAAATTTGATTGATTGAATTAGGATTCCAGATAACATGCTAAATGAAATAATTCATGTATTGCAACATGAACTAAAACAGCCACCTAGTCTTGTGTTCAGTGGGGGTAAAACTGCTGTTTGTGTCAAATGAGTCTGGTGGCTTCAAAGATAAATGTAACAGCTTTAACTCCTAGTTGGAAAAGCCAACTTAAATTTGTTGTGGGTAAATATGGGTAAATATGTTTTGTTTTCTTCAGCAGTTACTTTGTGTAACTCCCACGTCGTACTCCTGTCTACCTGTCCAAACTGGGGACATCTACTAATATGGCTATTGTTTTTTCTCTGTATAACCTTGATGTGGGCAAGTTAATCACTTCTCCAAATGTGTCCTAGTTTTCATTACATTATGTTGGAAAAATTCAACACCAAAGCAACTGTTTATCTTTTTGAAATGGTGCATTTGTTCTGATGTGCAATTCCCATTTAATTCACAGATCTAAAATGATTTATGAACATGATTCATAAATGGTTGTTTTTATTTGTCTTTGATGGACACTTTATTAAGTGTAATCTCAATTCATTTGATGACAAAACATGGTAGTGTCCTGCTCAGATCTCTTTGTGAAAAGGCTCTTTCCTGAAAAGCAGTTTGATTGCAGCCACTTGAAAGGATTGCAGAGCAAGTTGAATCCACCATTAATTCTCACTGACTGTCCTTCTTTTTCTTCTTCCTCCTTTTTTCCACCACATCAGGGTAATGTGATTGTGAGAGGTGAGTGAATGAGTCTTTTTAATGTGTCATTTCCATGAAATGTGAGATTAAAGACATTAGACTCAAAGCACTGTGGAAGGGGGAGGGGAACAAAAGAAAGGACGCTTTAATTTCCGCTTCACAAATAAAGAGAGGCAAATCTACTTAGTGTGTCATCTGAAAACTAAAGAATACATTAGAGCTGTTTTGCCGGCGTATGGTCCTCCAAATGAGCATGTGCATGCATATGAGTGTATGCAGTCGCGTTTCTCTGCACACATGTGTACGTGAAAATGCATACGTATGACAGTGCGTGTGCACCAGGGTCAGCTCGAAGGGCCCACATTACAAACAAGTGATGTCGGAGATCCCATTAACTCTTGTATTCAGCAGCAGATTTCTGTTCAAACAGAGCGGAGATAAAAGGCAGCAACAATATGCTGATAAATCAAAGGCCTTTCAAGTGAAATTAGACTACAGAGACACTGAGAGCTACATTTACCATTTCCCCACGCACTTAAAAAGATGTTGATATCTAATTGGAATTTTTAAAGAAATTGTGTCTTTGAAGTAATTACATCTTTGATGTAATCAACAAACAGGCAATTTATTATTCAGCACTCATGCAGTTGCTGTTCAACAATGGTTTTCTTCATGTGTATAGCAAATATTGAATATAATGTTAATATTCTTTACCCTCCTCATATTAAAAAAGGTGACACATCAGTGAAGTCAAAAACTCCTTACTGTATTATATGATTAATCCTAATTACATCCTACAGCCTCTGAAGGGAACTTAAAGTTTATCTTTATACAAGATTAAATAATAATTGCATGGAAAATGTTCATAATTCCTGAGTATAGAGAATAGTTTTGATCCCAGCCACTCAAAACACTATACACAACCTCTGTGACAAACAAACCAGTGAAGCAAAATGGATCAGTGCAGCGGAAAAAGTATTCAGATATCTTAATTAAAATTAAAAATAAAAATACCACAGTGCGCAAATTCCCCATTAAAGGTCCCAAATTCATGTCAATTGTAGTGTTTAAATAAGTATAAAGTAGTGTACGTTGGTGAATTAAGTGTGTCAGATTTAAAGTTAAGAAGCATATTTGAGTACATGTAATTATACTACATCACATCCTTTACCCCGACTCTAAATTTTGGGGTGAGCCCTATTTAACATTGTACATTTTAGTGAGCAATGCCTTAATTCTTGATCAGTGTGCAACTTGAGTTCAGTGTTATCAATTTGTTATAGGATACTCTGAGTTGTTCTGCATCACAGGCAAATTATTGGAGAGAACTGCTTCACTGACTGGAAATTTAGTCAAATGTCAGTCCAGTAAACTGCAAAAACAAAACTCATGAAAGCCATTTACATCAGTAAAAACCATTACAATCCTTGATTTGTGTAACCATACAAGTCAAGTTTAAGGTCACGTTAACTTGGTCTATAACACAGGTGTTCAAACATGCAGCCTGCGGGCCAGAACCGGCCTACCAAAAGGTCCAGTACAGCCCATGGGATGAATTTGTGAAATTAAAAAATTACACTGAAGATATTAACAATGAAGGATGTCAAAACCATTATAGTTTAGGGACAACATACAGACCAATATAATCTCAAATGGATCAGACAAATAAAGCACTATCATAATAACTTATAATAATAACAGCTCCAATTTTTTTTTTCTTTGTTTTACTGTTGAAAAAGTAGAATTACATGAATAAAATGTTTACAATTACAAACTATCATTTCACAAAAAATATGAATTAGTTGAACATATATGAACAACATGAAATGTCTTAAGCAGAATAAGTGTAATTTGACCAATATTCTGCCTGTTACTTAATGTTTTGTGTATTTGTAGGTCTACTGTGATCTGTAAGTTGTAACACGTGTGTAAATGATTTACAGAGGCATAATATTGTAAAAATTTCCCTCATTTTGCTTAAGACATTTTAGGTTGTTTTTGTTATTCAGATTTTTAAGGAAACTTTGTAGATGTAAACATTTCCATGAAATAATTTTTCTTTTTTCACTGTAATTATTTTACTGTTCCAGCCCAGTTGACATCATATTGGGCACAATGTGGAACCTGAACTACGATGAGTTTGACACCCCTGATATACAATGTTTTATCATACAAACCAGAAACGCACATAGATATCCAAATGTGTCAGGTATGGATATGTATAACTAACACACCAGCAGGATGAATAAGGGGAAAAGTCATTTATATATCCCTGCCTATCGCTCCTCTAACAACAAAAGCACAGCAGAATAAAAACCTTTCATTTAGCACCATTTTTGTGGGTTTGGTCATGATATTTCATCCACTTTAGGGAGTATAAGACATCCAGTAGGTAAATGCATCTGCTACAAGTATTAATGATTTCAGAGATGGAGTCAAGAATCATTTAATGTTTAAACATTCAGAAAGAAAACTCTAACCCTCATTGAGACAGTCAAGAGGCTTTACTATCCTGTTTTTATCATTAATGCATGGTAAAGCCACAGACAAGGCAATTTAAAAAGCATTTGCCTCTCATCTGCACATCTCTACTACAGCCCTTTGACCAGTTCTTCCATATAGAGGCTCTACTATGCGCCTAGTCGGTTTTAAGCTAAATAAAGTAATTTATGATGTCTGTGTGTATCCCTCCACTATCATTTCTCTGGAAAATTCAAACTATCACCACTTGAGCATCTGAAAGAACCTTTAAATCCCTTTTTAGCCCATCTCAGCTCCTCAGAGCATGTATTTGCTTTGACTTGTAACCGTGCAAATCGGCCCTCATGCATATAATCTCCATATTAAAAAACAAGTAAATCAAAGTGGACCAGGGTTCAGTCAGTCACAGCTGAGGCATTACCAGATAAAACCCTGTGTTTACTATTGATTAGAATATGAATTTATTCCCTGAAGATTTATGTCCGCCTGCAAGGGTGGGTAACTTGACTCCTGTAAATTAAAGGGTGGGTGAACTTTTCCCTTCATTGCATCCATGTGGATGTGTGTATCTGCCTGTGTGTATGTGTGCACCTGAACATATGTGTGACTCTTTGGGGTTTCTTCTACATGCTTCAGATTCAAAGATGCCGTGTGTGTTATTTGATCTTTGTGTGTGTCAGACATGTACACACTCGTCTGTTTCAGCAAAGGTAATTATGTGTAAGTTGTGAGTTTGTGTGTGAATGTGTGTGTGGTGGGGTGAGGGGAGAAGGGGGGGAGGTTAAATACAGAGGGGTTGATAATTACGGGTTAAATGAGTGCTCGCAGTCAGCCTCCCTGAGTGTGTGTAAAAAAAGGAAGGCGCAGCGAAAGCCACTTCAAGGCCAGCTAATTACCCCGAGGAAGAGAGGAAACATAAATGGACGATTTTGTGGCTATAATGTTACAGCAAAACAGCTACATCAACCTCAGCACGTGAAACAGAGCCACAGCTACTTTTTGAAGGCTTCTAGCAGCCGTACATGCACATACGTGTGCATGTATGAGCACACACTTTCATACATGAGTGTAGAATCTGTACAAAACCAGAATGTCTTATGAACCCCATTATCATCATTGTTATGGAAAGGTGATTCTGAAAGTCAAAATCATGAGTGTTTCAAAATAATGCATTACTAACACAAAATAATCAGTAACTCAAAACAAATGACTTAGTACTAGGATCAGTTTACATGCACATCTAAATCGAGCTATTGGCAATAATCGAGCTAAGGACTTAACTGGAGTTTCGGAGAAATCCGAG
>JAPTYQ010000007.1:3159077-3170271 GCA_029814465.1 Ostorhinchus cyanosoma | reverse complement strand
TCTCTCTCTCTCTCTCTCTCTCTCTCTCTCTCTCTCTCTCTCTCTCTCTCTCTCTCTCTCTCTCTCTCTCCCCCCACACACATTAAATACATTCATATTTTTGAACCACCGTGTCGTCTTCCCTCACATATGGAGATATACACAGACACACACACACTCCATGCACGCACACAGTGTGTGAAGTGGCAGCATCGGCTCAGTCAGCCTGTGGCGGTCCCACTTCTGCTCTGAAGTGGCCGGCTCCTCTGGAGGGACCGCCAGCCGCACAAACATACACACACACACACAAAGATGGAAACAATTAGGGTGACAATCGCGAAAAGCCATCTTAGCAGCACACACAAGGTTCTCCTTAGCCAGCTCTGTACATACAAACATGCAGTGTGTTCTGTTTGGAAGGCACAAACAAACACACCCCGACATTTAAACACTGGGACTTTAGTTCTGCTCAGGGCACGACTTCAAGGCTGAGCTGTGTCTTGGAAAGATATGCCTATTCAGTATATGTACATGCACGTCATTAATCTGAATATGCCATATTTAATACAGGCCATGTAAGCAGAATATTCCAATTGAATATCAGACTTGGGTGTCTTACTGGCAGTCATTTACCAAAAACAAATACCCCCAAATTCTGGTAAAAATGCTATATTTTTTAAGTGACAATGTGGCTGTACCAAATACCAGTGTTATTTTCTGTTTGTTTATACCCCCGGGGGCATAATATAGTAAATAACAGGAATTCTATCCATCTCAAATTAACATTTTTGGATTTATTTTTTTTTTACAAATGTTTGAAAATTTTAACTTTGAAGTCTGTCCAACCTATTTTTCCAAGACTATTCACCCAATTCTTTTCAAATTTGACACATTTTCTTTATCACCAGGAGAGGTATAATACCAAGTTTTAGTGGTTGACTTGAAATTTTTGGATATTCAAAAAATTTGTGAAAATTTGAACTAAACATTTGAAGTTGGAAAAATTGGTTAACTGGTTATATACCCCTAACCTATGGGGAGGGTGTTTATATAGTGAATACCAGGAATTCTGCCTGTTGTTTCACCTGTCCCGTCCATCCATCCTGACAGAAGGTTGTATTATTATTATTATTATTATTATTATTATTATTACTATTATTATTATTATTATTATTATTATTATTGCTTTTCTACTCATGACATGTGATATTGTGAGCAGGAGGGGTGTGGATATCAGTAAGCTCCACTTTTTCACTTGTTTTCTTGTTTATCCCCAGTTTAAAACAGATTTTTACTGTACAAAGTCCTTCAGACTCAAATGTAGTGATACAAATTCACGGAAAAGCCTTTATTGTAACACAACAAACAGGCCACTGCCATCACTGAAATAACACCTTGTTTTTTACCACAGCTTGAAAGGCACAACCTCTGTCTTATTTACAGTCGCTAGTAGTTTTTGAAAGTGGAGCAGAGATGCATGGTCAAAGGAAAACCCCACATTTCTTCTCAGAAGAAGAAACATAGCTACTGTCCTATGAAATTCTTAGATGTCAGGTTTATGGATATGTGTAAATATAACATAGCTCTTTCAAAGAATGAAAGAAGGAAGTTGTGTTCACGCTTGCCATTTTTCCATATTTCGATAAGATAAGATATACAAAGTACTGTAATTGATTATGTAAACAATCATTTTTATATCATAACAGGTCAAAGCATCAGAAGGCCATCAGAATTTCTGCACTTATTTACAGCTTTTGCAGAATTATCTATTCATTTGGTACAGCAGAATTAGAGCTAACTGTATCCAGTTAGAGGCCAAGTATTCTTCTCTATATACAATTTAATTTTTGAATTTACAAGGCAAATCTGTACTACTGACTGAGAAAACTATCTCTACGCTGTTTATTCTGACCAGTAACTTCATGATGTCGAATGTTATGAATATTGCACCTCTAGAGGCCACAGGTTTTTTTTGGGGGGGTGGGGGGTGCACTTGCACAAAAACACACAGACGCTTTCAGCAAAAATACATATTTCATCAGTCAGAGGCTTATTAGAAGAAGTGCATTTCACATTCCCAAAACACAACACAGGAATACTTATAGGCAGCAAGACTTGCATGAAGATCACACAGATGGGAGTGCAGCCAGAGGTCAGTAGCCACATGCTTGTAGTAATTGTGTAGCGTTGGAAAATTCACAATTTACCACAGCTGACAGCCATAAAATCGTAGCTCTGATAGGATGAAGTGGGTTTCATTGATCCTCTGACTGGTTTTCTCCTTTAGAATTGCTACTGTTACAGGAAACTAAAACACTTTGGAGTCTTAACAAGATCCTCGAAGGATGTTCAAAGTGTTGAGTGGAAGAGTTTCTAAGGACAAGAGACAAAAAAATAGATGCATCATCGAGACTTTTCTGAGCTCTGATTAGATATCAGACTCAGTGTGACCTCAGGCAATCTCTGTCTGGAAATCCCCTTTTCCTCCAAACACACTTTCCTTGTCTGGTCTAGACTCTGTGTGTGTAAAGGCCTGGAAGCAGGTGGCCCAGTCTGTCATTAAGGACTGAGTCACTGTACTAGCGTCAGCCATGGATACACATACATACACAAACACACACATGCACTGCAAACACCTGGCTGTAACAATAAACCTTTCTCACACTATCCTCATCTGAATTTTCACTGTTTGCACTTAGAAACCCCACCTTACTTCAGTCCTCGTATCACTCATCAGCTGATCACAGGTAAGGCTTCCCAGATGTGACGTCACTGATCTCCACTCCTGTCATCAAACTCTTCACCTGCACCATTTAACTCAAGTTGGCATCAGTCAGTGTGCTGGGATGGAGACACAAGATTAAAGTTAAATAGAATATATTAAAAGGATAAGGTACATTCAAAACCAGCAAAAATCTGACCTTTTCACTCATACACAATTCTGTTGTCCTGATCTGTTGTCCTATGATGAGGCACACTAATACTCCAATCGGCATCTGATTTCTAGAGTTATCAGATCAGTCAAGTGATCATATAAACAGCATAATCTGTTTTATTTGATAACAGCAGTAATCTGATTATGAGAAATCAGATCATCACACCTGGATTTTCCCCAATTCTCTGATGTCTTCCTGTATGTATACAGGTTAATCTGATTTATTTAATTCTTTTACGTCTGTGCATGTGTAAACACAATTAAAATCATAGAAACCTGAAGTTTCATAGTCAAATGTGAACAGAAGACAACAACAGGAAATTTGAGTCTGTGATTGCTAAGTCTGCATGTTCCAATAATGGACTGAAGTGTCTAAACCAGGGTTTTGGATTATCGCATTTCTTAAGTGCATGTAAACACACCAGATCTGATTATTACAATTATTTGCTTGCTCCCAGCTATCAGATTTTTATGGTTATTTAAACGGGTTCAGCGTGAACAACACAAATCACATGGAATAGGATCTTTTTAACTCTGATGTGGGTGACTTGCATATGTGGTCCTGGATCGGATACAGATTTGGTCTTTTTTGTGTGACCCAAGTCTCAACAGTCAGACCAGAATTTGTGCAAATTTTAAGTCCCTCTAGATTCAGACTCAGCTGCACTGGAAGAAGTCATTTTCAGTAGTTCAAAGAAGCTTGACTTTGAACATCTGCAACAGTAAAAAAAAAAAAAAAACTGCATAAGAATGCAAAACATCATATCTAATAGTAAAGTACTGACAGGGATCTTTTTTTTTATTGTTATCAATAATGCTTTCATATATTATCTTGAAATTAAGGTTTTGAATGCACAACTTTTACTTGTATTGGAGCATTTTGTTGTGTGTAGTAGTATTTTTAAGAAAAATCATGTCTGAACACATCTAACACTGCTTTTGTTCATATGGTTTAGACTGTGACCAGTTGACACCGGAGTCTGTTATCGGCCACATATTAGAAATGTATATGACGAAGCAAACAAAAACAAATCTTAGCAATAAATCAGAATTGAGCACTAAGGCTGTTAGTATGAACTGAGGGCCAGTCACTTCAGTGGAAAACTTCAAATTTGTGTTTGAGTGAATTGTCTTACATTGTCATAGTGTTAGAAACTGGCAGGAAAAGTTTAAGTTTAAGCATAGGCAGCACCCTTGGTGACACATATATGCACTTATTTTACACTCATTATACAAATGAGTGTAAAATCAATGTGCTAATATAATCTAAACTGTAGCTTTTACAGTTCTTGGTCGCTACTTGCTACTATGATCTTGTGTTAGATCATTTTTAAGTTTGTAGACAGACTAAGCAAAAACTTTTCACATCACAAACATTTAATTACTAACTTACCTTTACTGTTTTCATTTCGAAAAAAAGATTAACACATAGTTAATTTTGAACTCTGCCACCTACCAGATCAGGAGTCAGCAACCCTGGTCCTTGCGAGCTCCTTGAGAGGCCACTATTCTGCATGTTTTAGATGTATCCCTCTTCCAACACTCCTGATTCAAATGATAAGCCTATCGTCAAGCTCTGCAGAAGCTTGATAACAACCATCAGGTGTGCTGGAAGAGGGAAACATCTAAAACATGCAGGATAGTGGCTCTCAAGGACCAGGGTTGCAGACCCCTGTACCAGATCATAAACATAACTGTGTATTAGACCTACCTTTCTT
Source organism: Ostorhinchus cyanosoma (assembly GCA_029814465.1). Classification (NCBI taxonomy): domain Eukaryota; kingdom Metazoa; phylum Chordata; class Actinopteri; order Kurtiformes; family Apogonidae; genus Ostorhinchus; species Ostorhinchus cyanosoma. The sequence continues at coordinate 3,165,639 of JAPTYQ010000007.1, read as the reverse complement.
ATATAATTGTGTGAACCCCAGGAAGATTAGCTTGTCACCTTGGTGGCAACTAATTGGGATTCTTTTAAACATTAAACATACAATTGCAGGACTTTTTGAGTTTGAAAAATTCAGGATTTTTTTTTTCAATATATTATTTTTCCTTACAAAGTATTCCTGAAATACTGTGTTTTCAGTAATTGCCACGCTCAGGCATAACTGATTTCAGATATGTATTTAAAAAACTGAGATATTAACTCATTTGGTCAACTATGTTATGGGCAAAAACTGTAAAGTTTAACTTTGGGTAAATGTCAGATTTTTAAATAAATCATTGTTCTTGGATATGTGTCCACTTAACTTACATTTTCAATTGTAATCCCCAATTAATAAAGAAAATACATCTTTTTTTACATTGAAACCCCAAATTTCACAGAATGCACTTAATGGTCTAGATATTTTCTCCCACAACTCCTGAGATTCATGATAATTTTCTTGATTAAATTATACTGAGCTGTATATTTCACAGCTAAGTTTTTAATTTAGATTTTAGTGAACAATTATATGTAATTTTTTTCAACAGAATGGTAACTAAGTTGACAGCATGGTGTCATAGTTGACAAAAGGACATGTAACAGGTTTTATTTCAATTCCATTTCAATTCAGTTTTATTTCAAAACATTACTGTACATTTATGGGATGAGATCAGAATGTCCTATAAAACACTAACATGAATGATGATTGTGTTGCAACTTGGAACTCACAATAGTGAATTTAGTCACATAAGTAAATCTACTTAACCCTCTTCTGAAGTAGCTTCCTTCCATCATCCCTTCAAATCCTCCCGTGTATCTGATCTCCTACTACTGTTCTCATCTGACTTCATACATGCCCCGGGCTATCCAGAGTTATTTTTATTGGCATTGCAGATGCATTCATGAGCAGAACATTATGTCAGTTGTTATTGTAAAACAAATTTTAGATGAAAGACATCTTAAACTGCGAGGGATACACATGGTTTTCGGTTTTCTAGATTTTTTGTTTTTTTCATGATTGAGTGTGTTTTTACTGTTCATTTTCTTTCTAAGTGTGGTGTTATACTGGTCCTTTTGATCTGGACTGTGGTCTGGTCTCACACTCTGGGCCTGTAATTACATCACCTTTGCATCACTTACATGCAAAGGTCAGCTAATAATAACCTTTGTGTGGGCTTGTCCTTCTTTTCTCAAATTAAAACACTAGTGATCTATGAAAGCCTCTATCAGAGTCAAGTCCACCCTATGTGGTTTGATGCAGATCTCTTTGTCATTTAAAGTTGAGCTTCTAGCTTCTAAATTCCTTTGGAGCGTGTAAGCCCTTCATGCTTCTACACCATCAGATGGTTCCTGAATGCAGCTCAGTGTTGATTCTGATTTTGAATTATTTTTATATTTATATGTTTTAGATCAGGGAATGTCTATATTTTTGTTCAGTCCAAAGCTGATATTTGTGTTCCTATAAACTACTTCTATTGTGTTCAAAGAGGTCACTTTCTTCTTGCAGCATGGTTTACTTCTTATTCCACTGTCTTTAACAAATGACAATTGCTCTAGCATGTTTTTTTTTTTTTACATCCCCTGCTTTTCTCTTATTTGCAAGATATAATATGAAAGACATCTTAAACTGTGTGTGTGTGTGTGTGTGTGTATATGTATGTATGTATGTATGTATTTATGTGTATATATATATATATATATATATATAATATATATACACCGTCATTGTTGAACTACAGAAAAGTACCATCTCTGTGTAAGAAATTCTTGAGTTTGTCCATTTGATTTGTAGATCACCAGTTGCATCTAATAAATCAGCCTTAGCATCCTGACCACTGGTGGGATATATCAGCAAGTGAACAATTAACCCTTGAAGTTAATGTGTTAGAAACAGTAAAATTGGCAAGAGCAAGGATCTTAGTAACTTTGACAAGGGAGAAATTGTGACGTCCAGAGGACTGGATCAGAGCATTTTCAGATTTTGTTGGAAATTCCAAGTGTAAAGTGATTAGGACTTTTTAAAAGTATCTAACCTGTGGGAGCAGAACATCATTACCACCTGTCTGATAATGTGTTGGTTTCCCCACAAATACTGCTCTGACCCAAAGCCTAGATTCCACCAGACCCCTGCAGGCGTGCTGTGGTTTGGGGACCAAGACATTAGGAGCGGATTTCTCAAGTTCTGAGTTATGTAGAGAGGTGGGGTCTTCATGGATCAGACTTGTCCAGCATCTTCTACAGATGCTCAATAGTCCTGAGATTGGGATGTCCTTCCTTAGTCCATTTTGGGTCAGTACTAGCCACTGCAGAGCAGGAACACCCATCAAGACCTGCAGTTGTGGAGTTGCTCTGACTCAGTCATCACCATTACAATATGGACCTTGTCAAAGTCACTCAGTTCCTTATGTTGATCATTTTGCTACTTCCAAGACATCAGCTTTGAGGACTAAATGTTTACTTGTTGCCGAATATATCCACCCCAGTGAAAGGTACCAGTGTAATGAAATAATCCTTATTATTACCTTCTCCTATCAGTAGTCAGAATGTTATAGTTGATCTGTACATATTACAGTCTTTTTTTTTTCTAATGACATTTCTGAATGAACACTATTACAGAGGTTTGAACACCTGAACCCTTCTGTAGCCTTTGTCACGTCTTAACAATAGCTGACATTGTAAGTCTCAATTCTAACCTCCCACAACCTTCTTCTGTTTGTTTTCAACCAAATTAAGCTGAAGTAAATCATAAACTCAGTGCTTTTGAAAAATTTGAGCAGGGCAGCACAGTGGGGCATAAAAAAAGAAAAAAAAATCATCCATTATGACTTTGTGGTTGTGATTATTTTATGTTGAAATTATTTGGATTCATAAATATTAGTCAACCCTTTTTGATTTGCCGAACTCAGATTATTCTGTTTCAGTGCCTTTCAACAGTAATACAGATTTTGCAAAACTGGCTTTTTTTTTTCTTTGATATTTGTTCCCCTCATCTACACAAGTAGTGGTCTGTCACAAAAATTACAATTCTTTTTTTTCTAACACCCCTAAAGTAAAGATATAACCTGGTGCATGACTTTACAAGACAGATAATTGTCAACTAATGCAGAAATGTTTATCATAACAGTTAATTGTCATCTATTATATCAAAAAATCCAAATCAACAGCTTCATTCTCACGTGTACAGAGAGCTGTCGTTTTGGGATTTTGGTTTTTAATGGAGGAGGAAAGTATCTGTTAAGAAAAATATCAATATTAGTGTGCACAAGGTGTAAGTAATAGATAATATACATCAAGGATAATTGTTTTGCCACCATAACCAACTAGCTTATTATACAACTACCTTAACAATTTGACAAAAAGTGCTGATTTCTCTAGAGTTGGTTTGTTACACAAGTTAATGGCACACACTACTGTCATTGACTAGTCATAATGTTAAGAAGCAGTCAGATGCTATGTTTAGTCCAGCTGGTCAATGAGTCACCTCAGTAATAACAAAACACTGAGCTCCAGTCCACACTCATGTCACTCAAATGTGTTTTAGATTTGACCGTTTGCCTTCACAATGGAGCTGTAAATACAAAGTGAAAACCAGAAATGAAACATGTTTGTTTGCGGTCATGTATACCATGAACCTGCTGGTGTAGTTTCATGTGGCCTTCAAGTATTGTTTAATTTCACACATTCCACTTGCCCTGAACAGGGTTTTGGTGACAGTAACAGTGCAGCCCATTAAAACATATTCATATGTTTATCTTTTTGAACCTGTTTCTGTATTCACTTTCACTGCTTTCATTAAATTGTCATAGTGAAGGCAAATGAATAGCCCCTATAGCAACTTTGTGATCCTTTTTTGAGAAACCATTCAAACCGCAACTTTTTTAATACCATGGTTACTTTCTAAATATTTGTGTATGGTTTCAGCATCGTTACATCTTGTTTTTTCCTTTTTTCATTTTTGTACATATTTCAGATTTACTAAACACGACTGTGTGACTCACTCAGACATAAAAAAAAAAAAAAGTGAGAAAAGCGAAACCGAGTATTAGGAATGAAACGTGATAGATAATGAGACAACGGTGACAAAAAGACAAACCGCATTTACCATTTCATGTCGGGCAGAGCTTTTATTTTACTGTAGTTTTGCACTGTGAAATCTCTTCAAAATATGGACCACATGGACTATTACCAGGAAATGGTGTTTGGTCTCAACAATAAAGTTCCTGTACTCATCACCACCTTTACTGTAACAAAACACTACAAAGTTTCTTCTGGTCCTGAGCTCTTTTATTTCCACCACATAAGCTGATCGTCAAGTCATTTAAAGTCTCAGAAGCTGCAGCGCTTTCACTTTCAGTGGTTAGAACCACTGCAGCGCATTATCAGCAGAGGAATACTATTTTCAGCTACCTAAACTTCTCAGTTTAACATGCACACATTCTGATACTGAGCTCACACAGCGCAGGTTTGACTCAAATGGTTTCCCTTTGAAGTGTTTTCCCCCGGACACTGACTTTGGAGACCGTGAGATAGTTGCTGTAGTTGTTATTAGATGGTTGCTTAAAAAAGGGGCATTCCAAAGAAAACTGCCCCATTACTGCTGCTAATTTCCCCCTTCATGTTTCCCAACAGCAAAACAGCACGGATGGTGTCAAAGCTGAAGCTGAAATGTGACTTACAGAAAACAGCGTCATGTTTTTATGAAGTGTGACAGATTAAAAATCACACACACGTCTGGGCATAATTAGGGATTTCTGTTTTGATGGAAACCTAGAAACCACCTTTGCACTTCAGTCTTTAAATATGTTGGAAAGAAATGTTTAGATTTTTGTTGAATTTTAAACGCCACCAGTATTAGATACGTTAAAGGATAAAGTCTCATTGCAAAGGCTGTGGTATGGTCCTTTATGTAAGAACATTGATAACCCTTTGATTAAGTTCTCTAGTTCTATGGTAAAAATTTTCCAGAACCGTATAAATTTTAAAGTTAGCAATTCTCCCAGTGTTCCACTATGGAACAATTATAGGTGTATTTTGAATGACAAGACATTCAGAAATTAGGACTGGGATTCCAAAGGTGTTAGAACTATAGATGATTTGAAGAACCCCTGCGACAGAACATTGATGTTTCACTCAGCTCAAAGCTGAATTCAGTATTGAAAATAAGGATTTTTAAAAGCATATGCAAATAAAATCTCAATCAACTAAGTATTTAGGGGAGGCTGTAGTTTTACCGAAGTTGGCAGAAACTGAGTTTAGACTAGAATCAATTGACAGGCAAGGAGGACAAAATTGCATCAAAATCGTATAAACTGATGAACAAACAGGAGACAACTGGAATACAATCCAAAGAAATTGGGAGACTCACTCAGGGACATCAGTGGGATCGGAAATTTCGGACCATATATGGAAAACACTTCATAAAGTACCTAAATCAGTTAAAAAAAAAAAAATAAACAAGATTATCACCTATAATTTTGTACATAGAACTTGTTTCACTCCTGTGTGATTGCTTAGGATGGGTGTATCCAATTCTGCGAACTTTTCCTTAGGTTAAAACCTTTTGGGAAAATATTACACAATCCCTTGGAAATATGTTTGGAAGTATTGTTTGTTGTGATCCAGTACTGTGCCTCTTGAATTACACTGGTGAAGAAATCTGGTCCAATCTCAACAAACAAATTTTAACAGCTGGATACATGACAGCTAAAGGACTGATAGCAACTAACTGGAAGGATGCTGATCAGCTGACAGAGGGACTTCAAACACTTCTGGAGACAAACTGTATGGAGGCAGCTCTGTCTAATCTTTCAGAAATGTGTAATAAGGAACAACAACTGTGAAAGGACATAATAGACATTATTCATAGAATACTTACGTTCCTCAGAGACTTGAGACAAACTGGAGCAACATGAAAGGTCTGTGTTGCTTTTGGCCCATGTTAGATAGATGGTCCCAGTGGCCATGATTTTGTTGATTTGATTTTGTTGATTCTATCTTCTGCACCCTAACCCCATGGAACTACACAAATCCCTCTCTCATTATATATATTTTTTAATCTACGCACCTGCTTTGTCTTTTACTTTAAAATTTCACTTTGTGCAGGTATCTATATTGATTTTTAAGTTAAAGCATTGCCCTTTTTTGTCTGTCTGTTGGAAAGCCAATAAGAATTTGTCAAAAAATAATATTAGACACCACCAAGCATTTTGCAAATCTGCAAATCTTTGCACCAAAAGAGTTGAAGCTATAATGTGCACACTTAAGGATGTTCTATGTGGTAAAAGCATGATACACGATGTTTTTTAGTATTTTGAATCTGATGCACGGAGCAAGTATTAAGTCACATTTCAAAAAATGAGAAAAAAAAAGTTTTATTTAGTATTGTTAGTTTTTATTGTCATTCTGAACATGATCTTTGGTGCTCCGTACAGCTAATGGAATTTACCTTCTATCATACCGATTAAGTCGTCTAAATGGCTACGTTTACATGATGCTTTTTAATTCTGAATTATTTATTCGGAATAAAATAATTCGGAATTAAAGTAATT
>JAPTYQ010000007.1:3127582-3150277 GCA_029814465.1 Ostorhinchus cyanosoma | reverse complement strand
CCAAAAAAAAACTACAAAGTGCTAAACCATGAAATACATGTGATATTAGTCCATTTAGATTATTGTTTTATTTGTACAGATAACTCACAAAAGTAATAGTATTGCATGTGGAATTTTAAAACTTCATATAGCAATTAAAAATATTGTTACTATTGTAAAAAAAAAAAAAGTCATATTAAAAATATTTAAGTGTTAAAAAGAGGACAAAGGAAAAAGAAGAAAAAATCATATTGAATAGGTTTATTTTGAAGACATTTTGAAGTATTTTGGAAGTGTGACTGAACTTAGTTTCTGAACTAAAACTTTACATTAAAGTGTTTGCTAAAACACAATATGTCCTTATTGATACTAATTACATTTTCATAAAAAAGTGTCAATAATAGCATCATCAAAATTATTATACTGTAAGACACTTATAAGTGACTTGAATAGTTCCAAGACTGCTGATCAATAAACCCTTTATTAGTTTTTTCCTGCTTTATTAAGATTAATGCGTACTTAAATATGTGTGTATGCATATATATGCATTTAACTATGGACTTAACAGTTTTGCTGCTTTTTGGAGTTACCAGATATAAAATCTGTTTAATTAAGGTTTTCTAAAGAGCTGACTTAAAGTGTGTTGTTTTGCTTGATGACATTGACTTATTGGAAAAAGCAGAGGTAATTGCTGTGAAGTGTATAACTAAACCAACTGCTACTCAATACAAAGTACAAACAGGTTTGTGCGTACGATTTAATCCAAATGAAGCAATCAAAAAATCTTGGATTTTTAACAATAACATCGTAGGTACATAAATTAAACGCAGATATATGTTTATAATGCTGTTATACACAAGTGTGTGTGTCAAGCCTTATAAAAGGCTTATAGCTGAACAATTAAACATGCTTTTGATGCTATCATCACCACTTTACTGTATATAAAGGCTGTTACCTGTTAACTAATGTTGATTACAAGGACCTTTATTAGTGCTGCTGTAAAAAGATCAGAATATTAACATAAAATAAGCTGAAGTTTGATGTTAAAAGCCCCCACTCAAGCATCTGTGTCCTCTGCTGTGCTGTGGCAGGCAGAGCCAGCCAGTCTATCCTGGCCTGTCCTCCTGTGGATTCAGGCAGTCCTACTCCTCCAACCTCTCCAGCGCCTCCTCCTACTCCAGGTACCGTAACGGGCCGGACCGACCCGACCCAGTGTGTGCTAAGAGACGACAACAAGCTTCGCTTCATCGACCCCTCCTGTTTGCAGCACATTTTCAAGGCCAGAGCCACAGTTTACCTTTCATCACAGCAGAATTGTGTTCAGTTCTTGTGTCAGCTTCCTCTGGTTCGCTGTTGTAAAAGTGCTGTAAACAGGACAGGCTCAGTGTTTCGCCAAAAACAAGCTGAGTGTAAGCAAACAGAGCCGAGCCAAGCCGAGCTAGTTGCTGCTGCAGAATTCAACACACACACCAAACACACACATGCACATTCTCCTCCTCCTGTACCACCTGGGGTTTGGCTATGAATCCTCACCGTTTCTGCCCTGTGTCTGCTTGTTTTTATCCCATTTATGTGCTTTTCTCATCAAACCCTTAAAATAATGAGTTAATGATTTGTTAGATCCTACTAAGCCATTCCATGCCTTTTCAGAGAAGCAGAGCATATCGGTATGAGCTATGGAATTATTAGTAACCTTGCTCTGAGTTTTGAAAGAGTTCCAGCGTTTTCCAAATGATGCTGAAAATGTTTTCGTTCTGTCTATTTGCTCAAGCTGCTGTACACATAAACACACCTCGCTGAATTTAGATAGCTGCTTTTTGCATATGCTCTCTCCACAGTGCTTTGCAAATGTGTCAAGTCTGAAGCTCAAATTTGAGTTGTGTTCAGCTTAATTTTCATATAGTTTGTTTTCAGTTTGTTTTGTACCTAAGTTAGGTTTCACAATTGTGACAGCATGTTGTGTTTGGGTTTTTGACACTCATCATTATTACATAACAGACTATGATATAACAAATTATATCATATATTACATCATATTATAATGTGTAAATGCGGTGAAACAAACCCACTTTTATTGATAAAGCTAAGCTTTTTATTCTTTGTCAAACATTAACTATCATCTGTCTAAGCAGTATTCCCACAAAGAATCAGTACTGAAAAATTGACACTGATTTTTTTTTTTCCAAGAATAATTTACAATTTGCAATTAAGATTTTTATCCATGTATTGAACAATGTCTGTTTGAAAAGTAAGAGTATGTTCCCGTCTGTGTGATGTGGGCGCCATCTAGCAGTCAAACATGTAACATCACAGCTTTACGTTCAGGGATACAGCCATGGAGATAAGAAAAATGCCAAAATGAAAATATAAATGGTTTTAACCACTCATATTTTGCCATTATTTTAGCCATTAATTAAACAAAAACAAGATAACTTATAAAGTATTTTTGAGGTTATTCCCAGATCATCTATGCTTTTGATGCTTTCAGACTCTTTGCAAAACTGCAGCCTTGTTGCTCAATGTCCTCTATACTGCAGTTCTGTTCTGTTTTGTTTAGTTTAGTTTAGTTTAGTTAACTTAAAGGTTTTCCTTTCTTTTCTTTCCTCCTCCAGGTTCCCTCACTCTCTGATGCTGGGCCCATCAGGCATGCACCCAACAGGAATCCCCCACCCTGCCATAGTTCCCCCCACAGGCAAACAGGAGCATGATCAGTATGACAGGAGCATGTATGTGTAAGTATTCTCACCACTGACATCTCTGAGTTTTCCCACCTCTCATTTTCTATTTCATCCTCTTCTTAGTCTCCCCCTCACTTGCATATCCACATTTCCAAACAAAAAAAAAAAACCTCAGGTTCCTTCAGCCATGGTGATTCCTCTCCTCCTTTGTCCTCCTTACCTGAACCCCATCAGGAAGCCACAGGTGGAGGCCAAGCGTGAGAAGGAGCCCAAGAAGCCGGTCATCAAGAAGCCACTGAATGCCTTCATGCTGTATATGAAGGAGATGAGAGCGAAGGTCATTGCAGAGTGCACGTTAAAGGAGAGTGCCGCCATCAACCAGATACTGGGACGAAGGGTGAGACATATATACATAATGTTTGTAATGATATAGATAGATCGAAAGACAGACTCACTTACTTACTTACTTACTTTATTTATCCCAATCTGGGAAATGGCTGTGCAGCAACAGCATTTGACATAGTAAAAAGTCAAACCCAATAACGAACACGCTACATAATAAATTTGAAGTAAGTATAAACAGAAGAGAGTAGGAAATCTGGATAATTTAGCATTAAGGTGCTTACTGTAATGTGCAAGTGAAATGTAACTTTTACAGCAGGATGGAAGTGCATAAGTAAGAGTAAAATGGAATGTGAATGTGGCAGGAAAGATTTCCTCTATCTGTAAAAGTCTGTTAGAGAATGTGTTTCACTGTCTGTCCAGTGTGCAACATTGTCCATGATGGATAAAAAGTGGGCTTTGGTTTCAGTGCTGTCATTTATTACTTTTTAAGGATAGGTCACCAGTTTGAAACATTATGTCTACATTACCAATTTACATGAATCAGATATGTGAAAACTTTTTCCTGCCATGTTGTTCATGTCTGCAGTGGCATGCACTTACCCGGGAGGAACAGGCCAAGTACTACGAGTTGGCCAGGAAGGAGAGACAACTTCATATGCAGCTCTATCCCACCTGGTCCGCCAGGGACAACTACGTAAGGGCCACCGCCGTAACGCCTTAACTCTTTTCTCCTCTTCCTCCACCATGTCTCTCTTTATAATGAGGCTCCTGGTATTAAAATAAACAGTTTTTTCTAAGGAAAAGATGACTTGACAGTTTCAAGAACTGCTAAAAAACAACAGGAAGTCATGAAGCACTAACGTCACGGAGGCGTTCACATACAGTAGAGTTATGGAGCAGGGCTGCAATAAGATCCTTATAAAAAGAGGACATCTTGGTTGGTCTCTGTATATTAGCACTTTAAAATGTGTGTGACAACACATTATGTCATGAATTGACAATTTATCTATTTAATAACACCTGCATTTTGTAGTAACCTCTTATGTTGTCATTCATAGCTAGAATATGTTATGCACAAAATACAAGAAATTCCTTTTTTCCCCATAACTTAATAAGCAGAAAAGGTGGGTTTTCATCTGTACAATTATACACCAAAATGAACTACACTGTTGGAATAAAATATTTTTATCTCTTCTCATTAAATGATTATAACAATGTGATTTATTCTTAATGGATAAAGTGTAACTGGGACTGTAATCATTGCCCCTGGTCAAAGGTGATTAGTGATGTGTATGAATAGGAATAAAAAGAGGAATGTTTCTGAAAACAAAATCATTCCAACTTTTTGAGCAACAGTGTACTTAAAACTCTGCAGCCAAATTCGGGTACTTCATGTCAAAAGATAATGTGGGAAACATCATTTGTGCTTTTATTTCTGTCAAATTTGTTCAGTGTGTTGGTGGGATTTTTTTTAATGAAGCTTTAACTCATTAAGATTAAAACTTTTAGAGCAGCCAAAAGTCTTATCACATTGCTATGCATTCAAACTGTTTATTACTACAAAATGTGGGTCTTATTTCATTATGATGTCTAGAACTAATATATGACATAATATGCTGTCACATATGTACAATAATGTGAAATTTATCTCCACCAATAAATGTGATTTAGTAGTTTCTATCCTGTGGTGCATTGCATTGAGCTAGACAATTTAGAAAAGACAGTGAGATCAGCAGCATCCGCAGAATTGTTAATGTTTGTAATCATAAAAATTTGACTTTAGCTTTTTTTCATATTTTTTACCAAAGCCAGTTTCTTCCAGTAAGCTGAAGAGTCTTTCATAAAATGTCGAAGCTGCATAAAAAAGACATCTTTTTCATCAAATATTCATTCAACTTGATGTCTTTGCTCTTGGTTAAAGTGCCTTTCATGTAAAACTAATAAAAGTAAGAACAAGAGGATCCAGCTCAGTGTCCAGTAGCTGCAGACCTCACTTCCTCCACTCACTACTGCCTCAGCGCCCTGCATGATGTTTGTGTCCTCGCCCTGTCAGTCAAGTCATTTAACATAACACACATTTCATGTAATCACTGTTTTTCCCCCACAATAAGGGGAAATCTGTAACAGCTGTAAAGTGCATGTTTTTCCAGAGTTTGAGTCCAGACAATGTTTTTGGGATGTTGAGTGTCTGGGCTGCTGTGTGCCTCTCACTTGTCAGTTTGCTGTTGAACTCTTGCAGGAGGCGGGCCTTAGCGGGGTCGCAGGGGAAAAGAATAAAGCTGATTGGGTAGGGACACATCTTACGGTGGATTTATGCCTCTGTGGTGGAAAAATGAGTATGTGAAGAGCTGCATGAGAGGGGGTTGTGGGTAATTCCTGTGCAAAGTCTGCATGCATCGTCCAACAAGTCAAAATGACTCAACATACAACAGCATTGCAGGCAACGATAAGCAGCAGCCTCTGCAAAAGATGAACCATCTGACTGATTGGTCAGTTTTGGATGCTGAACATATGTCATGCATGTTGCCATGGTTACAACTCCTAAACAGTCAAAGGGTGTCACAGAGGTATAAATCGACCCGTTTTGCTAAACTAACTAAACAGGGCCGCATGGCTGGCCTCGCTACCCCACTGCCTTAGTTTATCGTTTTATTTTTTTGCAAACCATTACAATACAGAGCCTTCACTTCTCATGAGTGTAATTAGTTGACATTTGCACAGAGGAGTCAACACAGCATGCATATCTTTTACTTTGCAGTTATTCCCAACAAAAGTCTCTCTAATAGTACATGGAGTAGATTGAGTTACTATCAGGACTATTGACTGGTTAATATATAAATTTCTCTGCTGCATGCTCCTGTTTCTGAGGAGCTAACATCTGTATAATGGTAGATATTTAATTACACATTAATTAGGACTCACTATATGTTGAGATAATGTATGTTTCATCTATGTGTTCTAATTGGTGTTGGCAAGATTACTGTTCAGATGGACTTGGTTACAATTACTAGTCCCATTGTTAAAAATACAATAAGTGATACAGTCATTGTAATTATTTCTATGACTCAGTGCTTTTAATTACTTTTCCTAACTAATGTTATATAATATCATAGTCCTAGTATTTAGCTCATTTAAGGACACAGCTGACAAAGCAGCTTTTTCACTATGTTAAATAATTATTAGAATTTTTATCAGACTGTTCAGTACAAAACACATAGAAGTATATAAAGACAGATTCATAATAAACTGTGGAGCTGTAGAGCTGCTGCTGTATGTGCATGGGCTTTGGGCATTTTCTGATGAAAGTCTGCTTTGAACACTGCAGATGCTCTTCACTCACTTTATGTAGACAAATGTTCCGACTTTGCAGCAGCTATGAATTACCCATGCATGATAGCTTACTGACCAGAACCACTAGTGTGAAGTAGTTCAGATACAAGACATCAGGCTTATAGTGTATTATCTTAGCTCCTGTTTTTTCTAAGATACTCTGTAAACAACAGGATACTTGAATGACCATAGGTAGCAGTTAAGGTGAAATTACTGATCCTACACTGTATCCCATTAAAACAGCTGTTTTCTTTTCAAGCACAGGGTGTATTTAGCAGTTGTGTGAAGTGTTGGAATATAACTACTTACTTTTACTCAAATATACATTTGAAGTAGCTTCTTGAGAATTGAGACTTTCCATTTTATAATACTCTATCCTTATTAACATGTAAATATTGTCCTTCTTACTCTACTAAATTTGTCAGAGAGCTTCAGATTATTTTCAGATGACATTTTCCAGAACCTTCCTGTTCCTGTGTTTATGGCTTGTGTGTAAATTTCCCTCACTTAAAACGCATCTTAAACAAGGTAGAAAAAACATTATCACAAACTTTTAGAAACGTGTGGGTCTCACATGACTGCAACCCTGGTGATCTTAGACTAATTTTTCAACAGTACATAAAAAAGTCCAACAGATTTCAACTCTGAACATGTCCACCATGAAATTGCAACACAAGTCAATGCAGAATCCAAAATATCTTTTATAGCTGTAACTTATGTTAGCTTTAAGAAGGTGGAAATAGTCCACTACAAGTTCTGCACTTATGTCACAGTTCAGTACAATTACTTAAATAAGGATCTATATACTTCCTCCACCAGTTAGTTTACAGTAATTTACTCGCCATCATAATGAACAATTTGCACTGAGATTAAGAATTTGAAACAGTGGACTTATGAGCAAAAAATAGAAAGCAGAGTTCCACTTATCGCCCCCACAGGTGCAGGGGGTTTGTCCTCTATGTCCTGACAAAAAAGAAAGAGAAATATGCATATAGTACGTATGCACACCCAGCCACAGACACTGTGCTTCAGTCAAGTGCATTTGCAAAGAGGAGTTAGTGTAACCACATAGACAATGCTGACAGCAAGCCGAGGAGGGCAGACATCGAAGCGTAGGCGGTAGAGTTCTGTACCCACATCCTTCATCTCACCCAAATATGAGGCCTCACTTCACCATCACCGGATCTGTGTGAGCGAGTGTGATGTTTACCTCAGCAGTCACACAAGTACAGTCAGCCTGGAGATACAGTAATACACAATTACAAACAGGACTTCTGTGCAGAGGGGAACCAAAAATCAGTGAAAGCGTCTTAGACTTTTGGACTGTTGCATTTTAACCAGGGGAGTGGTCTTCTGTTTGTGCATGACTGTACTGACGTTGGCACAGTAATGCAGTGTATTTTCTCATACATACTCTAACTGGCTTTTCTCTTGCTTTTATCGGCCATTGAAGATGGTTGCTTGACCTGGTTGCTGCTCTTCTCTTTGCACTTTTGTTCTTAAACACTACATCATAGACCTTGCTTAGCTTTTCAAAGGCCTCATCATATATGTACGTAAGTTTAAGAAGGGAAATGGATCAGGTTACTTCACCTCAGACAAACCAAAGACACTGCCATGGCCTAAACATCTGCTCATCACCTCCACCTCTGATGACTTTAATGATACATTTGTCACGTGTCGGTCATTTCAGCTCATTTCTCTGTCTGGATTATGTTTTCTTCCAACAGGGCAAGAAGAAGAGGAGAAAAAGGGAGAAACAACAGGACTCCAACACAGGTAAAAACAAAAATAATCATTCATTGTCAAAATGTTAATTTGTGTTATCCGGTGTAATGTTTGAGGAACAAGAGGAAGTAAACTGTGAACATTGGCGTTTATTTGGTACAACTCAGCTGAACCTGAGCCCGCGTTGGCGTATGTTGGTGTTGTTGAGGCAGGATGCATCTCTGATGTCAACACCCACCCACTCGGCTTTCCATCTAGCTGATAAACATTGTTATGTCACCGGCCGATGGGCCATGAGCTATTGTGAAGACACTGTATCCGTCGTCTTTCTTGTCATCATCTTCATTAGCAATTTCATCAAACATGTTCCCTGGCGAAACTACAGGACAGATTTATTTCACATTTTATGTGGTGCATCCCTGGGACAATGTCAACTAAGTGTGTTCAGAGTTTTGAGAAATTAGGATTTCTCAATTTTTAATGAATTTTTTAAATATTACAAATTTGCCTTCACCATGGACCATATTTTGATGACTTACAACATGGAAATGGTTAGAGATATCAATATAGTTACTGTTGAGCACTGATAGGAAGTCATATATGGACTTTCATTTGGGTCCATGACCTTTGACCTTGAGTGGTCAAACTCAAGGTCACCAATGTCTACATTTGAAAATTGTTCTTCTCTGAAACTACTGGTCAGATTCATTCCAAATTTTATTTGTAGCTTTGTTGGGACAGTGTCTACTATGTTTGTTCACATTTTTGAGTACTTTAGATTTTTGAATATTTTAAATATAAAAATTTGCCTTTACTTTTGCCATATTTTTGATAACTTATAACATGGAAATGGTTACAGATATGAATATAGTGACTATTGAGCACTGATAGGAAGTCACATATAGACTTTCATTTAATTTGTTGCAGTCTCCTCCAGTGAAAGTACCACCCACTTCTATTGGGAGATTGATTTCCTGCATCAAGACCACAGGACTCTAACATAGCGGCAGAACCTGACAACCTCGAAAATTCAAGTTGTTATGGATGTTTGAGAGAACTGAATAGAATTGGGTCCATTTGTCAAAACAGAAAGAACTGGTTCAGGCATAGTTTCCAAACCAGTCTTGAAACTGCCTCAATGGGAACATCTTATAACACTGAAGTAGCTGTTTGACTTGATGCTGTTACACTCAACAGTTAATTTACGTAAGGTCGGGGAGTCGATGGTTCTTAGTGGACTCATGTGTCTGCGATACCAAAAGACATCACAGACGCCGCTATCGACAGCTGAATGAATGGTATTGAATGTGTTCAGCTAAAAACCAAGCAACTGATGATGAAACAAGCCAATTTCAGAGCTGTACCTAAACTGATGAAACGTCTAGAAACGTGATGGAACAGAGGAACCCAACAGAGTTTTAAACAGAGATGTGGGAGAATTATTTAGAATCTCCTACTTAAGATAAAGAAAACCTTGTCAGACTTGTACTAACAAAGCGCCCTGGCTCAGCAGTGCTCTCGCTGCTCTGTCGCTGCATTCTGACTTGTTTAACAGTGGTGTGTGTGTGTGTGTGTGTGTGTGTCTGCGTGTGTGTGTGTGTGTGTGTGCGTGTGTGTGTGTGCGTGCGCTGGTTATCCTGGTGGTTGTTCATGTTTTGTTGTGCTTACTAACAGTTTGAACTTGATGCTTTCTCTGAACGGACAGCCCTGTTGGTGCTTTTTTCTGATCTCTCGGCTGTTTTCTTCACTTGTTTCTCCTTGTTCTGTTCTTCTTTCTTGCTTTTCCTTCCTCCTTCTGTGTTTTTTTTTTTGTGCATGCTGTGCATTGTGGTCAGACCCAGGCTCTCCTAAGAAATGCCGGGCTCGCTTCGGCCTCAACCAACAAACCGACTGGTGTGGTCCTTGCAGGTGTGTACCCAACTTCCACCACCATCCCACCATCACCTCACCCCTAATCCTCCCATGAACCGTCTGCTCATCAGTAGTTCCTCAGACTTCTCTCTGAGGTGGATGAGCAGTAATCTCATTCTTTCTAAACTCCAACTACTGAGAATCTAACTCCACCAGTGAGATTATTTCTGCCTCTGGAGACAATCTGAGCTCTGCATGCCTTTCTGTCACTTACCATCTGTTCTTCACTTTGTTTTTTTCTATTAATCAATCACTCAAATTGTATTTATATAGCACCACATCATAACAAAAGCTACCTCATGACTTTACAACTTTACATTTAGATCTGGGCTAAACTAGACTCTTTTTGGAGAGTCTGGTTTAGTAGTAGGAACATAAAATGAATAGAATACAGTGATTTAAGTCCTAACATACTTAATATCTCTTATCTAAGTGCAAGAAATTCTCAATTTTTTACTTGAGATGTAGAGATATAGAATGTGTCATAGCACAGACCAAGATATAGATATGTTTCCTCCTCAAAGTTAGAAGTGGTTTTAATTCTGTACTGCTGCACTGAGCTGCATTCATGCAACCCCCTGTAAATGTAGTGTGGTTAAAGGGAAATACCACGAAAAAAAAGAAGTGCAATCACTTGAGTTCATCAGGAATTACATGAACAGTTTAAAGTTTATATATAAAAAGCACATTCATCTCCTGTGCAAAAAAATAGTCTTTAGGTGAAGGCAGGATGTTTGACACTGGAAATCTTTCTCAGGAAAGTCAATCCTGGCCAAAAAACTCTTTCACAGTCTTTAATGTATACAGTGTATGAGTGTGTACACATATACTAAGTGTAACTTGTCCAGTTGGTGGAGGCAAACAAACACAAGCTGCTAATTCTATTTTACACTGAAACATACTCAAAAGTCAGAAATTCCTCCTATAAAAATTTTTAAGATCCTGTCAGGTCATGTATTTGAAATGTTGTTTTGATTCTAGTGTGTTCTCTACATGCCTCTACAGACACAAACATAGCGTAGGGGTGTCGAACTCATTTTAGTTCAAGGGTCACATGCAGCCCAATATGATCTGGGCCAGTAAAATACTATCATAGTAACCTATAAATAATGTCAACTCCAAAGTTTTCTCTGTTTTAGAGTGAAAAAGTAAATTTACATTTTGAAAATGTTTATATTTACAAACTATCCTTTAAAATGTGAATAACAGGAATAATCATGAACAACCTGGAATTTCTTCTTTTCACAATATTAACAGTTTATCATTTACACATGTGTATCACAACTTACAGATCACAGTTACATTTATTAACGGGCATGATATTATTACAAGTGCACTTACTTCTCTTAAGACATTTCAGATTGTTCATAGTTCTTCAGATTATTCACATTTTTTGTGAAAGGCTTGTTTGCAAATGTAAACATTTTTATGTGCTATTATTTATAGGTTATTATAGTATTTTACTGGTCTGACCCACTTGTCATTGAATTGAACTGTATGTGGCCCTTGAACTAAAATGACGGTGGACACCCTTGACTGTTAAATTATCTTCAGTATAAATTTTGCATTTCATAAATTCATCCCATGGGCCACATGGGACAGTTTGGTGGAACAGTTTTGGCCTGCCGGTCCTATGTTTGACACCCGACATAGTGAAATCCTGTTTAGAATTCTGAAGTATTAAGCCCAATAAACAGTGAGATATGGAATTGTGAAAGCTTTAATTGGCAGCAGAAGTTGCCAAATGGATCCAATATTCACAATTTTCAACATGTTTCAGTTTAAACCGTATTCTGAGCCACACAGACCTTTAACCCATAGAGACCCAATGCTACTTTGTGTCAGTTCCCAAATGATTTTTTTTCCTTCCTTTCTCAAGGGATTTATGAGCATTTCTAACATCATCAACTGTATTGTGCTATATTTAATCTACTGATCATGTAAATGTTCATAAAAGCTCAGAATAAAGTGGAGGGTTTTTATATCAAAAACGGGGAAAACTGAGGATAAGGTGACTTTTTTCAGCAAAGATATTAACTGAGCATAAACCAAGTGTCTCCATCCACTGTCACTGATCAAACTCCATGGGTTTTACTGGTGAATCAATGTTGTGGTGTTTCCACAGTAACTACATAGCCTCTGAACGTCCAAATGGGTCATATCTGATGACCATGACAAACTGCATCTTACACTATTTATTTACATGGATTGATAGGATTAGTGGATTAACAGATATTAAACATTTTAGATCAATAGATGGTTTTGGTCAACGGTGGATATTTCTGGATTAATTCACTCCTGACTGATCTGAGCTGACATCTCCACTCACAACCCCACTGTTGTTCTTCGACCTTCTCCTCAACACCAGCTCCCCTCTCTCTTCTGCCGTAGAAAAGCAGCAAGATGGTAACACTCGCACATAAATCATCAGCGTGAGCTTTTCAGCACCTCACGCCATGGCGGGAGATGACAGTGATGGGGTTCGCTGCAGGATTCAGGACTTTGTGTGGTTCTGCAGAAAAAGCAGCTCCCTCCACCACAAGCACTGTAGCAACCCCACTGTCCTCCCCACCACCACGTCATGGAAATCCAAGAGTGTGTGTTTCGGTTAGAAAGAACAAAGGGCCTAAATGTGGTTAGAGCAACTCCTTATCACCACAGCTCACAAAACACACTCACTCCCTGCAGCGTTGCATTTTGACAGCATTCTCATGCCCATCTGCTTTCAACTTTCTCCATTCATGCAATGTGGTAACGGGCGCCTTTTGATGGTGAACTCTGACATTTAGAAATCACTTTCTATTGCACTCTTTCTCTCTGTCTCCCTGTGTTTGTGTCTAAATATGGCTTAGCGCCTTTCCTTGTGGTTAAACCAGGTGACTCATATTATATTCTGGTAATGATCATGGGATCCTGTTAACTGCTTTGATGCTGTGTTCGGCGGTACACAAGTGTGCTTTTAAGTACAACACCTCACACTGTTTGTCTGGATGGATGCACACAGAGTGTTTCAGCCGTCTCAGCCCCACAGTTTAAAGGAGTCGATGATAGTGTGAGACTGTTCATTTCTGAGCTCAAACCAAATGCACAACTCCATTCAGAGGCTCCACCCCCAGATACTGGAGCAAACACTGCCAATTGGCAGATACACAAACAACACTGACTTGTGTTCGTTTTTGTCTTTCTTCTGAAAGTCTACATCATTGGTGTCAAACATACGGCCCCGTGGGTCAAAACCAGTCCGCCAAAGGGTCCAATCCAGCCCATGGGACGAATTTATGAAATGCAAAAATTACACTGAAGATATTAACAATGATTTTAGTTCAGGGTCCACATACAGACCAGTGTGATCTGAAGTGGATCAGTCTGTAAAATACTATCATAATAACCTATAAATAATGACAACTCTGAGTTCTTAGTGTCAAAAAAGTAAAATTACATGAAAATGTTTACATTTACAACCTATCCTTTCACAAAAATGTGACTCATCTGAACAAATATGAACAACCTGAAATGTCTTATGCAATCTTAACAATATTCTGCCTGCTACTAAAAGTTTTATGTATTTGTAGATGTTTGATTAGAACAGTCTACTATAAATGCAAATAAAAGTGAATAGATAAAAAATGTTGCACTCAACAATGAGCATAAACACTTCCCATAAAGGAAGTGTCAAATCTGCAGTCTACTGATCAAATGTAGCTCTGAGGAAAAGTTGAGTGGAGCCTTTGCACATTCCCATTAAGTTTCTGCATGATTTTTTTTTTTGAAGATGATCCATATCATGACCTTGGTCCGGGGTTGGTCTGAACAGGCCAGTTCACAGCTGAGGGGTATTTCCTTTAGTCACATAAGAGTGAAGTTCACCGTGCAGTCATGTTCTGTTGAAGCTGCTTAAAATAGCCTCTACAGATTTCCTGTAGCTGCTCACAACCAAAAAGTGTTTTTCATGGTCAACTGTAGGAGTCATGTGCAAGATATTAAATTTACTAAATAAGACACTAAATTTGCAGTGACTACATTTGTTCAGTCTGACTGTTTTTTTCTTTTTTTTCCTTTTCTAAATGTTCATTCCATGTCTAAGTTTGGACCAGAGGTGAAATCACCTCAACTATGAAACCCAGAACAAACTAAATAAACTCAAGTAAAGGACAATGACAGGGGTTCCGTTGGTTGTGATGTTCAATTTTACCACTAGATGACACTGAATGTTACACATCGGCCCTTTAACCCTTAAACAACTGCAGTCTTTCTGGCATTTTGCACTTTACAGAATTCAAATTAGTGTAACTCCTGGACTGTTTCCACTATCCACAAAATTCAAATGACATCAGAAAGCTGAGACCCTGACCTTTATGACACTTTATAACACTTTATGACAGCAATGTGGGACTGTGTTAAAAAAATGCTCTGTTTCAGAGATTTCCACACAGGCTACAAAACGTCTGGAAATAACCACAAACATGAAGCCATAATGTGGATATTGAATAGTTGAAAGTTTATTTTTGCAATCTCAAAGTTTCGTTATTGTCATTTACAGTTGTTTCTAATAATAAATATACTAAATACTTCAAGCCAGTTTTTTTCTTTTTTTTTCTAAAACACATTGTTTTAAGCATTCATTTTTATAATGATGATAATTATTGGCCAGATATTGAAAGTTAAGTTCTTTTTGAAAACAAAGGTGAAAAAGAATGGGTAAAAAAAAAAAAAGGCATTTTCTGACACTTTTAATTGCAAAGAAAACATGAAGACACCTAGGCAGCCTGTGATAATAGGGTTTAAAGGATCATGTCTGACATCTTAATAGTTTTACTTCTAAATGTGTAAATCCATGTACCGCCGCCAAGGCCCCGCTGTCCTATAAGTAAAACTTCTTGAGTTGTTATGATTGACAGTGTTTGTGTTCATTCCTGTCATCGTCATGTCATCAGACTCTGAGTTAATCAGAGGAGATCATGTTGTCATTCTACATGTAGTTTTCAACATCTTCATGTGTGTTCTAATCCATGTGTGTTGTTGTTTGTTGCCATGTGTCTCCTCATTTGCTGAATTCTGCTGACATTTCCCATCCACACTTTATTCACAGATAACTCTCTCTGACTGTCCCTAGGAGGAAAAAGAAGTGCATTCGCTACCTTCAAGGAGGAGGCTGCCCCAGCCCAACTTCTTCAGATTTAAGTGCTATAGACTCTCCCCCGTCCCCCTCCCCCGTTTGTCACCGTCTCCTGCCCCCCCACCACCGTCACCAGCACCAGCAGCAGCATCGGCCATCGTCATCCCCGGGTTGCTCCCCGCCACCGCCTGCCTCCCCTTCATCACGCCTCCGCCTGTCCCCACCAGTGCACACGCGCTTGCACACACGCCTCCCGCTGGAGCCGCCCACAGGCAAGCGAGGTTCCGCCCACCAGCCCAAACACAGCCACAACACACACCTGGAACTGAGCAGCAAGCAGACACACATCTCTGTGACGCCGCTGTCCGCCGCCAAGGCCGCAGGACTGTCTCTCAAAGTTCTAACGGAGACTCAGTGATCACCCCAGATCAAAGCCACACCCTCATCTTCATGACCAGCGCTCATCTTCATCACACTCATCTGTGCTCTTGTGTTTGGTGGTGTCAGAGTCTGACTGTGGCAGATCAGGACTAAGAAAAGACATGTGATGGTTCAGTGTGGACATTTAGGAGGATCGAACTCATCAATATGGTCATTAATGTCAAATCGCATCGAAACAGAGAAAAGGATTTTTATACCTTATAGAGTCGACGTTCAAGTGGTTCTTCAGTAGCTCCAAACAGGCGTCTTCTTCTTTCAGTCTTTCCTAGATTCTGCAGGATGGATGTTTCAGATTCTTGTCACCTAAAATATGAAATTTCATATCTGCTTTGATCCATGTTGCATGTTGCATTATTTATCAGTGTTTATCAGTTTTGCTGTGAAATCGCAAAATATTTCAGACAGAATAAAAATGTGCTAAATGACTAAAAAAATAGCATACTCAAAAATAATGTTGATTGGTAATATATGGATCCACATGTATCATCAAACTGCTATGATGAGGAAAAAACAGACCCAGTCCCAATTAAAATAATTGGGACAATTTGCAGAAAAGTTATAATATTGGTTTAACACTTAAATCTGTAGAATCCTCGAGGGACTGTTTTTTTTCCTCTTCTACATGTTAATTCCATTTCTCTACCGTATCTAAGTTTGGACCAGAGATGAGATCACCTCAACTAAAAAACCCAGAACGAACTAAATAAACTAGCGAGGGATTCAGGGGTTCAGATGGTTGTAATGTGCAACTTCACCACTAGATGCCACTAAATCTCATACATCAAACCTTTAAACCCATCATGTCTGACATCTTGACAGTCTTTCTTCTGGAGCTGGAAGCTTCAAACTCTAAGCTCTAACTCTAACCAAACCTGATACAAGATTTGCTGAAGCAAAGGATTGTGAATCATGTTTTTTTGTGCTTTTTCAGTCATTGATGACAGTTGAGTCTAAAAATGGCCTGGACTACAAAGCAAGGATAGTTTATCATTGACAAAGACTGTAGCCACATGTTTCTCACCAGAAGAATAAACTTTAATCCTAAATGTATCTGAGGAATTAAAAACTAGAACACAGACTGAAAGGGACACAGCTGCTGTAGCCAAAACCACAAAGGAAACCCGAACCTGTACAGCTTCCAGTTTGACATCATCAGGGCAGTGGATCAGACTCATTCCAAATACTTTAACATTACATCAGATACGTCACTGTATTTATGAGACAAACTTCATCTTTCAGTTCAGCCCAGTTACTGATAATGTTGATTTCAGCTTCTTCCCACTAACTCTAAGCTTCCAAAAAGACTCTTCTGCAGATGTTACTGAGCATCCAGGTGGTCTCGTCCACTTTTCTGCTCAAATTTCAATGCCATCATCAGTTCTCTAATGTTACAAGTAATCGTTAAACCAAGAGACACACGGAGCACCAGCCTGACCAGCAGAACCTCAGCTCTGTGGACAAACACAACTTTGAAGAAACTGACTTTATTTCAAAATTTGTGCCAGTTTTCAACTTGATATTTACAATAGATTGATCAGGAAAAATGTTCTTTTCTTTCAGGCACAGGCTGAGCTATCGCTGATCAACAGTTACATTTTCAGTTTGTTTTTTGCCTTTTCCTTATTTTATTCTTTCATATGAATCCCATGTGGTTTTGTCAAATATATTGCTGGTGTGAAAGGAATTTAGTTTTTTTCCTTGTTCTCTCATGACTGAAATGTTCTGCAGCTGTGTAAACTAATCTAAGACCAAATGGGTACTATTATATTTCATTGTGTTGTAAAATTTTATAAATGTTGGAATTCCCTGTTATAATTAAACTTTTATATGTTTTTATGGAAAATGGAAAAAAAACGTAACTAAAAAAAAAAAGATTTTATTTTCCACTGTTTCTTAAAGCAATACATTTTGTGTTCGTCCTCTTGTTCTGAATTTGTGCATGTTCCAACTTTAATGTAACAAATACATTTTGACTAAAAGGCTTTCATTTCCTTTCATGCTTACAGTGTCTGACTTGTCGAACTGTAAGTTGAGCTTTTTGTACAGCTGTTTTCCTCCAGCAGAGGGCGCTCTTGTGCTACAATTAAATAAAATGCCGAGGTCATTCACACAAGTATTGAAAACCTCAAACCTGTCTTTTGTATCTTGACGCTGCATCGAACAACCCTGATGTATTGTTTGACTTTTTTGTTTGATGTATTAAAGTGTTTTAATATTTCTCCGTGTCTTAAGTCTACGTTACAAACTGGGAAACCTTGGGTGGAAAAATGACAAAACTACAGACTGTTTTATACGTTTTATTTGCTCCTTCAATGTATTTGATCATCCCGAAAACCAGCTTATGAGACACACTTCCAATTCAATACAACATGAATCAGGAATGAGTTATCCAGCGCTGTGTTCTCTCTCACACACCTGACATCAAGTCCAAACATTAGGCCAAAAAAAAAAAAGACTTTTCCTTTAAAACTGACCATCTCCTCTTAACTTGGTTTCACAAAACAGATGCATTTACAGAGCAAAAAATAAAATATTCACCCTTTCAATTCCAATGTTCAAAAAGCCATTTTTTTTATTTCAATCATTAAACCTAAAAGAACAAACATGTCCAGTAAAAAAAGACGACCATAGCAATCAATAATGGGAGGAGGAGGGGGGAGGGGGTCTGAAAGGACTGTCTCCTAAGTCATAAAGCCAGGACTATTCATTTTATGTGGATACACAACGGAAGTGTGCAAACAAAGAAAGAGCTTTATTTAAATTAACAACACCACACGGGCTGGTTAAAATGGTCATGCTATCGGTATACAGAAACAGAGATGAGAGGAGAGGGAGGAAGTGTGGATCTAAATATACTAAATGTAAATATTAACAAGTATGAACAACGCCAGTGCAACCAGTTAGCAGGGACAATCCTTTTCAGTGTGGTAGTGTTGGCAGGATCTTCCTATTTACTTCTCTTCACACCACTGGTTCTCTTTGCGTACCTGTGTGTAACACAGAAACGGAGGTTGGTTACAGGATGAAAGGACAAGGTGGTAAACATGTTAAAAAAAAAAAAAAAAATTAAAAAAAAAAAGGACTAACCTGGGCTTCTTCCTCCTCTGTGAAATCATTTTTGATGTTAAACGTCTTCCTGATCTCCTCAGGGGTTTTACCTTTGATCATGTTGGCCACCGTCTTGCATGTGACGTCTAACAGACCCTTAATGTCCAGATAGTTGGCCGCCTGAACACAACAGCATGACATTATTATTATGACCAGAGTGGAAAGCAGATGATCAGAACAGAGAGAGTGATACCTCAGAATTGTAAACATAGAACACATGCACAGGGGGTCCTTAAAAAGTCTGAAATTTGATTGTACTAAATTCATTTTCCTTAAAATTGATAATCCTGTACTACTATATTTTTTATGCAAGTTCTGAAATTCAACCAAAAACATCTTCAAGAGTCATAAATTTATCAAAGCTTCAGCTTCATCAAAAAGCTGCGTTCACATGATCTAACACATGAGGGAAAACTTACTGACGACACCGAACATGATAATGAAATACTTTCATTTATTACTTCATACAAGGAGGTTATATTTGTGTATTTGTAAAGTCTTATCCAGACTTTTGGACAAATCATCCGGACAGTTTTTGTCCAACTTCCTGATGACGGTCATGATTCAACTTTGGCTACTCTGGGTCAAAGGTCAAAGCCAGAAAAAAATTCCTATTTGTTAATATGGGCTTAAATTTTGTTACGAAACCATCCGTCTTATTTTATTCAAATGAACTATACACATGAATAGTGTTAAGGTCTGGTGCCATGAAAGTGTGACCTTCACAGTTCATGATTTTTTTACAAGTTAAAATATCTCTAGATCAGCCGTGATTTTTCCAAGATTTCTCCACAATTCCACATATTCTAATCCTGACAATATTACCCATGTCAGTCATGCAGCTGGACCCCATCTACCCCTCCCACTAGAGATACAAGGCCCCATAGAGCTACACCTTATGAATTGAGCAGAAAAGGGGTGAATCTGCATGATTCACATGGGTCACAGTCAGCTGCATTATTTTTACACAGACTTATTTGGCTGAGGACTGTAGCTACAGTGGAGGTTCGTATCATAGATGTAAAATGTGAGATACCAAGACTCAAAGATACAAAGCACAGTGCGACCATCTTTACTGAGAACTATGAAAAGTTCCACGTGTCAGATCTGCATCACTGGGAACATTAGGAAGTGTCAAAGGTTGACAGAACGGAATAACATGCACAAACAAAAATCTGTGTCAATTCAACAATAAAATGTCAGATAATCATTTCATTTGACACTTTAGACCAAGGGTGTCTAACTTTTTAGTTCAGGAGGCACTTGGGCTGGACCAGTAAAACAACATAACCTATAAATAATGACCCAATGTTTTCCTTTTTGTTTTAGTGCAAAAAAAATAAAATAAAATAAACTAGGCCTACGCCATCAGCAGCAACTGCTAGGGGTATATCCCCGAATGTCCTCAATCCATAATGATGTCATGACGTGAGGCTTCCCCAGGTCATGACCTCTCATTTGCACTTTATTTGAAGTCAATCAGACAAATAGTTCCAGAGATATGAACAAAAGAATGTTTAGTGATGACACTTTGGAGCGTGCCCTTGTGGCCAATCTAGAAATGGTAAATTGTCCAAAATTGAATCAGTTCTTCCTCTCCATGAAAATATGGAATTTCTAAACCCAATATTTTTCAAGTTATCATTTTAACACAAAGGATATTGGCGGCAGCAGTCAGACCAAAAACAATCACCCCGAAACTTCGTCCAGGGGATATAATTACAAAAATTGACATTTACAAACAATAATTTCACAAAAAACATGTGAATAACCTGAAAAAACTAAACAAGTGCAATTTTAACAATATTATGCCAAAAATTATCATGTACACATGTGCATTACGCACAATGCAACACAAACATTTGGTAACAGGCAGAACATTGTTAAAATTTCAGAGTGGGGATCTAAATAATTTTAACAATATTACATCTCAGCTTATTAACACAACTTACAGGTCACAGTGGATCTACAAATACACAAAACATTTACTAACAGGTAGAATTTTGTTAACATTAATAATAAAATGTAAATAACCTAAACAAATATGTACAACCTGAAATGTCTAAAGAAAACAAAGTGAAAAAGATAGTTGGTTTAATATGAAAAAAAAAAACATTAAACCATGAAAACAAAGACAAATGTGTACTTTTCATTATTCATAGGTTATGTTATTAGATTATGTTATAGATCACATTGTTTGTGGAACCTACACTAAAATGAGTCTGACAACCATGACTGTTAAT
This sequence comes from Ostorhinchus cyanosoma, assembly GCA_029814465.1. Taxonomy (NCBI): domain Eukaryota; kingdom Metazoa; phylum Chordata; class Actinopteri; order Kurtiformes; family Apogonidae; genus Ostorhinchus; species Ostorhinchus cyanosoma. The sequence continues at coordinate 3,129,398 of JAPTYQ010000007.1, read as the reverse complement.
ATCTTGAGTGTAATTTTTACACTTTGCAAATTCATCCCATGAGCTGAACTGGTCCCCCTGGCAGGCCAGTTTTGGCCCGCGGGCCACATGTTAGTCAACCCTGCTTTAGAATAATACCTTTGAAGATTGAATATTTACTACGTTTCACACATTTTATGGTGTTTTATAGGCCCTTGTACACTATCAGCTGCTTCTCTGTTGATACGTACCACTCGTGTTGGTGTAACAACAACCCAAGCTCTGACTTTTCTATGCGCGTTCGGAAAATCAGTGACTGTCTTCAGCGAATGAGTTCTTCAAAGTGACACCAAGGAATGACAAAGGTTTTTTGTTTTGTTTTTTAGCTACAGAGTCCAAATCTGAATATTCATCAGGAAACTAGACTGAAGTGCTCGAACAGTCAGGGTTCAGTTTCAATACTTGTGAAAAGCCCCTCAGGCAGTGGAAGGGTCAGTGATATCACATCTGTTTAGCGACAGTGTTTGGGGTGTCTGCAGTGAACTCCGACAACCTGGAATCGTTCGCTTTGGCTTTTATGGAGCAAACAAAACAAGTAACGTGCCACCAGGAGCGACAGGACACTCATTGAACACGCTGTTGGAAGCGTGATGGAAATGATGGGAGTCACTGACTAGAGCCTTTACTGTCACCACATCTCAAACCAAATCAACACCTAAGGGAAACTTTGGACCAACATGTTAGACAGCGCTGTCCGTTTCCATCATCACAATAACAGACGATAACATGTCAGACTGTTGCTCATCCCTCCAGTAGAGTCTCTATTTTCATGTGACGCTTTTCGACATCCTCTCACCATGTCCACGTAAACATATCCAAACAACCAGAGGGGGCTCATCAACTCAAATGACAGACACTTTGACTTATGTTTCACTTCCTAGAAGTCCACAACTGGACAGAAGGCTATGTCCCAGTCAGTGAGGCAGAAAAAAGAAAAAACATGTGAGTGGTAATATACACCACTCACATGTTGCACCGCTTCACCTCAGTCAGCTGCACAGAAAACACTGGACCCTCTGTGTCTCTCCTCAACACCTCTATTCAATGTACCACAGGTGCACAATCCACCAATCAGACGGCCGTTGCTAGGCAACTTTTCTTCATCTCCATCTTCAAATTCACATCGTTCCACAGGAGTAAATGAAGGCTGGGTTAAACTAAATACACAGATAGCAACAAAAGGACTAAAAAACAGCCGGGATGAAGCCTGTCTGTGGATGCACTGATTCTCATCTGGCCTCTGTACATTAAAATTGGCCCATAGCATTAACACTGCATTTATCAAGCACTTAATGATCAGTAGAAATAGTACAGATGACATGCAAGATTAACTGCAACAAGAATAAACACTAAAAAATTATCTCATAGACTTCTACTGAACAAAATTAATATAATATATAGAGTGTGATTAAAGTCTGTTTACAATTAAACAAGTTTATTACAAAAACAAATGAATAGACTAATCTGTGGAAATTATTACAAATTGAAAAGTAGATATTAAAGCTTTTGTGCCTCATTTAACACACCTTTCATACCTCTATATGGGCACCAATAGTTGCACAAAGCATATCAAGACAGTACTGGATTTGTCACTCTGTTGGCTGTAGCAGACTTATCAATGGTGTCAATGGCATCAGTGATCTTTTACTTCAGGTTGTTGTATTTTTGTTCAATACACGATATCTTTAACATAACCATACCTGCAAACTCCTCAGAGAAAAAAAGGTGTGTATGTGTGTGTGTGGGGGGGATGGTGACGCTGACCTCAATGATGTCGAACTCACGTAAGTGTTGTCCG
>JAPTYQ010000007.1:3075522-3087758 GCA_029814465.1 Ostorhinchus cyanosoma | reverse complement strand
GTCTGTCTGTCTGTCTGTCTGTCTGTCTGTCTGTCTGTCTGTCTGTCTGTCTGTCTGTCTGTCTGTCTGTCTGTCTAGCTATCTAACTAGAGGTTTAGTGTAAGAATTTCTGTGGAAAAACAAAACATCTATTACCTCACATGTGAAGTTAGCTTATGCAAACTAATTTTAAATAGAAAATTGATCATCTTAGCTTCAATACCTTTTACCATAAAGGGCCAAATTAACAATTTGGTAACATGTTTTTAGACAGTTAATAATTTTAGCATATACTGTATGTAATATAATACAATGAAAGATTCAATATGTAAAATTCTTACACGCTTGTTAACTTACATGAAGTGTTGGTACATAGTAGCTGGAGTCCATTTTTGTGTTAGTGAAGTGAAGTGGATCATTTGTTCATTGTATTTCTAAACTAATGGTAGCTAGTGTGGCACATTGTTACTGCTGTAGAGGAGCAGAAAAAAGACATTGAAACCTCAGGAAGAAGTATAAGGACTTTCTTGGAAAAAAAACAACCAATGTCCCCAACCTAGAACTCAATGTGCAAGCTGTTATAATGCAAGTAGGCAAACATGACAGTCATTATCTTAGTTATATATATGTTATGTTGTATTAAAGCCTGGTTAATTCAGAAACACTGGAAATATGTTTTAAAACATAGTTGAAATCTTCATAAATAAGGGAGGGTGCTCAAAACTCTGTTTATAACAAAACAAATATTTATCACAGAAATCACCCAACAAGCATTTTTTTCTCTTTCAGTTTGGTCTGAAATGCATATTTCTCTACAAATGGCATCATTTAATTTAATTCATACACCATCCCAGCCCTTCACACATCCTTGAATATAAACTAGAGTATGACCGTGATGCTTCGAGGTGCTAAAGGCTTGACCGTCTGCCTCAACATTCAGCTGTGTAATTTCATTACCACCATCACCCATGCAGATATAACAGGACATCACAGCTCTAATGAGACAATTAGCTGGTACCATCTTAAATCTTCACTCTTCATTAGAGCTGATGGTTGCTGTACATGTTGATGACTCCATCCCCCTGACCCACCTTAACACTCAGACCAGAGTCTTACAGCTGCCAGCAGGTTTTTTGCAGATGCTAATGGGCCATTAAAGAGAAACTAATGAGAGAGGTAAAGTCCTGAATGACCTCTGTGTCCACAAAAGGCACCGTGACAAAGACATTAAAAGACACACTAGTGTGTCTCATGGGGAACCACGGGTTCTAGATGTGGTAGTTTTTATGCTGTAGAGAGCTGACTTTTGGGAAAAGATCTTCTACCTCCTGGACTTTATCACTGTCAATACTAAGGGTGGGATGTGAAAAGGGGGCGTGTTTTTAAAAATCCACATCCCAACCCTGAGGGACAACATCTTGGTCCCCCAGCATGGATATTTGCTGTGTATGTACCGCATTTGTCCAGCAGTCACCGCCAAAGCATAACGTTACCTCATTGTTCTAAGTGTAGGCAACGTGATTCTGGGCAGAGCAATGTTATTGTATGTCTATTGTATTTCAAAATTACTCATATCTCCCAAAATTATTGGTCCTATCAGCTTGCCATTTTTGCTTGTTTCACCCTTGACCAAGAATACGCAAGTATGCCAAACTGCAGTAATAAACTCTCTCCACATTTTGTGTGATACCTGAGATACACACACACACACACACACACACACACGCTTCCCTTTTAAAATATAAGAAGCTGAAGATAACTTTCATAACAGTTTGAGGAAAGACATGATTAAAATATAACACTGTGAACATTAGCTCCAGACTCCTAATGTAACTATAACGCATTAACTGCAGATTCAGAGACATTTTGTGAAAGTCTTCCAATATCACAAAGACAACAATGATTGCTCATAAAATATCAACTTATATTTAATCACACTGCACTTCAAAACAAAGATAGACACAATCACCACAATTAAGCAACTATTGTGCATCTGGAAAATAAGGCTTCTATATCTTTTGAGGCATTTGATTTTCCACATGTAATGCATTGGGCAAACAATGAATAGTTTTTATTTTAACCCTTATGCCCTTCTCAAATTTACTATACTTTGGTGACCTTCATGGACAAAAATGCACATGCACACCAAAACTACTATAAGATTATCATATGTCAACATTTTTTTTCTTGCTCAACAAAAAGTGAATCTCTTGAACAACTTCCGCCCTGCTCAAAACTACCAAACATTCAATCGTTTTCAGGATTTTAATCCTTTAACCCTCTATGGCAAGAATTTTTATTTTTGAAGGAAAAAAAATATTTCACCCTAGATTTTGGGAGCTTGGGGGTCTCTGATGATATATCAATTATAAAATGTATCGTTTTTTGTGTGTACATATTTGCCCATGAGAGTGACCAGAGGGTACAAAATGCATCATGGGAAAATAAAGCATTTAAAAGTAAAAGATGCTGGATTTCAAAACCATAACTAAAAGAAATATTTCTGCCAAATCTATGCAAAAAAGCTGCAACACAGCCAAAACAATTAAACGGGAAACTCCAGACCTGAACCGCACAGTGGTCAGACCCTCCCATCAATAAAGCAAGATTTGAGAAACAAAAAGCAACTATCACACTACCACACTGAATGCATTTCGTGATCCAAGCTATGTAAACCAGTGACATGTCATCTGTTGAGATTTTCACTATTTCGGTTTTTTCTGTAACAGGTACTTGATTGAACCCAAATACAACACTCAGAATACATGGAAAACTCAGTTAAAATCTTTATGAATATAACAGAAAGAATCAAATGAGGAAGCAGGTGGATGAGCCAGATTTGTACCCGGATCAGAGATGTGACCAGCAGCACAGAAGCTTCAGGGTCAGAGAGGCAGGCTGGTTTAACTCACAGATCCTAACACAGAAGTCTGGACTCCGACACAGACTGGAAACAAAGTCCAACACAGACAGAAACAGAGACTGGAAACTAACTCTGACACAGACAGGGAACTAAACTCAGGGAGACTGAAAGCTGATCTCTTAATCCTAAGACAGACGGCTGGTCAGGTTCCCAGGGCAGAGACAAGGAGATGGGTCAGAACCATGAAAATGGGTATAAAGCAGAAACACTGGATAGTCAGGCATGACACAGAAACAACTTAGCCAGAGCTGCTTATATGCCAGCCAGCTGATTAGGTACGCCTGTTAGCAACAGGTGGACCTGATGTTTGTTGATGTGTGGCAAGGTGAGGGAGGAGGCAGAAGCAAGGCAGATTGGGACAATTTCACTGGTTAATTTAGAATGTATCTGAGGCTGATTTTCCTCTTTATTTTCAAGATGAAATATTCACTTGTTTGAAGTAGCTGAGTAGTGTGCAAAATAAAAAATGTAAACCATCATCCAACAAAGGTTGGATATTACTCCTTTTTAATCTAATACATTTGATGTATTTGGACGTAAATTGAGTATTTCATCCTTAGTTTATACTTTATCCACTACAGTACATAGGCAAATATAAAACTTTTTACTTCACTATACTTGCCTGACTGCTTTAAAACAGAAAACATATGTCAATCTGCTGTAAATTAAACTACACAACAGCAAATAAAGTAGTACTGAGATTAATGAGCTCTAGGTTAAATATGTAAACAGTAAAATGCACTGTTGCTGTCTCCTTCTCCATTAAAAGCATTAAACTCAACACTCCTTTCTGTCTATTTTGGTTTGATCCAGGCTTTCATCCAATTAGTATGTAGCCTTTTTCTCCATGCACACAGTCATAGAAAACAAGCTCTATCTCAGTCAAATCTGAACTTCTAAAAGCTTAGCTTCTAAATAGCTTCAAGTCAGAAGTATTTTAGATATTTTGCTGATTTGAGCCCTACATCTTCATGTTATAAATATGAAGTGTAACAAAGGTGCTAACAACTATATATGAACCCATTTCCTTCTCCTTGGAGATCACATAGCAACACATGATGCAAACATGTTGTACATGATATAAAGAGCATGCTAAACATTGGCACCTCATGATGGAGCCCAAACCAGAGACTTTCCCTGCTCTAACCGGGCTGTTCTGTGTACGTGTGACCTACATACTCACAATAGTGAAATGTTAACAAGCCTGTGGGTCTATTGATAGCCACAATCTACTCTCTCTCAGGGGAATAGTCAAGAGGAGAATGATTAAGCTACAGTCGTTCAAACAGACAGTTATATTTGCTGTAGCTTTGACTGGGATTTCACTGAAGCCCTGTGGTGGGACATTTGTGTGAGTCACTGTATTGAGCTCCGTCATGTGATGTCAGACTTTTTCTAAAATCTATTTAGAGCTGGAAATATTTGTGCAAGATGGGAAGGAATTTATGTGGATTGATGCATGTAGCAATGTGGATACTGCAAATGCTCAAACAGTACAATACACTATTTATTTATGCATCAAAATTAAGACAGAATATTAGAGAGTGCATGTATGGTATTACGTTATCTCTTTAAAATGAATAAGAAAATGTGTGCATGTTCTAACAGGAGCACTTAATATTAATATTGACATTAAGACAGTTGTAGCCTCACAATAAAAAAGGGAACATGAAAAGAACTGCAGGACATTAAACTATAAGAAGAAAAGATGCAAAGGAAAAAGTATCACAGGACTATGATGCAAGAAGGAAAACAGTAAAGATTTTCCTAATTGTGATGCATCACAAACAAGGACACAGCCTAAAGCAATAAAATCATGAGCACAAAAACACTTGAACAGACAAATATATTTTTTAAATCATTCCATTACTATCAGGATCACACTGATTTTGTTTACAGTGTTATCTTCCTATTCACAGAAAACTGTACAAGCATGTATCAGCAACTGTAAACACACAATATAGCTATGTCAGACAGAAGAACACAATACATTTGAGCACTCACTAGAAAGAATATAGTCCCTGACAAAGTGAGACATCATTTTACTGAGTTAAATTACTGAGAAAAAATATTGATATGTAAAAAGAAAAGAAATAAACAAATAAAACATGTATTATTCAATGTAAAATGTATTTTTTAATTAGCCAAATATACGTAGTGCAACCAAAATATACAACCACGTCAATTTTACAGGAGGTTTTGGAATCGAACCCAGGACCTTCTTGCTGTGAGGCACGAGTGCTATTCACTGCACCAATGTGTCGCCAACCTGAAATATCTTAAGAAAAATAAATGTAATTTTAACAATATTGTGCCTGTTGCTAAAAAAAATTGTACATTTGTTGATCCACTGTAAGTTATATTAATAATGAGCTGAGGCATAAAGTTGTTGAAGTTGCACTAATTTGTCTTGTAAAAGTTGAGGTTGTACATGGTTGTTTATGACATTCACACTTTTATAATGTAGTTTTATTTTTTCACATGACATATATATGTTACTCCATTATTTTACTGGTTTGACCCACTTGAGATCACATTGGGTTGTATATGGCACCTGAACTAAAATGAGTTTGACACCCCTGACGTAGATGTTCGTAAAAGCTCAGAGTAAATTATATGAAAACAGAGAAAACTGAAGAAAATGTGGTAACGTTATTGGTGAAATACATAATTAACTGAAGGTAAAAACAAGTGTCTGTGGGCACTGTCATTTATCAAACTCCATGGGTTTTATAAGTGATTCAGTGCTGTAGAAGATGACAATACGTTCACTATGGAGCCTCTGAACATCCAAATAGGTCATATCTGATGACCACTAAAAGCTGAGAAACTGTGTTTTACTGGAATTAATGATAAGATTAGCTGGTCAATAGTTATTGAACGTTTTAGATTAGTAGATGCTTTTGTCACTAGCTGTTGTTTAAGTCTTTGGTGGTTAATCATTTTTAATTCAACTGAAAACAAATCTATTTCATTAATTAAACAAAGTATGGTCCAGACCCGTGCATACTGCCACACAGCTATTTGTCCATACTAGTTCCAGTTTACATTCATAGTACCCTACTGTGCCAACATTCTTTCACATTACAATGGATTAGGGTTAGGGTTTGGGTTTGGGGTTAGGGTCAGGGTTTGGGGTTAGGGTCGGGGTTTGGGGTTAGCATTAGGGTTTGGGGTTAGGGATCCAGGCGTACTTACATGTCACTATGCAATGGCTAACTGCACATGTACACAGGAAGTGCCAGACAAATAGCAACAGTCTTAATTAAATGTATTTATTTAATAAGTTAGTGTTAGTTGAACATTCTCTCACGTTTCATAGTGCATTTGAACCAGTGGTAGATGTACGCAAATATAAGTTTAATTTGATAGCAGAGGTGTTTTATCTGTTTATATAAAGCCCATAGGCACACTATTAAATAAAATACCATCATTTGATTAATGTGTTCTCTCTTTTCTTCTTTTACAATTTAGTTACTGACAGTCATGGACGTTATCAGGTTTGAGAGACAGGGGTGGCTTAGATAGGAGGAGGCAAGATATTGTGCTGTGCATGCACCGAAAATTTTTCAAGGCACACAGTAAGGCTTTGTCAATTAATTCATTATTTGAAGACCATCACACCTTGGGGACACACTTCTATCCATTTCTATGCTATTTAAAGTAGCGTTCATTATTTAATAGCTTGCTACTTCACCAGCTAAAATACACCAGCTAAAATGTGCTACAATACAAAGAAAAAACTAAGGTAAGTGCCATCCATTCCTGCACAAACTGAAGAGGGCAAGTGCTTCACAACTCATCATGGAAACATTCTACAGAAGCCTCTGTTCTCTAACCACCAGACTCACCAACATCTTCATACACCAGGCCATCGGGATGGTGAACTCCCCCGCCTCTCTTTCACCTTTCCCATCTTCCCCTCCACCCACAACCTGCCAGGAAACTAGAAATCTGCGCTGCTTCTGCGCTGCACCGTGCCTGCTATCCAACATGGTCCAGCTGTAGATGCCCGCGTACCACGTGATGTGACGCTTGACAAGGACCCATTGAGATAATGAGGAATAGGAATCATAACGATATTAATAATTGCATTAAACAATAAATAAGCAAACCGAAACGTGTGTTCAGATTTCTTGCATTTTTGCTGGTTAATGTTCAGTGCTTTACTGCACTTGTTAAAAAAAAAAAAGGAAAAAAATATAAATAAATTTTTTAAATCGGTCGAAAATTATAGGATGGCTTTGAGATATATCGGGGTGACTCAAGCCACCCTTAAAATTGGGCTACTAACGTCCATGCTGACAGTAATATAAGAAGCAATATATGATAAAAGTCTGCTCTCATACGGCATTAGATAAAGATGTACTCAGATGATGTGATATTTAACAGCAGTTCCTATTGTTGTTCCGGTCTCAAATGCCTGTAAATGATTATAGTAAAAATTACGGGTGTGGATGTTATGACAATACTGGGGAAGTGAGGGAATTTCCATAAGAGCATAAGTGAAAGTTAAAATCCTTGAAAAAAACATGACGTATTTTCCAGCTCTTTCAGTTTCATGTGAAGGACCTGGTGCTTTCAGCTGCCAAAAATGACATCACTTCTATATTTTCTGTGAACAAATTATTTACAAATCTTTATATATATATAAAAACCTTTATCTGCAATCAAAGGTTATTCAGATTAGTAGGTCACATACGACATTCCTTTATGGCATCACTTATACTTGCATCGGAAGGTATGAAGCAGTCATATTTGGGAGCCTTTGATTTCCACCATATTTATAATACTAGAAAAGCACTCGGAGAGCGCAGACCTCCGCCAAGCGCAACATTGAAGACAATTTTTGGCCTCATTTACCAAAATGTTAACGAAAATTTCAAAGTGATCCAGAATCCAGGATTTCTTCCGGATCACCCCCAAAAACTAATCGATTCCTCCTTTTGCCATTTCAAACTATCCCTAAAATTTTCATAAAAATCTGTCCATAACTTTTTGAGTTATGTTGCTAACTATCGAACGGACAAACAAACAAACAAACAGACAAACCCAGGCAAAAACATAACCTCTTTGGCGGAGGTAATAAACATATTTTCATGATTTACTGTTTCACTACTTTATCTCCATACACTTCATTTTATTCCTATTTGTCTGTTTCAATATTTTTCCTTAAGTATATTTATTGGGATTTCTTTGCTTTTTAAACACGCAACCACAACAAAACAACTCAGTACAATATTGATCTACACAATAATTAATAATATACTGCTAAATGTACAGTAAAAAGAAAAACACCATCAGTACAGTGCATTTTTGTGTATAAAAATAATGCAAATGAAAAAAAGCTTATAACAAAGCGGTAGAGCAGTAACAGTATTGTAAGCAAGGTAAAAAGAGTTGAAGCCACTTTGGAACAGCAAAGGTTGTGTTGTTATAAACCTTGCCTTGTAGCATTTTAGAGGGAAGCACTCTAATTATTTGTGTTTGTTTGTTTGTTTGTTTGTTTGTTTGTTTGTTTGTTTGTTTGTTTGTTTGTTTGTTTGTTTTGGTGGGAGCTTGATCTCATATCCATCCCACGAGGATGGTCTTGTTTGCAGCATAGGATATGGTGCAGTCTTCCAGAATTACCAACAATTTTATTCTAACTCAGGTGTCCCATGAGCAAGCCAGGCTAAATAGTTTTCCCATATCTTGCAAAGTGTCCATCCAGTACTTTGGGATTTTGACATCCATAAAGTCTCTTTGCAATTTAACACATTTATTACAAAAGAAAATGAACAGACAAGTCTGTGTAAATTATCACAAAATGAAAAGTAGACATGGAAGATTTTTTTTGTTGCCTCATTTATGACACACCGGGGTGAGGTTTGTCTCAGCTTGGGTTTATTGTCTTGTCATTTCCTGTTTTATTTTGAAAGTCTAACTCTCCTCTTGTTTCAGAGCACTTGCCCTTCCTCATTTGTCACCTGGTGTCTGCCCTCATTACCAATTGTCTCCACCTGTTCCCCATTACCCTCCACATGCTGAAATAGTCTGTTCCTCTTGTCTTGTGTCTGTGTGTCTTCGTCTGTTGACTGATTCATCCGATCCTGTTTTCCTGTCCATGTTCACAGCCATAGAGCCTTTTTCACGGAAGCCTTTGAGCCTCAAGATGAGTATTTTTTTTTTGTTTGTTTGCAATTTGTATAACTTAGTTTCTACTTAGTCATAGTTAAAGTTCATACCCAGTGGGCATCTGATGTCAATTCAACATCACTATGACATCAAACCTGATATAAAATTGCCATATCGGATGCCCAGTGGGTAGCCTTGTTGTTTTCCTCTGTTGGAGTGATTTTGTTTTGTCTTCTCTAGCTTGTAGTGTATTTAGATCCTCTGTTATTTTGGAGTGAGTTTCTTTTTGTTTTTTGCTTTTCAGGCTTTTCCTCTGTTGAGTGTTTTCTATACATTTTATAGCCTTTTGAGTCTTCCGGGAGTGTTTTTGGTTTGGTTAACTTTATCGTAGCTGTTTGGTTTATTTGTCTATTTCCTCCTTTTGTAGGCTTTTTTTTGTTTTTATTTTATCCCGTAGTCCATTGAACGCTCAAAGTTAGGAGTGATTCTCAGAATAATTTTATAGCCTGTTTAACTCATCACTCTGTTAAGAGGTCACTGGTGTCGTCCCTTTTTAATAAAGGCTGTTTTGTGATAATCTCTGCATCTGAGTCCTGTTTCGAGTCCTGGCCTGACAATTTAATACACCTCTATATGGACACTATTAGTTGCACAAAGGACATCAAGACCGGAATTCTTGCCAAGTTTGCTGTAGCATAGCCTCATCAATGGTGGCAGTGGTATCGATGACCTTTTGCTTCAGGTCGTTTGATACACAATATCTTTACCATCTGTCTGTCCATCCATTTGTCTTTTCCTGCATATCCAGGTCATGGGGGCATCATATCTGTAACATAACCCTGATTTTGTTTCATTAAACCACAAAACACATTGTGCCGTTTCTAGAGAAGTAGCCATTTTTAGGGTTTTATTTAACAGAACCTATTCCATCAGCAGGCTACCTGAAATACCCAAAAGCAACCACGGAGTACATAACAAATGTGATTAAAATATCTTGTCAATTACTTTTGTAATGAATTTTTCCAATTGTAGAGAGACTTTGTGGACAGCCAGTATAAGGCCAGACACAATGACTGTATGCCCATATACTAGGATATCATACTTGAGGCACAAATGTGAAACCTGAGGATTCATTTTACATCTGTGTCAATAACACAAAAAAATGGTGAAAGGAGACCATTGACTATTGTACAAGTAATGCAAGTAGTCATAAAACAAAGTCACAGTGCTCGATTCAACATTCAGTCTATATTTTGGCTCTTTGGATCTTAATCATTGTATAGGCAGGCCCATGCTGTCAGTGCATTAGCTTATGATGGATTATATAGATTTAAGGTAATCCACTCATGGCTGCGTAGTTTATTGATGGATCCGATGTTAATTTTTAATTTCACCGATCTTCACATCGGCTGTCAGAGAGGAGGTTGCATGAAGTTAATGACAGGCTGCATTTATTTTAACACTGACAGGATTTTCTCCACCCACAACATAATGGCACCGTTACCATGACAACAGACAAAGTTGGTCATTATGTGCAGTGCCTATGGGTATATATAGAACATATTACAGAAGTGAATGACGCATTAAGATCCTGAAAAAGTATATATTCATAGTATATATATGGTGTTTTTGGATTCATTTTACTGCTGCAGCCATAAATAATGTAAGTAAAACACATCAAATTACAGGACTTATTTACCTACCTATATTTACCCACTGACAATTTATTCATTCTGATACATTTGCATATCTCAATGTAATAATAAGGATAGACATGATTTTAGGACAAAAATAAACTTGTGTCAATAAAAAATGGTGATAACACTTGTAAGACATAATATGATGAGACATTACATGTGAAGGAAGTATCAAGTATATATTTAAGTATGTATATTAAAAAGTGTAAATTTAAGCATATATTATTATATATGGTGTCTTTGGATTAATTTTACTGCTGCAGTCATATCTAGGCTTTATTGTATTTTAAAACTGTAAATGTTTATGATTGATTTACTTCATAAACTATTGGCAGCAATGCATCATATCAAATAAGATCATCCTGTGTTTGTGGTGTCACATCCACGAAAAAAATCAGCTTTTCACAAACATAAAAACAGGCCAGTTTCCAGCTTCATGATGATGAATTTTCCAAGAAAGATCAGAGGTTTGGAAAGATTTTATGTTGCTTGAATAAGGATTTAAATTGTAACCTGAAAATTAACACAGTTTATGACAAACATTAAAAATGTAATAATTTAGAGATATGTGGTTTTCACTGGGCAGAAAAAGAGGAAAAAATCTAAAATGTAGCAAGTAATTTTTCCAATTTTTACTTAAAAAAGACTTTAAAGTAAATTTAAAAGTACATACTTATGTTTACTTATGTTGTATATGATTATTTATTACCATTTTGTGATAATTAATATCTTGTGATTATAAATACTTTGTGATCATTATTATGATTATCATTACTATGAGTTGAAACTCTGTCTATGTCTTTTTTTTGTCCTTTATTATCACTCTGTCATTACTCTAATTTATCATTTTTGTTTATATTATGATTATTTTTCTATTCATATTGTTCTTACTTTCATGTGTATATGTTTTTGTCTCATGGTTTCCTGTAAATCTGTGTGTGTGTGTTGGGGGAGGGGGGGTATCATTATTAAATAATTATACATAAATTTACATACAAGGTGGTCAACTGGCCAAGATAAAACACACTACCCAGCTAAATAAGCAGACCTCCTATATGTCAGAGGGTTGCTCTGAACAGGCAGGCAGTGAACTTTCTGGGCTAGCTGCCATCTCAGGGCTGTCGGCACCTGAGCTCAGGTTCTTGGCCTTACCACCTCCACAAACAAAAGACGATTGAACTATACTATACAAATCTAGAAAATTGGAGCAACAATAACAATAATCATAGCGTTACTATTTTGTATTAGTTATTATTGATTTTACTTTATTTATTTATTTGTTAATCCTTATATTTCTTTCTCTACTACAATTTAAAATCCCTTAATGATTTCTCATTTTTGTATGCTCATCTGTTTTGTCCCTTTTTACTTAAAAGACTGTCAATTTCATTTTCATTCCCTCTTCTGTCTCCACCTGAATATGCCCATTCTGCACAAAATAATCATAACCACACACACACACACACACACACACACACACACACACACACACACACACACACACACACACACACACACAC
>JAPTYQ010000007.1:3036236-3047450 GCA_029814465.1 Ostorhinchus cyanosoma | reverse complement strand
AGAACTGCCTTATTTTAAAATATAGGCCTATATATAATCAAAATTTAAATTAATTTAAAACATTACACTCAGAACATTAAGCAAACCAAGGCAACAAAGACACACAAAGCAGCAACAAAAATGAAATCACAGTAAATATGCACAGTAAAATTAAGCAGTGAAATATGATAGAACAAGCAAAAAGAAAAAAACATGCAAAGCAACCAACAGCAGAATCATGTAAAGCAAATTAAGCAGTAAAATAACACACTCGTGCAGACTTCACTCACCGAGAAGAAGCATAAGTAAAACTACAAAAATAGAAAAAAAGAAGATAATTCTCTGAGGTCCGCTAATGCTCGCACGTGCACCGGTTACCGCACAGCGGCATGCTCGCGCCAGACGCATAGTGGAAAGGAAGGGGATCCACGAGATGATGCGCGGAGCAGGAAGCCCGTGGAAACACTGGAGCACAAAACAACGGCACCTTTGAGGAAGGCAGAGGCAGCGGACACACAGCAGGGCCTGCATCTGCACAAACACTGAGTTTAGTGATAGGTTCGACCAGGAAACCGCGCTTTTTCAGGTGTGAGCGTCTTACCTGCTGGCTTCAGGAGATGCACGTGTGGACAGCTGGGGGGGGGCAGTATGTCATGGATAACAGGGCAGGTAAACGGAGCGAAAAAGCCCCAACAACAGCCGGTTTGGCAGCACGCTATTTCCGTCACCCCACCTCAGCCTGAGTGTCCTGCGTGGACAACCCACTGTGCCTTACAGGCTGTGTTTGGCGTCCACTATGCGCTTGATGCGCACCGACATGCCACATAATGGTGGGCATGGGAAATGTTACCAAAAAGTTTGACAATCCTGGATAATGTGGTTATACGTGGACTTGGGTGCTGAAACTGTTAATAAGCTGAGATTTTATCAATGATTTTGATCTTTAAAAAGCAATTTATGCCTTATCTATGTAAAAACATTCATTCAGTTCAATATTTACAGGTCCCTACTGACTCTGTCTAATAGATCCTTCATGAAAGAGATGTTTAAATTAGCGTCTGGAGTTTTTTTTTTTAATAAAACAGATTCCAGACAGATAGTGTGGGCATTGGGTGTATTGTGTAATGTGTGTAATGTTCTGTCCTTTTGCTGTAACCCATGTCTGCAAACTGAATTGCCCCTTGAGGATAAATAAAGTGATCTGGATCTGAATCTGAATCTGATGGCTCTACTATAGATGTGGTTACTAGGCTCCACCAACCAGACTGTAAAATGACTTACAGTTGCACAGTGCTTGATGAAGTTTACAGTTTTACCAAATAGGTTAACATTTAGCATGAGCTCACCGCTGAACCCTTCTGTCTCCAAAATGCCAATGTACAATGACCGAATCACAATTAATCAATTCTATTGGCTTCAAAATGGCAGTTCAGAAACCAACAGGTGAAGTCCGTTGTCTACTGTTTGCTTGTTATGCTTCTAAAATGCACTGACAAACCTGATCAAGGTCTGTAGCAGTATCACAGGTACACAACAGAGGGTCTGGTCTGTCTCATACACAGCTCGGTTCACTTACCCCCTCACCAAAAGTAACTGATACAGACACTCCTTCAGATGTTCAATAATTTTACTGCTAAACTCCAGTAGAAAACAGTCATTTCATCTCACCAACCACACATAGCACTACACATAGAGTGCATCAGCTTTTGTGTTTAATTGACAGGTGTTTTAGGTGTTGTGTTATTTCTATGTAAGTTCTTATTGGCCCAGGTCATCATTTTTCTTAACACACAATAACACAAGACTTCTCTGTAATTCTTGGTAGTTCTTCTAGGTTCAACTGCACTTGTTTCACTGTTTTAAACATTTCATCTCTCATTCAAGAGACTTCTTCAGCTGTAATAGCTGGTGGAGGAAATTGGAAACTTGGATTTATAATTGGACTCATTGGGGGAATAGTCTGTATAGGTGTTATTCTACATGCTAAAGACCTTCAGTGTTATGGTTGTGGGGGAGCTGGGGTCAGGTTGTTATTGGGTATTGTGTGTGAGTTTCAGAGCCTGTCTACACGACAACAAAATTATGTCAATCCACAAAAGTTTAATATTGCATTTGCCTCTTGTCCACATGACAACAGCACTGTCGGTGCCCTGAGAGGGTATTTTTTTGAGAACGGGTCCCAGAGCAGAAAAATCTCCCAATGCCGCCCTCACTTTGCCGTGTGGATAGGCAAAAAGCCACTTTTTGGAAACGATGATGCCACACCACGTGACCAGAAGAACACCTCGGACATGTCTGGAAACAACAACAACAATGGTGAATTACAGAGTTGTGTTTGTGCTGCAGGCAAGTCTTGTGCTATTATTGCTGCACAGCAAGACAAACACAGTTGTACTTGACTTGTAAAGGAGAGTGTGATCATAAGATTTATGCTATTGATTTGGAGAGTAAAACTCACTACTGGAGCCAAGGGTGTATGTTTCACACTGAGAAAGTACCCATTGATTAGCCATTTAAATGTTATATACACTGACTTGAAAGTTGATAATTTTTTGTGATCTTTATTTAATCTAAAAGGCCTTTTGAGATTTATATAACTTTCTGAAACTAAGCCAAAAAGACTACATTTTAGTGCAGGCACCAACATTCAGAAAGCAGAGAAGTAGAAAACTCATTAAAACATGACATAAGAGTGTATCAGTGGTCTCTGTCCTCAACAGTTTTATACTTGTGCACATGGGGGAAATTCTGATGCTTGGCCAATGAAATTTAGTGGCATGAAAGGGCAGATCTACTGTAACAATTCAGGGGATAAAACCTCCTCTAAACAGACTAATACTTCACAGTGTGGAGACTTTTTTTTCTCTATAGATATTTGTATTCACCTCCAGGCCGTGAGTGTTTGTACTGATAATAAAAAGTACTGTGTCGATTTGATCCATCCATTAATTATCCCTGTTATCCTATTACTGGAGGGCTGAAGGCTGAAAGCCTGGTCAGGTTACAGGTCTATTGCATGGTGTTTTATATATATGTAATATATATGAGCATTACTTAGATTATTCAGCAGGGTTCATTTTAAAATATAACCTTACTGGGGTAAATTAATACTTAGTTGACAGATAACAGCAAAATTTAAGGTAGTCTTAATAAATACTGAGAAAACTTTGATATGAAAAGAGCAAAATTTCAATTCAGTTTACTTGTTTTGAAGTCACTGGTTAAAGATTAAAGGTATATTATCCCTATAGGTACATTTTACCAATTCTAATATACATACACACACAAAGAGTACCTAGCATTGCATTAGAAGGCACTATAGGTTTGTAACATTTGGAATTTTCCTGTGATTGTATAGCTTTATTGTAAATAGTATTTGACATGTAAATAAAGTGCCATCATATTTTGATGATCAAAAAGTTGTGATAGAAACCACAAGTTCAGTCAGATACATACAATATCCTTGAATCATAATCATGCATTTCTCTCACCAAACTTAATCAATCAATCCTTGAGTCCAACAAAATGTTTGTGTCAAATTTGAGGACATTTCCTCAAGTATATGCTCAAAATTCAATTCAGTTTTATTTGTAGAGCTGTATATTACAACAAAGTTGTCTCACACTGCTTTGCAGAATTAGTTGGATATATGGGGTAAAATAATGTTTGTGGTAAAAATAAATAAATAAAAATAAAAAACTGTGGCAACTGTCATAAAAATTAAATTTTTTTGAACAGATACTCTTTTGCATGTCTACAAATTTCTTTATAATTATACTTTTATTGTCCACATGCCTTCGCCCATAAGTAGCTGGGATAGGCTCCTTCGACCCTAGTGAGGATAAAGCGGACACAGAAAATGAATGACTGCACATGCAATTTTTATGTTCAACAACAATCAAATGCTTTCTATAAATGTGCACCCATTTTCTACAGATGCAAATCACAGTACAACTACAAATATTAGTTTTCCAGCTACAGCTCTTTATGACCCTATTTTGAGCCCACACTCAAGTTGTTCCTGAGCTGGACATTCATAAAGATTTAAAGACGAGAGGTTGTGGCAACCTTGACCTTTGGCCGCCAAAATGGTTTCAGTTCTTACTTGCATCCAAACGTTTGTGCCCAATTGGAGGAAATTCCCCTAAATCATTCCTTAGATATTGTGTTCATAAAATGAGGTCACAGTGACCATGGCCACCATAAAATAGACAAATGAACATGACAAAGTCTGCTTGGAGCTACTGTGGCAATGGTGGATAGAGGGAAAAATGGAAGGGGGTGAGCGTAGGAGAATGGTGGGATCCAGAGGCGCAGCTTAAAACTGACATTTTTTTATTATCATACATTAATAAAATTAATACAATTTAACCTCACTAATGTGACCACCTTTGGAAGCAAAGCAAAGAGCAAAGAGTTTGCTTTAATAAGGTTCAACTCAGTTATAGCATTGAATTCCATTGCATTCCAAATGATTTTAAATTAGAAACAATATCATACAGTAGAGATATTGCATTACCATGTATAATAACTGGGGGGGTATAGTTTTTGATTTGATTTGTTTGTTTGTTTGTTTCCTTGATTGTTAACACTCCATCAGTTAAACTGGTTGAATTCATGCAAAATTGGGTTTATAGATTACCATTGACCCAGAATAGATGTGGTTACATTTTGGGAAAAGTAGGTCAAAGTTTTGTTTTTTGTTTTTTTTATCTTTTTTTCCCCTCCTATTTACTTATAATGGGCAAAATTTCTATTGTCAATAAAAACATCAATTTTGTTTCAATTTACTTCAAACTTGGCACATATATAGAGGTAATTGATATGCTGACATCAGCACATGCATAGACATGTTGACATCATCTGGATCGATACCAAAATAAGCCACAATATGTGCGAAGGGCAGGGTTCGTTGTGCCTGGCACTTGTTATAATATGTATTTAATATCATTCAAAATATTTAATGCCATACTTGCAGTAAACATTACTTTCATTAAAACAAAAACACAAGTAGATTTATTTAAACTCTATTATATGTATAGTTCTATTATAAACACGTAATGCCAGGCACAACAAACCCCACCCCTCGTACATTTTAGAACTTATTTTGGTATTGATCCAAATTATGTCATCGTGTCTATTAGTGTGCTAATGTCAGCATATCAATTGCCTCTATACATGCACCAAGTTTTAAGTAAACTGAAACTAAATGTATGTTTTTATAGACATTTGAAATTTCACCAATTAATAAGTAAATGGGAGAAGAAAAAAGATTTTAAAAATTCAGAATTTTTTCTTTTATTTTGACCTACTATTTCCAAAATGTAATCAGATCTATTCTGGGTCACTGGCAATGTATAACTCAAATTTGGTATGTTTTCAACCAATAGTAGTTGAGTGATTTACAAAATGTATATACATACATACATACAGTCGGTAACAGTTAACAGCTTTGGTGCGGGAGACCAGGAGCAGAGGAAAATACATCATTGTATGGAAACATTAAGGCACAACTCGATAGATACTGTCAACCAACACTTGTTCTGAGGTAATGAAAAAAAAACCAACCCTCAATTTCATGTTATTTCACACAAATGAAAACATTATTACATTGTGTTTCTGCTATTGGGTCCTCCTAAATCTCCTTGAATCTTGCACACGGGGCCTTTACAAAGTAATCTACAAATGTACTTTTTTATGTGTAAAATATATGCATTTTGTTACAACCCAGTACTCTTTTCATAGCAATGTCACTTCACATTAAAGTGATCTGCTCGGGTAGTTGTAAATGACTTTATAACTTTTCTACAAACCACCATAAAGCTCATCAAAGGATGTCATCTTCTCCTACAAAACTGCAGTCCATTGAACTACTGTCTATCCCAATCTCGTCACTATGACCTTAGTAGACGCAGACATTTTAGAGCCCTGGTTAATCTCTCTCGCTCTCTCGTTGGCACTTTCCTTGTACTCTCTGTCTAAAAGAGCTACCTGTTGCCTCTGAGTTTCCCAATTATAGTTTTTTCCTGAGTAAGCACACATTAGGTGACTCATCAAGAACGGCTGTCTGCCAGCACTGGCTAAAAACACAGTGTATTATTTCAGCATCAGTGTATATTTCAGGCTGAGTGAGAGGGAGAGACTGATGCCATAAACTTAATGGGTTAGTTCACTCAATAAAGCTGCAACTTGTATGACTTGGAAGGAGCCCAAAACATAACATACTCAGAAGTGCCGCTGGTGTTTTTTCTTCTTTTCTTTTTTCTACGGGAATTTGAGAGGAACTGTAAGCTGCTTACATGGGACTTCTCGTACCTCTATACTTATGAGGACTTAGAAGAAAAACAGTGGCCTTTGTCCAAAATGACATATTATCAGCAAAAAATAAATACAAATACAAAAACAAACAAACAAAATATCTGTAATAAGTCTCTGTATATTAAAAAAATACTCTACCTTTAGATTTCTAAAATATTTCAATGCTTGATATGTCTTTTTTATGTTCTGACTTTAAGGATAATGTCTATTGATAATTAGAATAAATTGCTCTTTTACATTCTTTTTTCATGTTTCATCCCTTTCATCATTTAATTTTGTTCCTAGCTTTACTCTGCTTGACACTGGGTTTTGAAGGTCTTTGTCTAGTTTGAGCCTCATGTAGACTTTACTCTGGTCTCAGTCTCAGACAAAGAGAACTTGGAATTTAATGTCAAGAACAGTAAAGAGTGCAGCTTTAGGGATGTCACTGCATTTCTGATGTTTTTTCTGATTCAATTGTTAACAGCATTACTATGGTTTGAGAATCATTTCATCAGATATACCAGATCAATCTGTCATATTTAGGAGCCTTTTTGCTGTAATGGCCCTGCTGTGTTTCTGGTCTGGTCTTGCCCTGCCTTGGACTTGATCTTCACGCCTCCGAAGTCTTGGTCTTGTGTTTCGGTGATGACACACTCTTTTACATCTTCTTTTGAGTTGTACGTAATTTTTTTAATTTTAAAAGTCGACATCTTTGATGAGTATTATAAAATGACAAATATTAGGTTTCATCAACTTACAATCAGAACTAAATATCAACCTTTAATTTGATGATTTTATGTTAATTGTGTTGATTATTCATATTGACTAAAAAATTCAACTTTTCATTTTAAATATACATTTTTTTACCATAATATAATCAATTTTGTCAAAACTAAGTCATTCACCACTGAATATTCTCAGCATAATAAAATGCTAAGTTTTAATTGCATGTTACAGAGAATCAAAGTCCTGCCCCTTCTGCTGAGCCCCATGGGAAATAACTTCAGTATTAATACGAACAGTGGTAAGTGTTCAGGAGCAAATACATTTTTTATCCTATTTAGATTGCTCCACTCTTTACACATATAATGTTTGTCAATTTAAAAGACATTTGCAAGCCAAGAAAGACACAGTTTATTGTAGGGAATATAAAGTAACATCAAACTGACACAGCTTAGTGGACTGCATCTCTTGTAGCATGCGACACATGACCCACACCAAAATGTCCACTCGTATATTTCACTTCATTCTTCAAAGGGAAGTGAAAAGAGGTGAAAACCTACAAGTATGGCCATGTTGAAGCCGTCGAGACATCCCTTGTCTCTGAACAGATCACAGACACAATGATTACACCTCTGCCATCTCCAGGTATTTAACCATTTTACTTATGTCTTTTCACAGTCTGATAGTTCAGTAGTTTTACAGCAAACTGACACTTTCTTGACTTGTAAAATTATCCTTTAAGCTGACGAAGATATGTGTAAATTATGGCATAATTCCAATGGGATGAAAAAATGACGTGTCTATTATTCCGTTTTTTCTCAAATAAGGTTCCATGGGGCACAAATGAAAAACTCCATAGCTTAAAAAATGCATTACCTTATAACATCATACTATAAAATAAGTGGCCTGATGTCAACAGGGAGCCCAACAATTTTTATTTATTCTAGATCCTTACCTGATTGGATGAGGTCTTACTCGTGCTTATCATTTCAACCAATTAGATCAAAGCCCCATTGCTCTATCAGGGGTATCAGAGCATCTGTCTGTCTGTCTGTCTGTGTAACTGTGCAGTTCTGAGAAATTGAAATATTTTTAACTGGCCAATTTGGTACCTACAGTCAAGGATTAGTCCCATCTCGACATTAAATATCTTTTTTCTTTAAAATTCTGTTTTGTAAAATCAGAAAGGACTGATTTAATTCTTGTTGCTAAGCAGTTGCCAGGGGGAGGTACAAGAAGCAGCCTTGCATGTTCCATCAGCCTTGAATGATGGGATATGAAGTTAAATATAGGACTAATGCATTTACAGTCAAGGAAGAGAATAGCAAAAATTACAAGTTGATAGGACCAGTATTTTGGGAGCTATTAGTAATTTTGGAATACAGTAGTCTTATAATCACATTGCTTTATCCATGACTGTTGACAGGAAGTGCAGTACCATGCTGCATGATGGGAAATTAAGTTAAAACAGGAACAACACATTTACTAACTTTAGTCCCAACATATTAGTATTAATATATTAATTGTCATTTGAATATTAAAGAATGACTTACCAAACAATTTTTTTTATGTTAGTACAAATAAAATATAGACTAACATCTTTTTCCAAAAGTTGGCTCTCCCCAGCATAAAAACTATCACATCCAGAACCTGTGGTTCCCCACACAGGTCAACATGCTAGTAAAAGATAATATACAATTTAATGTTGGGTTAAAATAATTTATCTGTAAAACGGGGCTAACACCAGCTAAACACTTCTGCTAGTTACATAAATGTAAATTTAGCTTGTCTGTTATAAAGTTGTACTATTAAATCAAAATCTTTTTAGTTCAATTTTTTTTTAACAACAAGCTCTCTACATATGTCCACATGAACACAAAAAAAGTGCACATTCAGGCCCAACAGAAAAGAAAGAGACAAGCCCAAATACAAGGAGGGGTGGCCCAAACAGCACTGACGGCACCCACAACAGTGCCCCAGAGGCCCCCACGCAGCATCCAGTCAGGGCAAAGGGTGGTATCAGGGTGCACCTCATCTCAGTCTGAAGAATGTGTACAAGAAAGGGCCCCAAAATTTCTAGAACTGTCTATTCAAATATTAAAACAAGTGTCTGATTCTCTCCAGTTTAGTTAATCATTGCTAACCAATGCTAAAAATGGATTCAGAGGATTTGGTTTCAACTTGACCTTTAAAATCAGAGATGGAGTACTGAAAACCACTGACCAGTACTTTTTGAGGTTGGGAACAGACTAGTACAACTTGTCAGCCATCATATTATATAATTAGAAAGAAAGATGTTTGCTAATAACAGCCAATCAGTCAAAAAAGCTTTTTTTTCAGTTTTTAACTTTTTGAAGTGTAAGAGGACCTTATTCTTAGTCTGTCCATATCATTTGATAAAAAGGCAGAAGACGCAAATGAAAAGATCTGACTGACTGTGGGACAAAGCTATCACAGCTGAATATGGGAGAAAAGTATCTGTGGGACAGAAAAATGTACACTGTACAGTTTGGGGGAATGACAACTGCACTTGTTTCACTCTTTTGAACCTGAAAGAACAACTAAGAAGAACGATGACCAGAGCAAATTGGAAGTTACACATATGGAAAATTTACTGTCACCATTTAGCCTTTGTGTCAGAGACAAAACCAGTATGTAGAAACATAAGTAACAGACCTCAAATAGTGAATAAGTAATTAAAGGTGCCATATGTAGGATTGCGGTCAAAACTGGCACTGCAGTTGCAATCAAAATACAGTAGAGTGTGGTATCCTCTCCGCCTCCCCTCAGACTAGTGGATGCCAGATTCAGCACGACATTGGACACATTCTACTACATGGAGCTACCATGGCAAGCGAGGAGTCGTCCACCAGTATTTATATCGTCTCTTGTAGTGTCTTCCTCTGGGTCACGGCCTCTTCACCTAGACCAGTGCTGTGAAAAGAGACCGCAGCTGGGTCACATCTGTAGAACAATGGTGGAGTGCAGAGCTTATGGCTGCACAAACAATGAGTGTGAACACATGCTTTCCACTCAATTTCAATCACTGACTACTGCTTGTTTACTTGCACTCCATCACCTGGAATCAATGATAGGGCTGTCACTTCTGATCGACAATGGCTGCTCCCCACAGGTTCTGCCCTCACCCCTAATTCATGTAATAAAAAGGTCCAGTGTCGTACATTTATGACGATTTTCTACTGAATTTGCACCTCTCTTACTTATAAGTAATACACAAAGCACAAAATGTCGTATGCATGACCAATACAGGTACACTTTAAATAATCTTTTCTTGAGGGTGGCTCACCAAATCCTACAACCAGGTACCCCCCCCCCCCCTGCAAGCACAGCAGCTAATCCCCCTCAGAAATCTAGGGAAACGGCACTGAACCTTTTTATTTCTAATATTTATGGTTGTGGTTAACTTTTCTTTTAGTTTGGGATGTTTTTTTTTGTTTGTTTAAAATCACAGATACAGTTCATTTACATTCAGTCTCACTCATGCTTTGACTTGAAAATGATGGGGCACATGAAGCGTGAACAACCAGGTGTCTATAACAATCCTAAAAGCTCTGCCATTATAAAACCCACCCATCTGGTGTAAGCCGGCAGATTAAACAAACTACAGCTACAATTTGACCCAGATATGAGCAGGTCTGCATCCTAAATAAACAATATGTGCATCTCATCAGCCAGGAAATTACATTAATGAGCATTAAAAACGACCGCAGAGAGGGTCACGGGCTGTTTCCTCGAGGGACATGACCTACCTGCATTATTTTGGGGGAGAAGGAGAGGAGGACAAGCTGTGGGATGCTGCTGTTGCATTTGAAAGTGTGCCAGAGAAATCCCTCCTCTGTGTCCTTCACCGCCTCATTTCACTTTGTGCAAAACAGCATCACACCCTCTTTACCCTCCCTCCCTCCATCTCTCTCTGCTGTCTCTAAATGACACCTGATACAGCTGATATGAGCATTTGTGCACCTGACATCCTATTTGTTACTGTGAGGATGTGCATGTGTTTAATGGGTAAAATTGCCTCTTTGAATGACCTTAATTCCAGCATTCTTCCTGGATCTGCAGTTACAATTTTACCATGAAAAGTAGATACATTTGAGATGATCTGCAACCTATCAGTACATATAACAGCTTCATGAAACAGGCAGTTACCCATGTAACAGGCCAAAGTACACCCCCAGGCCAGAATATAAC
>JAPTYQ010000007.1:3005457-3018454 GCA_029814465.1 Ostorhinchus cyanosoma | reverse complement strand
GTGTGTGTGTGTGTGTGTGTGTGTGTGTGTGTGTGTGTGTGTGTGTGTGTGTGTGTGTGTGTGTGTGTGCATGTGCGGGCTAGTGGGGGGTGTTGTAGATACGGGTGGTGTGGTCCATGCTTCACGTACCTCACAATGGGTATGCTGAAAGTGAAACAACATTAATTCCTCTACGTTTCCCACTGTTGTGAAGCTCATTTACCTTTTCCCTACCTCCTGAAACTTCACAAACTTTCATTTGAGGGGGCAGGACATTTGTTTATGGGGGCATTACCCTTTACCCTTGGCCACACTGGCTGTAGGATATTGTCATCAGTTGGTCAGCCGTCCATCTGTCTGTCCTGAAACTTAGGCATGCACTGATAAGTCAGGCCACTGGGTGGCGGTAGTGCGACCTGGTAAGTCAGGCCGAGGGTTTTCAAGTGTGCATGCGTTATGTTTTACATTTACACTTAAGAAATAGCTGAAGGATCTCTTTAACTATCAGAGTACTGCAGGACTGCTTCCTACCTTTTTCAAATTCACCCACTGATCAGGAGAAATGTGTGCGTGTCTGTCTTTCATGTTTGGCTGTGTGAGGAGGTTTCTACCTTCTTTTTTTCTGCGCACCTGTTAGCATGGCAATGATGAGCATGTTTGATGAGCACCACTTGTGTAAAATGTGTTTTTCTTTCTTTATTTCAGTCAGACGCATGCATCTTTATAGTGTGTATATGCATTATTTGTGATGTGGCCGAGTTTGAAGTAGAGGTAAACATCACAGAAATTCACAAACGCACACCTTGATATTTGATTCTTTCAGCTCATTCATAATAGTTGCCCTACTTTTACTCGCTCTCTCTCTCTCTCTCTCTCTCTCTCTCTCTCTCTCTCTCTCTCTCTCTCTCTCTCTCTCCTTCTCTGTCTCATTTGTCTTTGTCTATGTCTGTCTCTCTGTTCTCTTTTTGACTCTTGTCTTTTCTATGCCAGGTCTCTCAACCTCACTTTATAAATCATTGTGAGTCTTCTTTTTTGTCATGCTCTTTCTCCACATACCTGTCAAACACATCTCTGTGAACCTCCTCTCTTTTGCCTACCTTCTCTCTAGTGACTCAGTCCAAAAATAGCTCTGTGTTTTTGAGTGTGTATGTGTGTTGTGTGTATGGGATGGTGGTAGGGGAAAAGACTGAAGGAAAGAGAGTGGAAATCGGCTTGGTCTTGTGTGTATTTGTGTTGAAGTCTTCCCTGTATGCTGTCTAGCTGTTGCTGTCTTGCTCATACATACACAACATTAGCACAGTACTGACCGCACGCATGCACGCACGCATGCACACACACACACATGCACGCACACACACACACGCACACACACACACGCAGACACATGGACGCACACACACACACGCACACGCACACACACATGCACGCACACACGCACGCACGCACACACGCACACATACACGCACGCACGCACACACACACACACACACACACACACATGCACAGAGTTTCTCTGTCCTGTCCATCCCATTCCCACTGGCCTGTCATTCCCCACTTGAATAAAAGGAAATATTCAGTGTCAGTGTGATGAGAATGAAGTGGAGGAGGGGAGTGGGGGGTGCTGGTAGAGTGACAGGTGTGAGAGAGACACTGAGGGGAAGGGCGATCGAGGGAGAGGTGGATAAAAATGATGGGGTGGTGGATGTGAAGAAGAGAGGGATCGCTTTGGATGTTTGATGGTCAGAGAAAGGCAGTGTGAGATTGAAGCTGAAAACCTGAGTGATGATGGGACAGAGAGGAGGAAGTACTGGAAGAAACAAAGGGGAGGAGGGGGTTTGTTGGCAGCTTTTTGGTTCCTTGGTTTGTTTTTTGCTTTTGGAGACAGTTTTTCCCCAAGCAGGAAGAAACTCCATTCAATTTCATAGAAGGTATTAAAGAAGTAGGTTTGATTCTGGCTGTGGCTGGAGTTTGCATGTTCTCCTCATGTCTCAGAGGTTCTCCGGGTTCTCCGCCTTCCTCATACTAAGACATGCACCTTGCTTTAACTATGGTCAATCTAAATCTCCCATAAGTGTGAATGTGAGAGTAACTGTTATTGTTGCAGTATATTGTGCTGTATATTGTACATATTCAGAAGTTTATTTCATTCTATTTTTTGCATATTTTTAGTAGTTTTTATTCTATTCTATTTAGCTTTTATATATATTATATTTCATCTGTTATCCTTTCTTCATGCTACAAACACTGAGACCTGGGTAACTGTATTTTGTTCTGTTTCATTTACTATTGATTGAATGACAATAAAGTTGAGTCTACTGTAAGTCTGCGTCTGAAAGGTTGTTTGTGTGTGTGTGTCAGTCCTATGATGTACTGCTGATACGTTCAGGGTGTACCCAGCCTTTGCCCATCGGCATCTGGCCCGGCATCCGAAGCCTCAGCTATGCTGCTCTGTGTTTTCCTCTGCTACATTACACAGTGTGCGAGCATGCCTCAATACTAAGGTGTTCAAGACCCAACGAATTGATTGCCAACTCTTTTGTGAATTGTGGATCAATTTAATTGATTTCTTGTTCCAGCACTAGTATATTGTATATAATTATATAATGGTATATTAAACAATGTAACTTTTCTTCTCTGACTTTGAACCTTATAAACAAAAAGCCATGCCACATGGAAGATTTGGTTTGGAACAAGATGTAATAATAGGCCATAATATGAAATGATGTACAGCACTTTTTTCTATTGTCAATAGGCCATGAGCTATTGTGATGATGCTGTGTCTGGCGTCAACCTCGACCTGGCGTCACCTCGCAAATTCAAGTTGTTACTGATTCTTCATAGAATGTGCCGGTGAGGTACATGGACATTAGTCCTATTTTGTATAGCTAGAAAAACATTGACATTCTTTGATTGGGAGACATTTGGAACCAAGATTTTTAATAGAAAGCATCTTGTGGCTGTTGGTGGAATTTCACTTTAGCATACTTGTGCATTAGCTTTACTTCTTGTTCAATTTATATTACACACAGGCTTACAAATAAACACACATATCTAAAATGCACTGATATGCAAACCTCCTCCCATCACATACACACTGAGGCAGCTTTGCCTCAGAGAGATGTTGTGTTATGAAGCAATTTATATGCAGGGATTCGTTATCAAACTGACTGACCTGTGGCTCCTCAAGGAGCTCTGAACACCGGCCAGCTGTGTGTGTGCTGATTGGCAAACAGCATCCTTTCCACAGATTGTTAGTGTTGATGCCTCTCTTTGTTTAGTGTGTGCAGAGCTATCTATCTGCAGATTGCCCTCATCATTTGCAATATGGTTGTCCTTTTCATATACTTGTGCTTTGTACATAAAATGCAAACATTTATCTTTATCTGGCTCTATGTGTTTGTGTGTCCAGATGTTACAGCAGTCTCTTAAAGTCTGTTTATTGTTGATGGATCTGTCTGCTTTTCCTGACAGCCAGACTGCCTACTCATCTCCAGAGAGCGCTTTCTGTGTTTGTGCATGTGCGTGTGCGCTGCCTGCTGGGCTTCAGCAGCTACAGTCTCTTAATAATAGATCACCATCATGGCAACCGTTGTTGTGTGCTGACCTTAAGTGCTGCAAAGTACTGCAAAAACGACACCAAACCACAACAGTGTTTCTGCTGAAGCAAATGCACCGTCATCTGTCCGGCTGGCACAGTGAGAGGACAGAGAGACAGTGAGACAGGGAGACAGACAGACAGAGCCAAGCAGAGGGATGACATACTTGCAGACAGACAAACAGATGGCAGGCAAATGGGTAGACGGGCAGAAAGGCAAAGAGTCAAGCAGTCAGACAGACAGTAAGACAGATGGCAAGCTTGCAGGCAAGACAGACGGATGGACAGAATGACAAATGGGATGCAGCCAGTCAGACAGATTTGGAAGATTGAGGACAGACAGACACAGAGAAAGACAAACATACTGAAATCTTCCTTTTGAATTTAAAATGGAATTTTTTTCCCTATCTATTAAATTAACAGAAATACTATATATTTGTTTTGTTATTGATAAAACAATGTTGATTCAGCACAGATACACTAGGGCTGAAGGGATTGGTTGATTAGTCATTAAAACAAAACAAAACAAAACAAAACAAAACAAAACAAAACAAAAAAACCCACATCCTTCATTAAGAGTGAAGTAATAGTTAATGAAAATGACAGATGCAATGGTTCCTTTTTCTCAGTTCTGAGGATTTGCTGTTTTTTCTGTTACTGTAACAATTTGGTTATTCTCTCTGGCTTTGGGACTGTTTGGATATAACAAATTAAAATGTTGGATCTCACCTCATAAATATCGAGGGACATGAATTAATAAGATTTTATTGGAATCACTGACATAATTCTGCTGATACTTTATTGACTCTTGTTTCGATTCCTGATCAGTAGATTGATTCCCAAAGTTTTCAGGGCCAACACAACTGACTGAACAATTTAAAGGCACATTATAGCCCTTTTTCCATCACAAGGACTTTATGACTTCATCGTGCATATTTGGCCTGAAGCTTCTTCTCATCGTCACCTACTGGATTGGAGGAGAAGTGCAGTTTTCTTTTATCACTCCCTATACATCATCAGCCCAATTTGAATAAATAAGAAACACAAACTACACACATTGTCAGGATTTCTTTTAGGGAAATAAATTCCTGGAAACAAAAGTCCCTAGAAATCTTGATGGAAAATGGGCTGATGTAATATGTAACATTTCAGCATCTTTCATAGTGATATCCTGTTAGAGTGAATTAAATGCAGTGGCCTGGGTTCACTTCTGTCTTCAGGCGTTTCCATTAGTATGAGTGAGTTTAATGTATAACTTCATGTGAGCATATGTCATCTTTGTTGTCTTTGTCTTCATTTGCAATTTCATCAAACATTTTCTCTGATAAAAATACTGGTCAGATTCATTTCAAATTTTATATGTAGATTCCTTGGGACGATGTCTACAAAGTTTGTTCACAGTTTTGAGAAATTAAAATTTTTAAATTTTTGACGAATTTTAAAATTTGCCTTTATTTATATTATATAGTATTATATTTTGATGGTTTATACCATGGAAATGGTTACAGACATCAATATAGTTCCTATTAAGCACCAAAAGGAAGTCATATATGGACTTTGATTTAATTTGTTGAGTTGTGAAAGTACTACCCACTTCTATTGAGATATTGATCTCCTGTGTCAAGACCACAGGACTCTCACATTATAGCTGCAGAACCTGACAACCTCCCAAATTTAACTTGTTGATTGTTGCTAGAACATGCTGTTGAGATACAGGGCCATTGGTCCTGTTTTTGTTTGTCCAGTACTGTTATGAAAACCAACAATGTCAGAGCTTAGTGATACTCAAGTCTTTAATTATTTGGCCCTGTAGCTCAGTTGTGGGTTTCAGTACAAATCCTTAGTAAGAACTATAAAACAGGCTAAAAACTGCAGAGCTACTGCACCCAAAGCCAGGAAGGAAAACTGACAACAATCATAAAGTCAATATTGCACAAGCACATCTGACTGTAATTACAATTATGAATTTTGTATCGTTGTTGTATATTCTTGTTCCATGGAGCAAATTTTAGCCTTATTCTTTCAGCACAACCCAAGTACTGTTGTAAGGAACAAATCTGAACCAGTGAAGTAGACTTCACATGTCACATCATACAAGGCCAACAAGTCCAAGGTTTTGGTACTTTTAATCAGTCTGTGTTATAAGATTACATGTTGAATAGAAAAGGATGCCACAGGCTTTGAATACTCTGTCTCTGTCTTTGAGAGCTGCTCACTTTCTCACTTGATCCTTTAGGACACAGGTGTCAAACATACTGCCTACAGGCCAAAACTGGCCCGCCAAAGGGTCCAGTCTGGTCCGTGGGATGAATTTGTGAAATGCAAAAATTATACTGATGATATTAACAGTCAAGGGTGTGAAAATCATTATTTTCTAAAAACCTGTTGTTCAGGTTCTACTAATTCGATCTTAAGTGGGTCAGACCAGTAAAATACTATCATAATAACCTATAAATATGGACAATCTCAAATTTTTCTGTATTTTAGTGTAAAAAAAAGTTAAATTAAAAGAAAATGTTAATATTTATAAACTATCTTCACAAAAAAATGTGAACAAATATAAACAACCTGAAATTATTAGTGCAGTTTTAACAATATTGTCCCTGTTACTAAATATTTTGCGTATTTATAGATCAGCTGTGATCTGTACATTGTAATGCACATGTAAATGAAAAAACTGATGTATAATATTGTTAAAATTGCACTTAATTTTCTTAAGACATTTCAGGGTGGTCATGTTATTCACATTTTTAAGGAAACTTTTTAAGATGTAAACATTATATCACATCATAACAAGATTTTACATTTTGCGTTGTTATTATTACTCTTCTCCGGCCCACTTGTCATCATATTGGGCTGTATGCGGACCCTGAATTAAAATGAGTTTGACACCCCTGCTTTCGGGGCATTGCTCATTCACCAGAGGTCTATTGGTGGTACTTTTGTTTTTCAACTACCCTGGCATAGGTTATTACTGTGCAGCACAAGTTATTGAGGTAATTTACCCTGGTAAAAAGTGAACCCCCACCAAGACACTGAAAACTCTGAGTTAAACTAGAAGTTACTTTGCTAACTCTTTAATCCTGCTTTATCATGCGGGCCAAGCGTCACATTTTCATTTAGTGTGTGCCTACCTTCAGGAATAGCAGCATTCTCACCTGGCAAAATGAGTAGAGAAAATTGGGAAAGGTACAAATAGGCTGCTGCAAACATGCTTTGAGAGTAAGCAGACCCTGAAATAGTCATTTATCTAGTGTACACGATTAGTCCTTGAGCAGAAACAGCTGCTTTTACCTGGCAGTTCTTCAGCATTTAAACTGGGTTTCTGTGCTGCTGAGGTTTCCCTTAGTTTAACAGCACTGCTCTGTCTTAGGCACCCTGTGAACTGGTTAAAATAGCTGACACATGGTTTTCTTTCCCACCTGCATCTGGTGTCAGGATCCGGCTCTTTCCCCTAGCCTGACGTGTTGCACATTTCAGAAAATGGTCCCCTTTAAGTGCTCTGTCAGACACAGTGCTCTCAGCAGTGTCATACTTGGGCAATTAATTAGCTCCCCAGGCAACTTGGCTTTCCCAGCATGCAATAGTCAACCTTCTGATGGTTTGTCTTATTGTAAATGGTTTTGGCTCACACTAAACTATGCACTGAAAATGAAAATGTGAGTTGGTCTACTTGAAAGCATTGAAAATAGAATGTGATGGTGATGTCCACATTACCCAAAGGCCAACTAGGCCAAAAACATAAAATATTTAAATGAAAAACATCATAACAAACTCACCAGAGATGCTCATTATTTATATACAAAATCCATCCTCCTTTCTTTGCGCAGGAAAACTTCAGTGACTCAGTCATTGAGGTGATCTGTGCATTTCAGTTCCATCAATAAGTCCTTTTTTATGACCATAGAGGCCAAGGCTGAGAGTCTCTGTCCAGTTGCATTCAGTCCAGTCTGACATAAGTTTCTATTCTCTGCCCTTAAGAGAACAGAAACTTGTGCCAGGAATACACCTGGACAACGCCTGCTTGACCAGCTACCTAAGTGTCGAGGTTGGCTGACCTCTCCTCATGTTTTCAGTTTTTTTCTGGAAAAGTCTGTCTTGAAATTTTTTTTTAAATATGTCCAAGACCAAATAATTTTCCTCTCCAGTGTTTCCACCCATAAGCACTTGCTCATTAATGTATATAAATATAATTTCACTTACCGAAAAAAAAAAACAAAATTAGAGACTTCTTGGATGGTCTGTTTGCGCAATCAATAGCAGAGCAAGCCATATTTCATCCAATAAGTGCATGAAAAATATCCCAACATGAATTGACATGAACACCACAAATGCAACCAATAGGTTAAGTTCAGTGAAACGAAATAGCCGAAGTGGTTTAATGTGAGGCCGAGGCTGAGGCCTTTCCAGGAGCTAGTCACTTGCCACAAGCGCTAGCACTGGCAGTGCATCGGACACCTGTCAATCAAAAGGACACGCCCCTAATTTCAAGATTAAATAACATCTATGCGGATGAGTTATTTAAAAAAATCACCCCCCTCACAAATGTCATGAAGGTAAACTTAACCTATTAAACCTAAAATGATATTTTGAACCAAGCTGTAAACATGTTTATTTCTGCTGTGAAGTTGGCCTTTTTAACATGGGAGTCTATGGGGATTGACTCCGTTTTGGAGACAGCCCCCAGCGGATGAACAGTGAACTGCAATTTCGGTCACTTCTGGGTTTGCTTCACTTCTGTCCCCCAGAGTTTGCCGCTTGATCATGACTCAATAAAAATGACTATTTTCGTTATTAAATCTTATTATTAACTTATTAAATGCTGTTGCAATGTAGTTATATTCTTTCCTTAAAAATGCAGAACAGAACCGCCCCTGCATGCCACGCCAAGAGTTCAATTCTACAGGAAACACTGCTCTCCTTCGTTAGCTATTGTGGGTGTAAAATTCTTCCTCAAATGTATTAACAGTTCAGTTCAATTAAATGAGCTTTCTCTGTATTAATCAAAAAGAATATTGCCAAAGCAATATCAAACAAGTTTTGCTCTTACCATCCAATCAGAGAAAGGATAAATGCTGATGACATTGGGGGCTAGTTAGCTGGCCCAGTGAGGTGAAATTAAAATCTGACTGGTTACAGTTTACATTACTTGAGCCTTAACTACACATTTTGAAGGCCCAGGGCAGATCAGATTAACCCTGGTAACACATAAAGTCTGAAATCTGATTGAACAAAATATATTACATCCACATACACACGCTGGAAGCAGTGCAGCGAAGAGAAATGCTAAGAAATGAAGAGATTAGTGTATTGGGAATAAATTAATACGATTTCATTGAACATATATTAGAATTTAGGTTGTAAATGTAGATCAGTGTTTTTGATGATGTTTAGGCCAGCAGAGAAGGTCTTGCTGGCCATGATGGCCCACGACTGCCATCAACAGTGTTTTTGGGCCTTGGTCTACTGAGTTCTACTGCTGTAATATTGTCTGAAGGCAGTAAAGTGGGATTTCAGTGTTATTCCTTTTTCAGAGTCAGGTCTAATGTGTTGTTTGGTCTCTACATTTGAAGTATTTTGTTGTATTCTGACTCCCTGTTGGTGGTTGGATCTATCTAAAAATATATCTGGATGTCCTTTGTTGACTTCCAGATTTGTTTATTGTGGTTGGACTGGACTCATATGTCCGGGTCTTTTGGAAACAGTCATTCAAATATTGAATGTCAGTAGGAATACAGTGGAATGGAACAACTGCAGGAATCTACTGATTGTAGCCATTTTTGGCAGATAGCCAATGTAGTAAAGAATTTCCCACACATGACAAAATGTAAATTCAGATAATAACTCCCTGAAACACAGGCTAGGATTTCCCCAACACACTCAGAACCCAGCCTTGCCACATGGTCAGACCGTAGGTAACACATGCACCAACCACCACCTGAATATAATCTGGAGTTGTTTTAAGAAGAAGTAATGCTGTTTGATATCATGTCATTACTCTCAGTACAAGCATCCTTTAATATAATGTTCTTTAATACTGTAAATGCAATTAATTACCTCACTTTTTCTTTAAGAAGTAACAACATTAATCTGGACTAATAATCATAACAATAATAATATAATTTGTCAAAACAACAACAACAACAACAACAACATTTCTGAAACACTTTCCATTCAAAAGAATCTCTTAGTGCTATAGTGAAAACTCGACACAAAACTGAAGCAGACTGGGTTTGAAGACATTTATCTATCTCGGCTAACCTTAGTGTCTAATCTTGTGGTCAGATAAAGCAGTGCAGCACCTGTTTGTTTTGTTATTAATCCATGCTGTTGTCCATGTCCATTTTTGTTTGAAATGCATGTTGCTGTATATTATACATTTTTTTGCTGCCATTGAAGTCTTCTTGTGAAAAGGCTGATGATGTGCAGTATGTCTGGATTCTTAATTGTTCTATTAATTCTTTGCCACAGTTGACAATACTTGACATACTTGATACTTGCATGATGTGTTGTACGTCAGGTTTTCATATTAAAGAAAGTCAGTATCAAAGTATTCATTGGGTTAAGACAGGAAACCCATATTAAGACTTTTAGGTTATTTTTATAATTAATGAGCTCATTAGCAGAGTTAGTTCTGTTAATAAGGTGTGGTGATTACAGCAGGATGTTTAAAGATTAAGGTTAAAGGTGGTTAATGACTTAATTGTGCGATACTTCTGATATTTTTTCCTCCTTATGGATACATGCATGCACATACATATGTATGTTTGTTCTTAACATTATCTAGTCCACATGTCTATTTTTTCTGCTAGAACTCTCTTCATTTTATCTTTTAAGTATCTTTTTTAATATTAATTTCTTATGATCGATGCTCTTTCTGCTTACTCCTATATTGATGTCAGAATCTGAGTTAAATAGTGCACCTGTACAAATGTAATTTCTTCCTTCCTTTAGCAAAGTGGAGCAGTTTTTTATTTGTCAAAATTAATGCCCAAACTCACCAAAACAGCACTTTACAGTGTAGTTTGATCTCATGCTACTTGATAGTGTTTTTTCTTTGTACACATGGTTTTATTTAGTCTGACATGTGGTTGCCTCCAGCTATTGTCGTGCCTCAACTCTTACAAAATATGAGTTTAGACAGTGCACACACACATATCATAGCTACTAATAGTGTAATGTAACCAAACCTGGTAGTACGTTAAAGCACTATCTAGGGATGCACGATCAATATTTTTTCACTTCCGATCTGATCCCGATACCTGAATTTGGATATCTGCCGATACCGATACTATTCCGATACCAGAGCTCTATTTCCTTTAATATTATTATCATTATTGTTGATTAGTATGATATGTACAAATATATGCATGTATGTCACAAAAGGCAACTTGAGGTAAGTATAAGGTTAGAAAAACAGGAAATCCTGTTAACAGGAAAAATCCTATCCTGAAAACAAATATGCAACTGTAGTGGTTTCAAATTGACTGCCAATTTTTATTAAATCCAAGACAGATACACACAAAGGATACATTTCTCTAACACTACCCCTCTCCAAATAAAATACTAAAGGCTTGCTTCATCTGATCAGCACAAATCAAGTACAGTGGCTCTTCTACCATCAACACATCTAGGTTTCCTTTCTGATGAAAGAAGAGAGTCTCCACTTTCTGTCGGTCAGTCGATGGTCTTTTCGATCTGGTTCATCTGGGGATGAGGCTCTGCTGGTCCCAGCTGATCCAAGTCTGAGCGGTGAGCGCCATGGCTGTGGTTTCACCTCGACAGTCCAGCTCATCTGACGAACCCGGGTCAGACAAACCGGACCCAAACGAACGGGGGCTGTGGCGGTGAAACCATGCTCTGTGACCCGCTGTGACGCTCACCGCTCGGCCCGCTTTGATTCTCTACAACTGATTGTATAAAGCTCCTGTTTTGATTGGTGTCTTTGTGTCTTTTTCACTGATCCAAATCTCCTTTTCTCTGAACTGCACTGACACAGACTCTATTCGATTGTGAGCTGCCTCAACTTTTCCGGTTTCATTCGTTTCTCCATCTTCACTCTCATTCCATCACTTCCTGCTTCACCGCCCCCACCTACTGATCCTTTTTGTTCATTATAATATATGCGTTATATATCATTTACTGTTATCTATTTGTATACTGTTGGTCAGTACACTCAATTCTATTCTTACGAGCCTAATTTTCACCGACAAGCTCCGTCAGATCACTCCCCCGCCCTTCCCATTAAAAAACATGTTGAAGTCTATAAATGTCAATGGCAGTGATTAAGTTTGTTGAGTTGTAGGTCGCGACGCAAACATTGCACGTTGCTGCCTTGCTTTGTGGTGTTTCTAATGTAAAATATTTACACCCAGCGGACATATTGTGATGAAAAGTTGGTTAGACACAGTGCTGCTCAATGTTTGCCTGCGAGCTGGCTGCAAACTGTCGAATGGATTCTTGAACGGAGTGTCTCATTACTCTGCTCATTGAGACACGCCTCCGTTCAAGAAATCCATTCCGCATTTTGCAGCCAACTAGCAGACCAGCAGGCAGAGAATCACTTGTGGAGTCATTTCAGCTGACAATATTAATGCACAGACAGTGGCTCATGGATCGGAAATCTCCGTAGGTTGCATTGGAAATTTCCGATCTGTGAATTATGTTGGTATTGAAACCCCATACCGATACTGGATCGGATCGGCCCCACCCCTCGCGCTATCATGTATTTTAGCACAGAATATACTATAAACATAATCATCCAATCACTTTAAAAAATGTGCAATAATCCTGCAAATGTGAATTACATTCAATATGCTTCTGTTCTTGCAATAACAATGCAATATTTATTCAATATTACTCAAAATATAAATGCACTATTTTTATACAAACTTTAGTTAATATATATATACCTACTGTTTTCATTGATAATACATACTGTTAATATTAATATTGTTCATAGATATACATACTGTTAATATTGTAAATATTGTCTTCATATATCTTTTGTTTTTACTCTACTCACCTCTATACTTATCTTACCTTTGTAAAATTTTATGTTCTATTTTCTTATCTTATTTTTTAATTTTTGTAATTTTATATTTACTCTATTCCTGTTTCTGAACTATTGTTGTTTTATTAATATTGTTGCACTGACTGGAGTAGAACTCTTAATTTCATTATACACACAATGACAATAAAGTCTGTTCTGTTCTATTCTGTTCTGTTCTGTTCTGTTCTATTCTATTCTATTCTATTCTATTCTATTCTATTCTATTCTCTTCTATTCTGTTCTATTCTGTTCTGTTCTATTCTATTCTATTCTATTCTCTTCTATTCTGTTCTATTCTGTTCTGTTCTATTCTATTCTATTCTATTCTATTCTATTCTGTTCTGTTCTATTCTATTCTATTCTATTCTATT
>JAPTYQ010000007.1:2981137-3005357 GCA_029814465.1 Ostorhinchus cyanosoma | reverse complement strand
TGTTTTTACTCTACTCACCTCTATACTTATCTTACCTTTGTAAAATTTTATGTTCTATTTTCTTATCTTATTTTTTAGTTTTTGTAATTTTATATTTACTCTATTCCTGTTTCTGAACTATTGTTGTTTTATTAATATTGTTGCACACAAAGACAATAAAGTCTGTTCTGTTCTTTTCTTTTCTTTTCTTTTCTTTTCTTTTCTTTTCTTTTCTTTTCTTTTCTGTTCTGTTCTGTTCTGTTCTGTTCTGTTCTGTTCTGTTCTGTTCTGTTCTGTTCTGTTCTGTTCTGTTCTGTTGTTATCATTGGTTAAGAGTAATGCCCGTTCTGCGTATGATGTGATGCAACACAGCACAATTTTGTACAAAAGGCAGAAGGATATGTAGAAATGATCATACAACCAAAACAATGTCAGTCACATTTTTTTCATAATTGCTTGATTGTGATTGTATGAGCTGACCGCAGTCATTTTGCATATAATGGTTTGAGTCTTTTCCACTCAAGGAAAAGCTGGGTGAAGCTCACAGACATGTCTCATTTTCATGACTATTTCCATGTCCTTTTCTACTGTTTTAGGTTTTGAAAGGCATTTTTCTAATGGCAGCACCTTTTTGTGCCCCTTCTTTTGCTATACTTAAATAGCACCTGAGTGAAAAATTAGTCACACCAACTGTGGGTGGGGGGCTGGAACCTGATCAATGGAACCGGGTCCGGCTGTGATTATACACTAACAAGGTCGGTCTAGTTTTTACTGTGGTCAGATTCCACTCTGCCGGTTCCTGGTCAGACCCTGCTTGTTATTGTTCTGCTTTAAGGAATAGACATGCCGTTTACTGCAACAGGAAAGGTGTTCTGTGTATTGAAGTACGACCAAACTCAGTCAAATGTGAATGCGCAACATGAATTTGTTACAAAATTTCATAAACAAGCACCAACAGGAAAGCAGATTTGGATGTGACATAAGAAGTTTCAAGTGGAAGGCTGTTTGTGTTGGAAAGGAACTCTACTACAGACTTGATGTGTGCCGCGTCACAAGTGTCACATACGTTGAACATTTGTAATAACTTTGTAACATTATAAAGTTACCATCCCCCAGAATTTCATTCATTTATTCATTTTCTGAACTTGCTTTATTTAGGGGTCACTGGAGCCTATCCCAGCTACTTATGGTTGAAGGTGGGGTACACTCTGGACATGTCGCCAGTTCATTGCAAGGCTGACATATAGAGACAAAAAATCACTCTCACATTCACACCAATGGGCAATTTAGATTAACCGATTAGTGCATGTCTTTGGATGGTGGGAGGAAGCCGGAGTACCCGAAGAGAACTCATGCAGACATGCCCCCAGCAACTGGTGCCAGAATTGAACCCAGGACCTTCTTGGTGTGAGGTACGAGTGCTATCCACTGCACCACAGCGTCGCCCCTAGAATTTTTTGTTTGAAATTTGTAGAATAAAACATTTTATACCCAAAATCAATTCTATTAAGTATAATTTCTTCTGACCATGTAGTCACTCTGATATGGACATCTCAAATGATGTCAGTTTTTTTGGGACACATGTATATTTCAGTAATAGATTTTGCATATTCATCAGTATCCAATTATCTGTGTATTATTAGACCATTACTAGCCTTGTATCATATTAGTGGCACGAGATGACCTGTCATTTTGAGCTGATCTCCTCTCCAGTATAATTTGGCCATTCCAGACCGAGATAAAACTACAAATCAAGATACGGTGTGTGTTTTTTTGTTTTTTGTAAAACCAGTGAGTAAATAGTTTATGTTAAAAAGTTACATTTGAATGATAGATATAAAGGAATGGCGCTTAATAATTTTTGCTGTTTAGCTGTTTTTGTGATTATTCTCATGTGACCTGGGGGAGTTACCACGGTATTCATACCCTTAAAATGTCAGGTGCAAGAAACATCAGAATGCACTGTTCTTTAGTAGCCATTTTGATCTGAATATCACCCAGTTTGACACCTGGATTACCCTGACTCAGAGCTACCCCTATTATGTTTACGTGTCGCCTGGCTAACTTGCGTTCAATGTGGTGGTTATGAAAGGAAATGCATCACACACGGCCTTGGCACACGTTGCATATGTTGACTATGTAGGCAGCCTTTTTTTTGTCTTGACTAGTCAGAGTCTTTATTTTGAGCATGTTAGCTCATTAGCCCATTATAATGGAGGCTAAACTCACAGGTGACATCAATGAACTTGATTTAAATGAACTATTGTTTCATGTTCTCACCTGCTTATCATCAGATGAACACAGTTTGTAGTCAGCAATAAGCAAATATAGATGAAATACAGATCAATTTGTGGTTTAAAAGGATTCAGTTAATGGCTGCACTGTTTTCTGTTTGGCAGATTAATAGATTTTTATTTCAGTCTCTCTATGTGCATCTTTCTTCATCTTGTCTGGTGCTTCTGTTGAGTCTGTTCAGGAAGTAACTCAGTGCAGACCTGGACTCTGGTTCACTGGACTGATTGAGATGAAGTTGTACTCTTGTGAGTCTCCCCCCCTCCCTCTTTTCTTTATCCACTTCATCTCTCCTGAGAACAAGAAACATCTCAATCTAAAAGTCTTGGCTCTGGTTCACTAGACTGATTGAGACTGGGTTTTGTGTACTGTGTGACAGAGGCACAGAGACACAGACTTGGAAAACTCATTGCTGAAACACATTTGAGGAGTAAAAGAGGGATAAGAGGTGGAGGGCAAGAACAAGTGAGATGGAGAGAAAGAAAATGGACTTAGAGACTTTTCTTGGCAGTTGCTCAGCTGTCAGTTTGTCATGTGTCTGTGATCCTGCTCCAAAGAAGAAGAGCAAGGCACTTTCAAGGAGATAGAGTGACATTTCCAATTACCATCTGTTCTCTTGCTTTAATGGACCAGCGGTTTCCACTTATATATGCGATCCATAATGCTTGGCTGACACTGGGACAAGCAGTTAAAAGGACTGTCCTGTCATGGTACAATCGTAAGTTGGATCCCCATGACAGCTACATGTCAGGGCATCATGCACTAAACCCTTTATGAGGACACTGCTCTACAGGCCAGGGGTTGACCAATAGGGGAGATGTTACAGTTGATTTTATACCAATAGGTTGTTGCAGAAAAAAGCGATTTGACCATTCATCAGCAGATGCTAGCCCCATCCATCAATCAAAGTAATCCTAACCTTCTGATACTGTACAAAAATTACTTTCTTTCACAGAATTACCAATTGAATAACTCTTAAATACAATATTTTCATAAATAACTCTGAAACTGAGCATCATTATATGAAAAATTTAGGTGGGAATGATTACTTCTCTAGTTGAGAAGCCTGAAGTAATCTGTCAAATTCTGCTAATTTTGCTAATGTTATCAACATGGTTGTACACAAACATTAGCGTAAGAGTATTATTGACTAGTCAGTAATAGGGATGCAACGGTACAGGTATCCCATGGTTCGGTCCGTACCTCGGTTCTTGTGCCACTGTTTTCAGTTTGGTTTCGGTTCGTGTTTTGTGTGTAAAGAGAATTTTTTTCCTCCCATAATTATACTTTCATTTTGTTTGTCCGAAAAAAAAAAACAGAATTTCACAGTAGGAGCAAATTATATGACTGTACTGAATAAAATAACCCTTTCTGTCCTGAACAATAGAACTCTTATCTTATTCCTTTATTTGTATACAGTTGTATAAAACACACACTTGCACACATAAGGACCAAAGGGGGCTTTCTTTAAGTAAATTAAGTCCTGTTCTACGTAGGGATGCAAAAGAAAACGGCAGTATAAAAACGCCACGGTTATCTGCCCTACACATTTCCTTGTAGTAGTGTGTGATGGTATTGTATGTATGACAGAGTCCTGTACCCATTTGGGAACCCGCGCTTACTTAAAAGTGAGACAATGTGTTAATTGTGAGTTGGGTCGGGTTGCAGATCAAATGTACGTGGGTATGGGTGGATGCAGGTTTGGAAATGTGGTGGACCCGTGCAGGACTCTGATGTGTGTTGAGTCTAAAGCCCCTTGTCTTGCTGAGGGGCGTGGCTTCGCTGTGCTGCTTGCTCATATGCATATCCAGAGAGAGACAGAGATAGAGAGTTGCAGGGCAAACTTTCGTCTTTCGCCACCAACACAAAATCAATTACAGAACGGAAATCCTGCAGTTCACAAGGGCGGATTGTCCCATGGAGGGTCAACTGAACGGTTCACCGTTTTCCCGAGTACTGTTGCATCCTAATTCAGTAATTTTATGGAAACTTTAGTTTGCAAATATTTGATTTATCTTGTTCTCTATTGGACAATACAGTGAAATGAGATAAGTGAAGCATTGCAAATGAAACCATGCATTCCTGTGTAAAGAAACCCATGATAATCTAGTCTGACTTCCCAGTAAGAAAACAATCAAGCAGCTATTTGGTTTCAGCTTGGAAGCTGTGGTTTTATCATAACAGGCATACCCAGAAACAGTTTAACAGCTAAAACACAGAAAATGAAGTCAAGAACAGAC
The DNA here is from genome assembly GCA_029814465.1 of Ostorhinchus cyanosoma. Classification (NCBI taxonomy): domain Eukaryota; kingdom Metazoa; phylum Chordata; class Actinopteri; order Kurtiformes; family Apogonidae; genus Ostorhinchus; species Ostorhinchus cyanosoma. Next base: position 3,000,846 of record JAPTYQ010000007.1, on the reverse strand, counting down.
CTGCCACAGACGTCAAACCAAAATTAAAATAACTCTAGATTGTTGGGAATTTAAAAGAAAAGAAAAAAAGAAAGAAATTACTTGGAGAAACATGGAGGGATATCTTCACACAACAGGGAATAAGTTTACAGTTTTGCACTTCACCAAGCAATGGCTAGTTAACATTGTCAGCAAACCAAATGGAAATCAAATGTCAGCAGCTAGCCACATGCTCTGTGACATAAGAACCTTTCCCCTAGTTTTGAAGACTGTTTGGCTGAGATGAAATGAAGTTTAATCAGAAGCTGAAGCATGAACCAGTCAATGCTGTAAGGTAATTTGCATTTAAGAAAGAGGACGCTTCTATTTTTTTAAGTAGCTGAGTCCTTGGGAAACAGATTGTAGAGGAGAGAATTGAATGATGCACTTAAGTTCATATGTTTTTCCCAAAGTGGCTTTAACAAACGAACACATTAAATGCAAAGCTGAATTGTGTAATGGATTTATCTAGTCATTCTATGTAAAGGAACATAGACAACATCAGCGAAATCACTACCAGGTATGAGTGATAAGAGTTGTAAGTAGGATTTGTGGACAAGTACCCTTTGTGAAAACTTCAAGTTTGGGGTACAGGGAGAAGTTATTCTTCTGGGTTTTCCATCAGAATGACTTTGCAGAAAACCTTTAGAAAGTGTACAGGTGGAGATTATCATGGAGGAATGAGTTTTACAGAGGACTGTCATGTTGACTGGACTGGCATCCTGATCCAAAGTCTGACTTTAGAATTTGGCGGATTATTTTCATTTAGTAGTTTGGTCAAGGTTTGGGCACCAAAATGCTTACTTAGGTTTAGACATCAAAACGACTGTTAGATTTAGGAAAAGGTCATATTTTTGGTTAAAATAACTGTAATTACAGTTTTGCTCCTCTGCAGGAATATGGTTTTGCCAGAAAACCTTAGGATAAAACTGCTATCAAGTGACATATGACCTTTGCGTAGGGTAACCAGATGAAATTGGCTGAATTTCGGGACGGTAGATTTATTTATGTTTTTTGTTTGGGGGGGGAACTTGCTGATGGCATGCCCCTTAGAAGCCTTCAGGGGCTGCATGCAGTCGACGTAACCTCTCTACGAACACTTTTTAATGTTTAACAGAAAATAACTACTCAGAATTCAGTTTGAGTGTAATTTAGGGCTGGATTTGGGATTTGGGACAACAGCTTAGATTTCATGTTTTGCAGAAGATGTATGAACCACTTTAAAAGCAAATGAGCTGTTGTTCTGAAATGCTGTGTTTGTCCATAGATGTCCTTGTAAGCAAGTAGTTTTACAGCATTTTTTGTAAAAAAAAAAAAAAAAAACGAGAGAAATTCACATTTTAAAGGATAGATTATCGTTATCGGGGGAAAAAAAATAATCGATTTTTTTTTTTTGCCCATATCGTCCACCTCTCCTCCACGGTTTCTGGTGGTAGTGCTTCGTATTCTCAGTCTGGGTACACATCCACAAGGACACGGAAAATGGTCATAATTGTGTACAAAATATCTGCAGCGGACAAACAGAATGCTACATCCGTATCCGTTTGTGTCTTTATTGCAACTTTCAGCCTGTGTTACTTTTATCATTTACTTTGAAAAATCTTCACACTGCTGACATTACTCCTCCACTGTATTACCTTCTGCATCTAACTGTGAATGTCACGCTGCTGTAAGTGGTATCAGTGTGGTTGTATCGGAGCACTTTTACTAGTATGAGTAGAGGTACACAGGCTCAGTATCAGACCGATACCCGATACTGGTAACATCAGTGCATCCCTTGTTTTAGCCAGACACGTTTTTCGGATCAGGTGGTCATCAGTAGTGGTATTGCATCTGATTATACAAGATAGGGCCAAACAAATTGGGCAGAATTGTTGTTATTCTTGGGTTAGTCTGCCCAATTAATCTATTTGTCCCTGATGTGTCTATGATGAGCATTTTGTATGTATGATTTATTTTAAATATTCCTAAAAATTTAACCTTTTGCTCAATAGAAACATTTACAAAGCATGCTGAGAGAATATACCTTGTTATTTTTAGAGACATCTGTGCATGCTCAGTGCAGCCCCCCCCACGGGTAATGGGGGGCAAAACACAGTCGCTCTCACAGTGAGTGAGACTGACTCGCTATGAAAATAGATGGTTTTGGGTTTTGTAATGTTTTATCATATGTCGTCTGTCCATTCAACAACATAATTACGTTATCTGAAGAATGCATTAACATATCTACATCAAATTTATACTCTGGATGCATCTTGGCATGGAGCAGAAGCCTATTGAAAATAGGTGACCTTGAACTACTTTGTCAAGGTCAAATGGCCTTGTGCCTTTATAATGTCTGAGTGCTTTCACGTATAAATATGTATGTAATACGTTTTCTACAAAGACAGTCTAATCTAAATTATAGGGCAGTAACTTTCAACAGCTAACTTTCAATCTTACACTATATTTGGCCGAGTGGTGTTAAAAGTGTGCAGCATGTTAAGTTTATTTTTTGTTTTTACATATTTTTCCTTGTTTTTTGTTGTTAACATTGTTAGTACTGTTATTGTGATTTAACTTTTTTTTAAACTGTTTTTGCGGAATTTCGACTGTGTAACTGCTTTTTGGAGTTGAACCAGGTGCCAAAAAGCAGCTGGAATATTTCAGAAAAAAAGAGCCCCAAAACAAAAAACTACTGGGCCAAATATAATTTGATAATTTTTTTCATATCAGACGATATCAATATGTATCACAATATAAATCAAATCTAAATTTTTTGTCAAGCTTAAATTTTCCGTCACTCATAGGTTAGTTTTGAAGACATCAGAGAGAGAGGGAGAGAGAAAGAAATGCATTTGTTATGGTACTTATGAAACCCCTCCCTTCTCTCTTTGAATTACCCCCCCCCCCCAACCTGTTGAGCCATGTGTACCACCGTGCCATAACTGGTATAAAACGACATGCTTTGACCGTCCGACTCCCTGCTTTTATGTCGGGAGCAAAGCTGTTTTCACCCTACTTTTCTGTAACCTGGTCGCCCGAGTTCTTGGTCATATTTTCTCCCGAGGGAACACTCATTACCTCCCACTGTAGTGTGTGTGTGTGTGTGTGTGTGTGTGTGTGTGTGCAGCTTGCTCTTACACCTGTGCTGTGTGCTTCAACCTAACTTGATGTGGCTCTAGCATGATTGGTTTGGTGCGGCGCTACTTAATTATGAGTGGCTGTTTTCACGTCTATCAAAACATGGATTAATGAATTCGATTGATAAGCATATCTCATATTTCTATTGAGGAGAAGTTATATCACAATATATATCATTATCATTTTATCCCCCAGCCCTAGTCTCAGGGGTTAAAGGGTTAATTTGCTTAATTACAAAATTAGCGGTTCTCCCATATATGCATGAAGCTGCTTGTGTTTCACCTGCCAGTACAGTAACTGATCTCCACCATATCGTACCCTAGGAATCATCCTGCAACTTCAGACCATGTCAGATGTATTTGACAGAGTCCTTGACCAAACTGGAAGCACCATTGAACCATGTTAGCAAACTGATGGATGTGTGGGAGGCAGCAAGGCAACTTTAAGCCTCTGACCTACCGTTTATCTGCTGTACTTTGCATTATAAACAGGACCTCTCTCAGGTGTCCTAAACATTTAGTAATACATTTTGTAAGCATTACAGTTTCTCTCAGCTCATGATAAATGCCTTTCATAAACTCAAGCTCTTCTTTCAAGACAATGTAGGAACACCTTATGTTTAAGAGAATTAATCAGAACATCATGTTGATGGATGAAGGTCTGCTAAGTTAAACTAATCATGAAAAATACCATCCACAGCTGGAGTCACTGGTATTTGCCAGAATCTTAGGAGACACCTGGGTAAATATCTGGTCATTTTATGCTCATTCAGGAAACCAGTTGGTTATAATCCCAGCAAGGGGCTCTGAACATCAAAGTTCTCCTCATCATGTTTGGTTAATCCAATGCCATATCTACCACAAATAAACCCTTGTTCATATAAATGCGGCAAACAACACACACGACTCATTCTGAAGGCTTGTGTGACAAATAAATCAAAACTATTTGTGCCAGGTTTTCTTAGTGTTTCCTTAAGCCTTTCAAAGAAAATGAAATACTTGTGTGTTTTATTCAGTTTTGTCATGTGGTTGAAATGGGTCACCTGAGAGTTGAACAGGCAAGGAAAACCCTGAGATGAATTGAGTTGTGGAGACTTCTGGCCCGAGATGCAGCTAGAGGAAGTCAATGATGTACTTAACCACTCTTCTCAAAGGCAGGAAGACGAGGGAGAGTTGGACAGATGGGAAGAGGGGGAAAGACGGAGCGAGATGCACAGGAAGTCAATAATGTACTTAACCCTACTCTGCGGGCTTCCCCTGTCCCTGTTATTGCAAAGCAGGGAGGATGGTAGGGGAGAGAGATGACAGGACAGAGGAATAGAAATAGTTATAGGCAGCAAAGTGGGGCTGTGTTTTTCTGTCGGCATAAATGTCAGAGTAGTTGAGCGTGTGCAGTTCAGTCGGGCAGGGGAGGCTGGGGTACAGGAAGAGCCCCGTATAAGAAGGAAAAGCCCAGTTTTATAGCCACATAAATCTCTGTTCCCCATGCTGAAGGCCCTATTAACTCTCCTCCTCTTTTTTCAGCTTTCCTGCCTTCATCTAGCTGTGCGCTTAAACCTCCTTTTGACTTCTTGACTCTTTCTGCTGCTCTCTTTTGCTTCATTTCTCTCCCTTTCAGACACTCTTGACCTATGCCCTCCATTTTCTTGTGTCTGGCGCTTTATGTTTTTTCTTTTTTTGGCCCTCAATCTACTAGAGAGCTGTGATTTTTGCCTTTATGATTTCCTTTTTTCCTGAAATCTTTCTCATTTCTTAAAATAAATCCTCAGTTTAATCAAGAACATGGTATTAGTAATGCAGTCGTGAGACTTCCACTGCATCCTCCTCTGCTGGCAGTTCTTTATTATCAGACTGTTTTTATTTGGCTTTTTTGTTTTTTGTTAGACTCTACAGTTGGTGTAAGTATTGTTAATAAATGTCTAACAATTACACATAATCATCACAATTTCATATTTCCTGTCAACGTTTAACTTTTTTTTTCTTAACAAAAACACAGAGGGCCACCGGTGGGCTTCTGTCGTGGCCCTACCACCAGGCTTAGCAAAATTTCTGGGGGAAACCTTGAGATTACTATTCAAAGTGAGAATTTCTTTTCCTTGGTCAGGATATGCACAGTCAGTCCAGCTTGTATTTTCAAGGCTGCAAATAAATACTGAAAAAACAATCACACAAACTATGAATTATGAAAGAGCTGCAGCATCTTAAACCAACCACAATGAACATTTGAAAGATAAACAATACCACAGTGCTTCAGTTTCAGCTTTAGAGTTTGTCATGTCTTTTATGTTTTATGATTGTCTCTCTCAATTCATTGTATAGTTTTTATTAGTAACTTTTTTGTCTCTTTATCAATTGCTTGAAATTTCAGGTGACCCCATTTAAGGTTGAAAAACACTGGTTTAGAAACTCCTGGGCTGTGATGTGTGAATAGACAAAAATACTAAAGTTTACAAGTTTACATAAATGGCTGCTTTTGCTCCCTTATTCATCATGCTCCTTCCACGTTCTAATTTTCCATTCCAAAAATTCCAGAGTAAGCAACATTTTGCCTTCTACAGCAAAGGATATATTATGTTCGCAAGTGTTAATTCCACATGAATACTGATTCTGTCTATTTTAACAGAATTTCAGATTCATGTAATTCCAATTAAAGCCAAGTCCCCTGAATTTTAGACCTAGTAGTGTTTGAAATGGTTTTGACGGGTTTTAATAAATCATTATTATTAGCATAATTAATTTTTCAATCCAATACATTTTTCAGTTGAATTGACTTTTTTTGAGGAAAAGATTTTGAGATCAATTTCTGTGTATCACGTTACAAAACTGCAAAACGAAAGTGACATGGAACCAGCAAGGACTGAAGGAAACTGCAGTTTGGTCAATATATGGTGACACATCCAGAATAAGTAGCATGTTAGAACTGTTTCTGTTATAGGGTACCTGTTGTGAATTTTCATTGCTAGCTATTTCAAAGAAACATGTATAATACTTGCTGTTCCATCAGATAACTTTATCTTAGCCTGTTGTCAAGTTTGCACAAGTACCAGCACCAGCACCAGTAGTGATGCAGTAAACTTGTATGGTCATTGACCCTTAGCAGTGGACGCCAGTCTTAAGATGAAACATTACTGACCAGTGCTGGGTCGCATCTCTAGGAGTGTATTCACACTATTTGTTCCATTTAAAATGATGGACAAGAGTTTGTTTCCCTGGAAAGTCCAGACTTTTTTTTAGGTGTGAATACAAACATGCAAACTCTGATTCAAATCAAACAAGCTGACCACTTCCAAATGGACTCTGGGTTGGTTCACTTCTAATGTGAATATAACAGGCCTCAAGCTGAAAACAAACTAAGGAACCGTGCACCTTTTTGTGCTTGACGAGCCACCGTATCTGCTGGAGGTAGTGGAGCCGCATGAGTAGCCTGAGCTAATAGCAGCAGCCATGAGCCTTGGCCAGACATGGAGCAACGAGGACCTTGAATGTCTCATTTGACATTTGGTCAGATGTCCAAATTATCAAACTGGCTCAGAATGAGCTGTTCTTGACAGTTAACATTATTTTTGTAAATTTGTAGCTGCATGTAGGACCTCCAGGTTTGTTTTCACCAACACCTGCCATCTCTGATTGATGCTGCCCCTGACTTTTCTGTCCAATAACTGCAGTTGGTTAACAAATTTTGGTCCACTAGCAAAAAGTACAATCAGAATGCGATCCGACCCAAATGAAAAAATACAAGTCCTCATTAGATCCGAATCAAATAAGCAGACCAAAGGACTTTCCAAGTCTGAATACACCCTAAGACACCCTTTTTTTTTTAATATACTGAATTTGCACCTCTTGCTTATAAGTAAGCACAATTGATGTTGTAACCATGATGAGTACAGGTACACTATAAAGGTATAATGTGTGAAATTTAGGAGGATCTAATTGCAGAAACTTAATATAAAATATAAAATAATTATACCCCTGAATGGAGTTTCGGGGATATTATGTTTTTGGTTCAATCACCCCTGCTGGCTCCGCCACCGCCGGATATCCTTTGTGTGAATGTGATAACTTGAAAAATATTTATTTTAGAAATTCCAAATTTTTTACATATCAATGAATAGCATAGAGAGGAAGAACTGATTAGATTTTGGAAGATTTACCAATTCTAGATCACCCACAAGAGGGCGCTCAAAAGTTTAAAATCTCTAAACACTTTTCTTCCTATCTCTGTAACTATTTGTCTGATTGACTTCAAATCAAGTGTAAATGAAAGGTCTTGACATCATTAAGGATTTGGGGCATTTGGGGATATACCCCTAGCCGTTGCCTCCAACGGTGTAAGCCTATTTGTAGATATTTTTTTGTCTGAAGATAAGAATTGTATTTTTCTGATCTTAGACTCACCTGTTTATTTCTGCAGAGGGAGTGGGTGGCCTCAAGGGAGTCTTTTGGATTTTTTCTTATTTCAAAAAAGAAAAAAAAAGATGCCTTTTTCATAATATTTGACCTGTATTAGCACAATATGTTAAAATAAAATAATAATAAAAAAGTAAAACCTTATGATGCCATGTTTTCTCCTCAAAGTAATCAGCTTGGGTGCCGTATTGAAGTCTTACAATGGCATAGAAACCCCTATAATGGTCTGGACCAACAGAAATCCTATAAAAAGCATAATTCACATTATTTTCTTTCACATTATTAAAACCATTCAATGACAGCTCATACAGGTTGAGTTTAAGTTGACACCTGTCTCTACTGTTCCCTCACAAAAAGCCTGGTATTAAATAGGTGAACCTTTGATGCTCTTTTCCTGTATTTTTATGCTCTCCATCATGTTGCTTTCTTTGACTCTTGAGTAACATGTCTATGCCTCAGACCTTTCCCAGAATAAAAAAAATGTGCTTAAAGACCTTGCCCCAAATTGATTCTAGGTGTTTTAATCATGTATGTTGCCTCAGATTGGGTGATTTTTCACACATTTTGTCCCATTTTGCTTCCCTTTTTCTCTTTGACATTCCTGCTTTGTCTCTCTGGCTCTTTGTTGGACACCTAATATCTCCATTATTTATTTCATCAAAACTCCTCCCTGTGTTTCTCTGTCACACTTGAACTGATCAATCTATCTGATAAATACAATAAATAGACATCCTGTTAACTCACCTATCCTCTGTGTCCTTGTCTCTCGTCACTTGTATGTCTCTCCTGTGAGGTGACATTTGTAATGATAACAAGTGTCAGGAGGGCATAAACGTAACAAAGTTACATTCTGCTGTTTATGTGAATGTGAATGTTGAGGCAGACTTGCAAACCATACTTCATACAGATTTGGATAGCGATCAGAAAACAACTGATGCTGTGGCTACATACACTGTGTTAAAGTTTTGTGGAGTTTAAAACTGTTGAAATAATATGGAACTGTTAAAAGGTGAAGAGTTCCTGCCGTATTTGAAATTAGTGAAGTGTTTGCCTTTTTAGAAAATGTATAAACTCAAAGACTTCATCTAAAACTTCAAAATGTCATAGGGTGCTAATATCAGGAAAAGAAATGCTGTTGTTTTAGGATCAGGGTTTTACTTTGATTTTGTGGTTTAATGATCAATGTACACACACACACACACACACACACACACACACACACACACACACACACACACACACACACACACACACACACAGAGATGCACATGAAATGTATTTATAGATACACAGTAAATAGCAATATATGTTTGCATATATGTATAACTGTGTAAGTATAATTTAAGCCCAAATGATAATGTACTATAGTCTTCAGAATGGGAAGTGCAGGTAGAACCATATAAGCACAGGCTTTTTCCTGCTCTCTTTCACTCATTACTATTGTTGCTATGGTTATTTTTTGTTGATGTTGCATGTCTGAAATAAGCAGTAAACAAACAATAAAATAAACATGTCTTCATCTACAGTAGATATAAAAAGTCTACACACCCCTGTTCAAATGCCAGGTTTTGGTGATGTAAAATAATGAGACTGAGATAAATCATTTCAAAACTTTTTAATAAGACGTATAACCTGTACAAATCAATTGAAAAACAAACTGAAATCTTTTAAGGGGGAAAAATTAAAAAAAACTTACAATAACCCGGTTGCATAAATATGCACACCCTTAAACTAATACTTTGTTGCAGCACCTTTGGCTTTTATTAAAGCACTCAGTCTTTGAGGGTAGGAGTCTATCAGCGTCGACATCAACTCTTCTTTATAAAAAATGCTCTTAATCTGTTTGACTGCAATGGCATCTCCTGCGCGCAGCCCTCTTCAGATCGCCCCACAGATGTTCGATCGGACTCAGGTCTGGACCATTCCAAAACCTTCATCTTCTTCTGATGAAGCCATTCTTTTGTTGATTTGGATGTGGGCTTTGGATCACTGTTGTGCTAAAATATGAAGTTCCTCTTCAGCTTTCTAGCAGAAGCCTGAACATTTTGTGCAAATACTTACTGATATGTGGAACTGTTCAGAATTTCCTCCACCTTGTTTAAGTCCCCAGTTCCAGCAGAAGAAAAACAGCCCCAAAGCACGATGCTGCCACCTCCATGCTTCACCGTAGGTGTGGTGTTATGTTTGCGCCAAATATACCTTTCGGAATTATGGTAAAGAATCAGTGTGTTCCTTGGCATATTTAATGCCTTGGAAATTCTTTTGTACCCTCTCCTGACTGATACCTTTGACCAATAAGATCCCACTGATGCTTTGGAAGCTCTTTGTGGACCATGGCTTGTACTGTAAAGTGTGACAACAGAAATGTCAGGAAGCCTACTAAAACAGTCCTACTTTATTTGGGGTTAATCAGAGACACTTAAAATGGTGGCAGGTGTGTGCTGACTACCATTTTTTTTTTAGATGTGATTGGTTAATTCTGAGCACAGCCACCTCGTCAGTTATAAGAGGATGTTCAGTTGTTTATTTTCACTTCCCCTCCCTAAAAGATTTCGGTTTGTTTTTGAGTTGTAGAGGTTATAGGTTACATTAATGGTGGAAAAAGTTTCAAAATAATTCATCTTGGACTAATTATTTGTTTTATCACAAAAATATGTTATTTTAACAACGGTGTGTAGACTTTTTATATCCACTATATGTGGCCTGTGTTTCCCTGTACATGATTTGTGTATGAATGGGTGTACATCTGTACTGTGTATTAGCATGTTCTGCCTAGTTCTTTTGTATTCTGAAGCTTTTTCTTAATTTTTTTTCTTCTTTATTGGCTGAGCTATAGTAGTTATAGCCTGCTATAACTAGGGTCTCAAAGTGTGAGTGATGCACCAGAAACAAACTGAACCATCGTTTCCCCCCGTGAAATAAAGTTTCACATCTGCAGTTTTGGTCCTAAAATCCTGACCAGATAAATTACAGTGTCCTTGATTTGCTTCAGTAAATTTGGATTTATAAGAATAGCCTACCTGCAGCAGTAAACCATCATATGTATTTTCAAGGAGACTTGCAGAATAGCTCCCAGGGAATACAGCTCTAATGCAGAATGAACACACAAACAGCTTGCACAAGGACTCCCACTGTACATGAAAACAGAACAACTGTATCATTGTGAAGTTCCTGGCGAGTCCGGAGTGCTAATGTGAAACGGTGATCAAGTTAGTTTATTCTGGCAGACTGCCTGCTGGAAGCACTGACAGATTGGTGCCATCAGCGCATTATTTCATTAACACTTGTGTTTTCATGGTGAACATCTTCTCACTCGTCATTTTTGTCTCTCTTACTCCCCTCCCCTCTCTGTGCCTCCCCCATGACAGATGGAGAGCGAGAAGAAGAGGAGAAAATACTCCACGAGTAGCAACGACTCTGACACCACAGACAGTAAGTTTTAGGAATGAAGAGGGGGCTCTGTGTGTGTGTGTGTGTGTGTTTGTGTGTGTGTGTGTGTGTGTGTGTGTGCGCGCGCACACGTGTGTGTTTTTGTGTAAGGGAAATAAGAAACCTGGAAGTGTCAAAAAAAGTGAGTTCCTGTGCTGCTGTAGTACACCAAGCTGCCTGGTTTTAGGCATCTCCCAGAGGGGATTTCTCATATTCACTCACTAGGTAGACTTTCTGCTGTTTCCTCCTCTCCTCATTAAGCCTTCCCGGTCTTAACATCCCCACAATGTACAAGTGAATAAACAGCCTTGGCAACCATAAAGAGAGATAGATTGGTAAGGACATGTTTGACAGAGGAATTGAATCCTCTGATCTCTGCGATCATTTGGACTGCATCCAGATGCATGACTGACAAATTAAAGGTAAATCCAGTAAAGTTGTCGGACACTGTCATTCTGGTGGAGACCCTTCTCATTTGACCTGGCTGTATTTTCCATACACTGGGGTATGGAAGCTGTGCATGTCATAAAAATGCATAAACATAACTTTTGTCATGAACATGACACATTTTATTTTTTATTTGGACGCTCATTTGTCATTACCTTGCCAAGAAGTCCCAGTGTTGAATGAGGCATTGTCCCACTCTATCTTCTGAAAAAGTGATAAAACATGCCTCTATAATAGGGCTTAGGAACTAATGAGGACAGGATTATTCCATTAGTTGACATTAGAGAATGACACTGTGGGTGATATCATTTATTGGTCCAAACCAGTTTATGGAAACAGGTGTGATTGGGATTTTCAAGACTAAATTTGTACTTGAAATTTTTATTAAGTCAGAGATGCCAATCCATGTAGTTTCTAGAAGTAAAACAAAAGATTAATTCTAAGAATTTTACTTAGCAGCGTATGTGTTTGTTCGTATGCTTGTGTCTGGCCAATGTCGACAGAAATTAGATGAGTTTAAAGCCAAAAAGCAGACTCTTCACAGCAAGACAGAATGTCCATTTGGTTTAGTCTCTCCTAACATTCCTACTGATCTGATAAGAACATCAAATATTATTTCAGTAAAAGTCTGAAGTAGCAAAAGGATCAGAATTATCTTTCATTGAGATGCTGTATCTTCTCTGCCAGGGAGTTCTGGATGGGAAAATGGATGATTTACTATAAAAATACTGAAGGCTCTCATTTTCGTACATAAATAGGTATTTACCTCAAATGGTGTCAAGTGTCACTGCCTTCATACTTGAATGCGTCCATTGCATTGGAATTAGTGTTTGTCAATCAATCCACAAACTCCCAGGGAACAGACTGAAATACGGACGTAATGAATGCAGAGGATACATATCCATCTTTAACGTAGAGCATTGTCATTGTCATAATTAAATTATCTGAATCTACCAAGAACCATTAATTAAAGGTTTTAATTTATGTTCAAGCAGTATCAAGGTTATGGATAAGTTCGAAGTGTTGAATTCTGGGTAGTCTTGTCACTCAGACAGGCGGCCAATAATGTCATGCAGCCCTACATGTTGTGTGGTCACAGATCTGCATGTATAAAAGCTTTTTCAGCAGGTTTAACTGGCCGTTTGTCAGAGCTGGATGAACCATCCAGAGCTGAAGGCCACAACAGTAGCTGTTAGCTTGGCCTGGCCGCCACAGTGTGGGCCCCAGCTGCATCTGTTGACTAGAGGTTATCAGGTTTCTAACTGAAGGATGCCCATGATAATTTTTGGCTGCTGAGCTCTGAGCGGAGCTTTTAATTAACTCACAGCCCTGATGGTAACCTCCGACTGCGCTGCAGCCCATTTGGTGATCCACAGTGATAGAACGGTGCAGCTGTCATGTGGGCTGTGTGGAAGTAACCTGCACACTTGCACACAAACACACACTGTAGTGCAGTCCAGATGTATGAGTCTACCCCAAAATAGCCAGCAGATTAATTCACAGTCCCTCTGAGAGCATGTGTACAGTAGAGCCCGACCGAGATGGGATTTTTGGGGCCGATGCAAATACCGATATTGGGGGCTAAAAAGTCGATATCTAATATATTGGCCGATATCCGATATTGGCTGATAACCGATATATTGGCCGATATATGAAATAAGAACATTGATTTACACAGCATATACAAATCTTAAATTTGATAGTTGGGGACATGTGGATTAACAGTTTTATAAATCTTTGTATATCTCACAAAGATAATTTACACAACTTTACAACACTGTCTTGTATTAGACTAGTATGTGACCCGTAGAACCACAGGTTTTAGATTTGGTAGTTTTTATGCTGGGGAGAGCAGATTTATGAAAAAGATGTGAGTCTATATTTTATAAGTAGTGACATAAGAATTGTTTAGCAAATCATTCTTTAAAATGTAAGTGATAGCTCCCTTTAATGAGTCCAACTACAAAGCAAGCTATGGAATCACAAAAACAATCAGAGCAAAAAATATTACTGACCACAAAATTATGTTTTCACTCACAGATGTTGATTTGTCTGCCTCACGGCACTACAACTTCCCATTTGGACTAAGGACTAACTGAGCATGTGCAGAGTGAATTGGCTGAGTCCAAAGTTGTTCCTGATTGGTGCAATATCAAGTGTTACAAGTGACCCAAATAACAACTATCCCCGGTCTCGCCTACACTGTTAGTACTCAGATGTGCCTGCAGAACGAAATTGTGAGGTAGACAGGAAGCCCATGGAGGTGTGTGTGTGTGGGGGGTGAACAGTTCATAAGATTGGGGGGGGGCAGAAGTCTGGAAAGCACTATTAAATAGGTCACTTTGAGCTCCTACCTGCATTTTCTAGTAGCTTTTAGTGTCAAACTTCAATATCATGTGTTTGGCTGTGTTTTCTTTTTTTTTGTTTTTTTTGTTAAATTTTTGTGTTCTCGTGGCTGTATGGAAATGTGAAGGCAAGTTTTCTGTGAAAGACAAAAAAGGTATTTGTCTGTCTGTGTCCATCACTTTTCAAAATATTAGTTCACTTATTACAGTTCAGTGGTCTGAGAAGAAATATGAAATGTATCGTCTTATTTAAATGCTGTTTTTCAGACTGTATGTAATCTATCCTATGATGGTGTAGATTTAGCTGATTGTAGATGTTTTCAGACATGAAATTAAGTATGTGATTGACAGCCATAATTTCAGATCACTGTACCAATTTTGTCAGGTACAACTCTTGTTTTGTACTCGGTGGCTCTGCATAGAAGCTTGGAAAAAAGGATTCACTCTTCCACAACTTTATGAAAATGTGTCAAGTTCATCTTACTATATATGTAATATTTTTTGGACAGAGCTGCAGAAGGAAGTGGTGTTCTTTTCAGTTGTAACTTTTTTCCACTGATTTTTTCTGCCAAGGCCTTATTTTGATAGTTTTTTCTAGATGCAGATGTTTTGTTTTTACTTTAATATTTTGGTTCCTGCAACTGACCCTATTTGTAACAGTAAAACACAGCTATGTTGTATTTCAGTCATCAATCAATCAAATTTTATTAAGATAATTTCAAATCATAAAAGTTATCTCATGACACTTTACATATAGAGCGGGTCGAAACCAGACTCTCAATCCATATACAAACTGTTTGAGTTACATACAAAAACAGTAAAGCTGCAAAGACTAAATGCATGCATTTCTCCTTCAGCAATTGAAAAAGGTAATTGCTTATTAGAACATGTGCATATATATTTTACATATGTTGCCCTTGAAAATACTGTTACTGATTCGACATACAGATTTAATTAAAAATTTCGGCTGTATGACCCAGCTATATATATTCCTGTCCAATTTTGTGTGTTTTTGTGCATTTATTCTGCACGTACATATGTGGAAATTCAGGTATTTGGAAGACCGGCTTGACAGCAGTTCTGCCTTTGGCAGCTAGTTGTTCAGATGTCACTTGTAAAATTAGCATGGCGGCAAAGGAAATATGTTGAGTGGGAGGCAACACACACACAAATGCAGTCACGGTCACATTGTGCTATATTACACAGCATTGGCAAATTTGTGTTTTCCATTATGCTAGTGTGATGTAACTTAATTGCCAGTGTGATGCAATTTTTAATAAGCTTTCTTCACGGTGCACAGATGAAAACAAGCTTTCAGCCATGTCTATTGTGGCTTTGTTATTTAAAGAAAAAAAAAAAAAAAGATACAAAATTGCATGAATGAAATTGCATACACATGGCCATTCTCTTCTCTTCATGTCTGGATGGCCTTGGATTATATATGAAGGGACAGATTATAGGAAAAAGCCGACAAGAGTAGTGTCTTCTACTGTTTACATTGTGTTGACAAAAAACATGTTCATACCGAAATGATATATAGCCATTGTTTATTTGAAGTATTGTTACAGTATCACAAAACATATTAGAGTACTTAAAGTTGCAGGAGCTCAAATCAGTGAAAAACACGTCAAAACTTGAAAGTCAACACATTCTTTTTACATCTCTTTTCCAAGCCTCTTTGTTTAGTCACCAGTCATCACCTCTGACTGAATCAGATCAGTTAACAGCTGTCACTTTGTCATATTTAACCCCCTTGTAATTAACCAAACTCAGCAACCTGATAACAGTTCACTGAAATGGACTTCTTGTTTCATATGAGACCATATGATTTACAATATCCTGATAAGTTGAGGTGTTTTTGTTCAATAACACCTACTAAAAACCCCTAACCCTAACCCTGCATTTTTTAAGATTATGAAAAGGTTTCTTAATCCCAGGGTAGGGCTGGGCAGTAAAACGATATCGATATATATTGCAAAATAACTTTTCCTCAATAGAAATATGAGACATGCTCGATACAATTTCGATAGAAGTCATTTGTCCATGTTTTGACAGACATAAGAACAACCAATCATAATTAAGTAGCGCTGCACCAAACCAATCATGCTGATGCCACGGTAAGTTGGGTCGATGCACACAGCACAGGCGCTAATGTTTGGGCTGCAACGTTAGGTAATGAGTTTTCCCATGAGAGAAAATTTGAACAAGAACCCGGGCAACTGGGTTACTTAAAAGTAGGTGTGGCCTAGAAACTGGGAGTCAGACTTTCATTTTCAGTTCAGTTTATAGCAATTATGGCAGTTATGGAATGCACCCCCACGTATATACCCCTGGTATTGTTTTGTGAAGATGGTGTGTTTTGTTTGTGTTCTCTTAAAACGTGAAAGTTTTTGCCTACTGGTCAGACTTTAATTTAGTTCTAAATGTTTTAGTTATCTGCAACAGTTGTATAATGTTCTTCAGCACATCTGTCATGTTCAACCTCTAACAGGAAATAAATTATATTTAAATCAAAAATAACCTTCTGATGACTTCGCTGCTAACTTACTAGTAATGGAAAATTTAAGCTTGACACAAATGGTGATTTGATTTATATCATGATACATATTGGTAACGTATGATATGGAAAAAAATTGCGTGAAATGATATTTTTCCCCCCATATCTCCCAACCCTATCTCTGGAGCATGAAGGCTTACTGAATGACTTGATGATGCATGTCTTTCACTAGCTCTGAATACAGCTGAACACCTATGGGTGATTTAGGACCGATTTGTTAAACGGCACTTTCCACCACCGTCAACACCTTATTAAGATACTTTCATGAAGGTTTTTTCTTTAATTTGTGAGAAGTGTGTAGGAGAGCACATGGAAGCACACACAGAAAAAATGCACACAGCGATGCTGATTGAAGCGGTGGGTGGGATATTGGCTCCAGCGTCTGGTTAATTGCCATTAAGTTGTGTATTAATGAGGTTGTAAAGGACCACAGTGGACTAACTGCTTAACAAGATGCTATTTATACTGTCATTACTTATTAAACCTCTTAATAGATCATCATCGGTCTGTTTCAATTAAAGGCCTGACTAGGAGTGTAAGTACAGCCACAAGCGTTGGAAAAGTCACAGGAAGGTTTCGTTTTCACTGCTTCATTTATTGCATAGAGGAAATTACTGAGGCCTTGCACTCTGTCTCACACTCATTTAATATATATTTTTTTACACTGATGAGCAGCTTTTTACTCTCCAGCAAGAGACTGATTGCCTGCTGGTTGATGGTCAGTGTTTTTAAGTAGGATATTTTTTTAATTTATTTTTTTTATTTATTTACTATTTTTTGTAAATCTTCAAAAAAACACAAATTTCCCTAGTGGGACACCCACGTTGGTTTGAAGTGGAGTTCAGTGCATGCTGTGTACTTGGATCCTGACTTGATGCCAGAGATCTGTTCTTTATTTTTCCTTAAGCCAGAGTTGAGCACCGTGAGTGCAAATTTGAAAAACGTACAATGTGTCAAGTACTTAAAAAAGAAAAGCAGAGGAGCCTCTTTTCTTTTTTTTTCTTTTTTTTTTTATTCCATTCACTAGGTTGTCTTCTTATCACTTTTTAAACAGAAGGTTCCTGGTCTACATTAAAGCCAATATAAAGACTTTTTTTTAATGTTTTCTTGCTGCAGGTCAGGTGACGTCATGGTGCAGGTCGTCCAAGAACACAGGCACCAGCAGCACTTGGGTCCGACACCAGCACAAGAAACCATCTGAGGTGAGTCAGTGTTACAGCCTTGTTCAGCTGTGCTATTGTTTACAATATACACACTAGGGATGGAACGGTACAGGTACTCCACTGTTCAGTCCGTACCTCGGTTCTTGTGCCATAGTTTTTGGTTTGGTTTCGGTTCATGTTTTGTGTGTAAAGAGAACGTTTTTTTTCTCCCAAAATTATATTTTTATCTTCCTCATCAGCAAAAACTGAATTTCACAGTCAGAACAAATTCTGCCTGTATTGAATAAAATAGCCTTTTCTGTCCTGAACAATAGAACCCTTTCTTATTCTTTTGCTTGTATACAGTTGTATACAAGTTGTATACAAAACAGTGGTATAAAAACACCATGGTTATCTACCGTGCGCATTTTCTTGTGGTAGTGTGTCATCAACCCACGTGTACTTAAAAGTGAGAAAAGTGAGATAATGTGTCTAATCATGGGTTGGGTTGAGTTGCAGATCTAATATACATGGGTATGAGCGGATGTGGGTTTGGAAAAATGGGGGAACTGTGCAGGACTGATGTGTGTTGAGTCTAAAGCGCTTCTCTGTTGCTTTTTCTCACTGAGGGGCGGGGCTTCTCTGTGCTGCGTGCTCACATACAAAGAGAGAGACTTGCGGGGCGAACTTTCGCCTTTTGTCACAAGTGCAAAATCAATTACAGAACTGAAATTCTGCAGCTCAGAAGGGCAGATTATCCCGTGCAGGGCGAACCCAACGGTTCACGGTTTTCCCGAGTACCGTTGCGTCCCTAATACACGCTGTTCTGTTTTTATGCAACATGCCTCCTTTTTGACTATTATGAGCTAGGAATGTTGGTGTACTCTACTCTGAGTTTGAGTATTTGTGGATTTCATAAATGACAGTAGTTGCTTTTCCGTTGACCCTCAAATTGTGCAAATAACTTGTGCCTGATATTTACCTAATGGAAAAACGACAATTATGCCAAAACTGATTTTTCGATTAAAAGTTTTTGCGCTGGTAAAATGTGGTTTTTCAGGCGTAGTGCAAATGGTATGTTATACAAAACTGCAATCGAAAGACCTTTTTCCACAACTAGAGTCAGGTGGATTAAAAAAACAGATATTGATGGACATTACAACAAGCAAAGAAGAAGAGTTTTCAAAGAAACATGGCATGGTATATATGCACGCACCAGGAAATCAAATCATTTTTAAATTTAGTCTGGGATAAAGGGCTAATATGTAATAAGAATGAATATACCTGTACATCAAAATTATATGTATGTTTGTTGCCATGGTGATTGAACGACTTCTCGTATCATCTCACGTAATAAATAAATCATTGCATTTGTGATTTATTGAAAAAACTGACATTATGCACTTATGTTTTTTCAACATTTAGTAAATATCGGTGAAGTTTTGCACATATATCCAATGGAAAGGCCCCTTGTGAAAGGTGGATTCTTGCATGATGTGTGGTTGTTGAAAACGCTTTGATCCTGATTCATAAAGGGTTGTAGAAAAAGAGTGCTAATCATCCCTTAACACAGTGGAAGGGATGAATGTGACAATGCATTGATGGAGATTTGGGAGTCACATCACCCTATTTGTAAAGTGTAACGGTACACAGTAGTCACAGAGCTGGTTCACACCACAGTTTGGACATTATTCCGATTAAGTTGGGTACAAAAGTGCTTCCAAAACGTGGTACTAAATGGGCCCTGGGGTCAAATAATTTAAGATCAGAGTATCAATAAGCTCAGATGTCATTGGGTTTCTAAGCAATACCAGAGAAGGAAAAATAGAAAAGTAGGTCTCCTATATATTACAGTAACAAATAAATCGTGCATATTTTCTCAATAACTCTAACACTGACTAAAATATTTGTTCGATGCATTTTCCTTCCATTTGAAACACATGGGTGATCTTTCTCAAAACTCAGTGTGTCTGACAAATACAGGTGGAGGAATGCACAGTTGGATGGTAAACTCATAGTTCATTCATCCTTTTGATGTTATGTACTGGCAGCCTGGAGCCCAAATACAAACACAGTAAATGACTTAAAGTGACCGATGACCAGCTGATTGTTTCACTTTGGATTGGGTCGTAAATAGAACCCTCGGCCGGCCGATTAATCGGGCCATTATAGGGTCTCGCCGATTAATCGACATCGGCCAATATGTAGCCGATTTATTAACATTTTTTTTGCTGCGGAGCTT
>JAPTYQ010000007.1:2956652-2973643 GCA_029814465.1 Ostorhinchus cyanosoma | reverse complement strand
ACACACACACACAAACACACACACAAACACACACACACACACACACACACACACACACACACACACACACACACACAAACATCCACTCCCACACTGTGTGCCAAGCTCTGTGAATGCATGAGCAGCCTGGATAGATGGCAGAGGGCTTTGCATGTCGACACATACCAGTCAGGAGATGAGTGCAAATACACATAAAATCACACATGGAGCCAGCACAGCCTCCAGCCGTTGTATTAAACTGTCAGTATTGTTCCTATTGCTCTCTTGCCAGGTACTCAAACTTAAAATTCTAAAAACAAACCTCATTGCTTCGAGGGCAAAGATAATGAGAGATGAAGAAGGATTGAGCAGAGGGTGTGATATACAGATTATTGACATGTGTCATGATTATAGACTGTGAAATCAACTAGGGGAATGATGACCATTTCTCTAAAACGGGTGTCAAAAGAGGGTAAATGCTGTCCATTCATGTCGGAGCGTGTGTGCGGAGTTGGGGGGTAGCGGTCCGTGATTGTGTGTGTGTGGGGTGATAACTTAATTGTTAGAGCAAAAGTGAAAGCGAAACTGACACGCTTTACTATTCCTCGAACTCTTCGGGCAGAACAAAAACTAAGTTTCTTTTGTAGGATACTGTGATTTCGAACACGAGTTACTGTTCATGTATTCATGTATTGTTTTTGGGAGAAAAATGAGGTGTGTCCCCGGGATGCATCGATAGTGAGTTTACTGCGTCCTTTCAGATTTTAATGCATCAGAGATGCAGGACGCGTATCTTTCCCCGACATAGTAGACCTATACATCTCGATTTGTTATATAACACCTGATCAAAAAGTTAAGACCAGTTGAAAAATTGCATGAATTTACATTTTGCACTGTTAGACTTAAGAAGGTTTTAAGTAGAGTTTCAAAATGCAAAAAGAAGAAATGGGAGTGAGTTAAAAAAGACTTGAGTGAGCAATTTATTGAAAACAACAATTAAACTAGGGTGTTCACAATATGTGCGTGGGTTCAATGTCATTTCTGTCAGGTATTCACACTGTCATGACCTCCTGATGGCAAAGGCAAAAAAGATCTCTTTCTTTGAACGTGGTCAGATTGTTGAGCTGCATAAGCCAGCCTCTCGCAACACACCATCGCTGCTGAGGTTGGATGCAGTAAGAGTCATTTTTCTTAAAAGATCCTGAGGGTTATGGAACAAAAAATTCACCAGCGCTGAGCCAGAGAATCTGATTAGCTGTCCGTTGACCCAAATTAAGGCTGTTACTGGTGCTGACTACAGCCCAATAACCAACGAACGGTATCTGCAAGAGAAGGGCTTTAAGAACAAAAATGTCTTCAAAGGCCTCATGTTCTTCAATGTCACAAAATTGCCTGTTTGGACGTTGGGAAGAAAGTTTTATTCTCTGATGAGAAAAAATTTAACCTTGACAGTCCTGATGGCTTCTAATGTTACCAACATGACAAGGAGATCCCACTGGAGATATTTTCTAGGCGTCACATTGGAGGGGGCGCCATCATGATCTGAGGGTACTTTTTCCTTCAGTGGAACAATGGAGCTTCAGGTTGTGCAGGCACATCAAACAGCGGCTGGTTATGTGGAGATGTTGCAGGGGCCATTCCTCATGACTGAGGGCCCTGGTCTGTGATGTGTCTGTAATGACTGGGTTTAAAAACAGGACAACACTGCACTTCACAATGACTGCCTGACAAAGGCCTTCTAACAGAGGAATAATGTCGCTCTTTTGGACCATCCTGCATGTTACCCTGATCTAAATCCAGTTGAGAACATTTGGGGATGGATAGCATGGGAAGTTAACAGAAATGAACATCAGTTCCAGGCAGTGGATTCAAAATGACTGTCTGACTGCGTCCAGCCTTAGCAGTGTGAATACCTGACAGAAAATGACATTGAATCCACATTTTTACACAGATTTTGGCTTTTAAAGGCTGTTGTCTTAAACTTTTGATCAGCTGGTGAACAGCCTATTTCAGTTTAATTGTTGTTTTCAATAAATTGCTTACTCAATTTATTTCTTTTGTCTCACTCCCATTTCTTCTTTTTGCATTTTGAAACTACTTAAAACCTTCTTAAGATTCAACAGCGCAAAATGTAAATTCTTGCATTTTTTCAGTTGGTCTTAAGATTTTGATCAGGAGTGTACATCTTAAATAATTTATTGAGGTTTTTCCTTTAATTCATAGGTGTCAAACTCATTGTAGTTCAGGGGCCACATTCACCCTGTCTGACCTCAAACGGGCATGACCACTAACAAATACCATAATAACTGGTAAATAATGGCAATTATAAATTTTGATCTGTTTTAATGCAAAAGGTAAAATTACAGTATGAAAATGCTAAACTTTACAAGCTATTTTTAAACAAAAAATGTGAAGAACCTGAAAATTCATGAACTACCAGAAATTTCTTAAGAAAAATAAGTGAATTTTAACAATATTATACCTCAGTGTATTATTTACACAATATGCATTGTAACTTATAGATCACAGTGGAACTACAAATACACAAAACATTTATTAACAAGCATCTGGAACTAAAAAATATAGGATTTAATTTTTTTGATCGGTACAGCTTTCACAACCTTTAGAGGGCTGGTTTTGCCCCATGGGCCAAATGTTTGACACCCTAGCTTTAATTTATTCTTCTTGTGTTTATATAAGTGAGTTGGACAGTGAGGAATGGGAGGAGAAGAAATAGATGAGAGAAATAAAAAACCCCAGGTATGATTAAGTAAAGCTGGCATCCATCGATAATGGATGAGTTTAGGAGTGAATGGATAAAATGACAGAGGACGTCAGACTTTGTGTTGTGGGAGTCTTCAGAGTGATTTTTATTGCTTGTCATTTTCCCAAACTGGTGACAGATCCTGACAGTTTGTCACTGGATTTGACATACTTTCTTGTTAATCTCTTCAATCAGAACACTTTGTCATCAGTTGTTTTCCCTTCACTGTGCAATTAAAACATCACAACTCTGGATCCATGCAATGTTTTTACTCTGGATATTTTGACAGCCCTATGTCTCTTGTCTAATTGGTTGCATTTGACTGTTCATCCTCATTGTAGATTTCGTCCCATTGGCTCAGATTCCCTCCATGGTTAGTAAAAAAGTGACGGCATTGTTATTTTTATGAGACAGTGTCACAATGTCACAGTGGATGGCAAGTTATTTATATCGAGTAAAGGTGGGCATATAAACAAAAATGTTTAGTGGGTGAAAGGTGACAGTTATTTGTGGGTTTAAGTCCAGGTAGTAGATTCTGGATGATTTTCAATCAATATAAGACTGTTTTTGTGATTCATTTGTTTATGACTGGAAGTCTGTCCATGCCCCATTTTTCTTTACCTGGTCAGCACTGAAATGAAACAAATTTTTTTTGTTGTCTGCACTTAAAAACACAGTGTACCTCTACTGGTAATGTTTATGATATTAATTGTGCTTTGTGTGTTACTTATAAGCAAGAAAGGTGCAAATTCAGTAAAAATCTTTATAAATGCACCACATTGGACCTTTTTATTCTGTGAATTATGCACTTGGGCAGAAGCTATGCGGAGCAGCCATTGCCAGCTGTAAGCGACATACCATTTGTTGATTCTGGGTGATCAAGTGCGAGTAAACAAGCAGCAGTCAGCGTGCGAGATTGAGTGGAAAGCATGTGTTCACACTTGTTGTTCGTGCAGCCGTAAACTTTACATGCTGCCATTGTCCTAGATAATGTGTCATCTTAACCTGGTGTCTGCTGCACGGGTCAGCGACCAGTCCATCACAGCCTTGGTAATCAGAAAATACAAAGAGTCTGTGTCACTAACGGTGCTGGAACAGCCCGTGAAGGAGGCAACATGTCACTGATCATGCCTGACTGACGGAGCAGTGACTTAGTACTCGCGCGCACTTTACAACTAGCTATAACATAAGTTACCTGGCGGAACCTCTTGTAGGTTTTGAAGTAGCGAGCAATGAAAATTCACTACAGGCCCCTTTTAATGGAACATTCATGTGCAGAATTGAATTCATAGTTATTCAAGTTGTTGCTCTTCTCCATAAATATTCAAAGTGGCATATTTTGCCATCAGGTTTTGTGGCTAAAACAAAAACCATGTCTCCTTGAAGAGTAAAACATTATTGAGACCTTGCCATCACCTTGGGAAAATAACAAGCTTGAAGAAGTTGGCGCATTAAATTGCTGATAGGCACTCAAATAAAGAGCGTTGATGAGCGTTCCTCCTCAGGGAGAATTTTCTAATTATCAAATGTGTGTTTATGTTAAGAGATGGAGGATATGATTGTGCACATGTCCATTTGTTAACTCCCAGCTGTGTCTGTTGGTTTGTTATTGGAAATCAGCACTCAACGTTTGTTTGTTGTCTGCTTAAAGTGGACTGTGTTTTTTCCTCTAGTCAAGCGTGAACAGTTCATGGCAGCACATCAGAAGATTGCTGACTGTACCTGGCATTAGTGGGGGTGGAGAAATAAGAAATCAAGACAGGCAGTGAAGTTGGAGGAAAACGGCAAGGCAATGAAAGAAGGCTACTTTTATGAAAGGGAGCTGCAGGAAGGACAAATAAGCACAGAAATACATGGCACTGTAAAGAATCAAAGACTAAGAATAACTAAGTAAAACTTTGCCAGACAAAAAGACCTTTCTTCCTATTTTTTTTACTCCAATTTAGCTTTGTATTTTGTTTATATGTTGTGTATCATTCCTTTAACACTGGCAGGTGATGTGTACCTAATGAACAGCCAGTATGCCTTGTGTTTCTTCTGAGACATTGGTAAAAATTCAGGTCCACCGACCATCATCACATGGAGACAGTATGAAGGACATGGAAGTATTATCCAGTTCATCACTTTGAACTAGTGCTGACCAATAAATTGCATTTTCATTGTGCTATAAACATGTCTGAATCACAATGAAAATGAAAAAATAAAAATAAAGATCTGTTGGCCATGTCAGACTTTTATATTATGAGAGTGAAAGTTTGTTTTAGGAGCCTGAATGATATGCTGATATTAAACTATGAAGTTGGAAAATCTTCTATATTTAGTACGATGATTTGCACAATATCCAGTCTATCGAGTGCACATTTGCCTGTTTTCACTCTGTATGCACAGTTTATGAGCGTTTTGCAATCAACTTCTAACACTAGGCAGTTTGAGGGACAAAAGCAATTAGATATTGCAGTTGAAAATGTAATGACTCATACACTAGCACACTGAGCATCACTGATTGATGAAATATTTCTTAAAGTGGCTGGCTCTTTGTTCAGAAAGTAGCGAATAATCGGTCGGCTGATTAATCGGTCAGACTCTAGTTGTGACTCACCACCTCTTAGCATTGGGATGGGCGATAATATGACATCAGCTGAGATGTTGAGTGTCATTTTAAGACCTAACAGACCAGCTCTTATTTACCATTAGGGCTGAGCGATAAAACGACAACGATTTATATTGCAAAACGACTTTTCCTCAATAGAAATATGAGACATGCTTGAAACAATTTTGATAGGATTCATTCATCCATGTTTTGACAGACATAAGAACAGCCAATCATAATTAAATAGTGCCGTATCGAACCAATCACAGTACAGCCACGTCAAGTTAGGTTGATGAACACAGCACAGGCGTACAAGCCAGCCACAGCACACACGCTAATGTTTGGGCTGCAGTGGGAGGTAATGAGGGTTCTCTCAGTAGAAAATGTGACTGAGAACTCAGGTGACCGGGTTACTGAAAAGTTGGGTGCAAACTATTTTGGTTTGGGGCCTTCAGTATAATACAGATGTGTACTGACCAAATGCATGTAGGCTATGTGAAGAGTGCAAACACTCACCTTTCCTTAAGTTTCACTTTTGTTTTTATGCCAGTTATGGCAGTTAAGGAATGTACCCTCACATGTATACCCGGGGCATTGTTTCATGAAGATGGTCTGTTTTGTTTGTGTTCTCTTTTAAAACTTGAAAGCTTTTGCCTGCTGGTCAGACTTTTAGTTTAATTTTAAATATATGTACATGTTTTATTTATCTGACACAGTTGCATAATGTTCTTCAGCACATCTGTCATGAAATAAAATAGATTTAAATCAAAAACAACCTTCTGTTGCCTTCACAACTAACTTAACGGAAAATTTAAGCTTATCAAAAATAGTGATTTGATTTATGTAATGATACATATAAAAATTATTGTGATATGATTTTTTTCCACATCGCCCAACCCTATTTGCTATTCAATGTTTTTATTTTCTGCCTACACAGAGTGCATCCAAATTGGATTCAGAGTACATCAAAGAAAATCCAGAAAGACAGAATGGTGTTCTCCAGATTAAAAACTGACACATTAGGGCAAAGTCAAGGGAAGGTTAACATCTAGTCAAAAAAATTTAAATTATAATAATCTACACCAAACTGATATTTTGGGTAGGTAATTACTTATATGTTTAGGAAAGTATATTTTGAAATGAGAAAAAAATTTCTGAAATTTGTAGTTTTTTTTTTTACAAGTTTTAAGAAGGTGAATGTTTGGAAAGGGACAAAATTTTCTGCTGTTATTCTGGATTAATTTTATAAACTCATAAACAAAATGTATTTCAAATACATTGATATTTGACTATTATTTATGTCATATTCTAAACCCCCAAAGTTTAAAATTAATAAATGCATATATCTATGCAAAATACATTTGAATATAATGTTAGTATTATATGTATGTTGTAAATATTGTAAAAAAAGACAAAACCTGTACATGATATTGATAATTGAAATGAATCTATTTGGTTGCTGGTATTTACTTTTGTTGTCTATCCATGACGTTTTTGGCTTTGTTCATTTGTAATGCCTTTTTTCAAAACTCTTGCTATTTAGGTATGGTAAAATATTTTTTTCCTCTAACCAATTATTAGGTTGTAAAATAGAGGGTTTAGACTATACACTGAATACGTTTTAGGATGAAAATGTCATAGGAACTTTACTTTTGAGAACTTTGTAATTCTTGCAAAAAACAGATGTTTATTTTTAGTCCACGCACTAGTTTTTGATAATTTAAAAATATTTGAAACAAAATTTTGCCCTTTGAATATATTTAAGATGGCATTGAGACCTTTCCTGTTGTGTGTAATATTTGTCTTAAACTTGTGTGGTTCAAATGTTATGAATAAAAAGTAGTGGGCTGTCCATCCGTTACACGCTTGACCTTGCCCATTATGAACTGAGATGCATGTCTTTGTTACCTGGTTATAGACATTTGATGCAGTTAATTTTGGTTTCACACAGAAATTAACTACCATTATAACGGGTCAACTAGATTTCTTTATGTTGTTTTTGCAATAAAAGTGTCCACAAATTTTTCTGGAATAACTTAACTTATATCTGGCTATTGATGATCATTTTTATATGTAATAAATGCTTAAAACAATGTATTATAGTTCAAAACAAACAAACAATCAAAACAAAAAAACAGATTTTAATTATTATATTTATTATTATGAAAAACAACTGTAATTGTATTGATGCGTTTTTAGACAGCTGTACGTTAGATATCAGTTCAATAGGTAGCCCTCTTTCAGTTGTTTTTTCTTCTTTTGTTCAGTGGCTTATGACAACCTAATTGGAGTGGAAGTCACAATCATCCAAAAATGTAAAAATGAATTAAACCAAGGGGCAAATCCAGATAACCTTGTTTTTTTTGTCAGATTGGGGTACAGTTATTAGGTCTGAAAATTAGTCCAGGGAAGATTTCACCCCAGCAAATTGATTCAGAGTAAACAGACGACCAAAATCTAGATCAAAAGGGTTAAGTGTCATAACCCCCCCCCAATAATCTGTTGTGTTGATTAAATAACATGACAAGCAGCTGAAGATGCTCTAGACACAGACATGTGAAGCAGCATTAATCATGTAGTTGTTGTTCAGCCACACATATCCAAAACTAGGTCATGTCTCCCTTGTGCCTTTGCATACCATTTTACCAGATCGTCTGCCTGATCCTGCCATATGAAGAATGATATTTGCATCGGATTCCGTGGGGGACATTAGCTTACAGTTCCCGCCCCTTAAATCTCAGACTTCACTTTTGTCTTGTCAGTGACCCAGTTTTGTAACCTTTATTTTTATCACCATAAGGCCTTCTGAGCGTGTTGTCACTCTTTTCTGTTCACTCTCTGCAACATCTTGCTTCATATTCATGATTTTACTCACATTCACACCTGGGAGCTGCAGAGTACAAGTGGAGCAGTTCCACTGGAGCAGTTTGGGCACTACATGCTTCGCCCAAGCCAGTTACTGTGTAAAAAGTCAAATATCTTCCCTCCAAGATCCAGAGAGTTGTGTTATTAAAATTAAACAGCTACTGTATACACTGCAAGCATTCCTTTGCTGAATTAATTTAGGGCTGGACAATATGGCTGCTGCCTGGATATTTCATTAAGTACCCTCAATTTGGAGGTCAAATTGCTCAAGGACATGTAGAGATAATAGATTTTCCCCAAACTGACTCCAGTCCAATATGCTTCAGGCTGCCACTCTCACTTATTCAGCCGCTGTTCTACTGCACTTTAAGTACTTAAACTGCCCTTTGTGCTTCACAGATTATAATTTTTGCATTTAGTTTTTTTTTTTCTTTTTAAGATTCTTTTGTCTCTGTCTGTTAGATGCATTGTGAACATAAGCAGAGGGGAGAGGGTTTTTTTGCATGCTGGAGGCCAAAAATCACATCTGTTCAGACGGAGGAGCACAGTCAGCCTTATTGAAGCAGGAACAAAGCTTAATTGCGTGACCTTTGAGTGAAGCCTTGGCAATCAGCCTGCCCTTGGCGTGGAGGGGAACGCCATTGCTCCACGCATCATTCAGGCCAAGGGCTTGTGATGAGGAGTCGGGGTTCAGAGAAATCTCAGAAGGACTTGCTCACTGTCTCGTTTCACACTAATGAGGGGCATAAATTGTAAGAGGAGTGTCTTTTTAGAGCGCAGCAGTATGAAGCTAGACTAATAGCTACAGATGTGACATTTCAAATGTAAAGGGGTGAGAGGGGACTAAAGGAAGAGGAAACCCTTTTCACAATCCCATCAAATCCTTTATGTGTTATGTGAAAAGTGTCAACTTGGTTAAAGGCTGTTGATGCACGTGAATCAGTTTAAGAGAGAGAATGTTTCTGCATAATCATAGTGACTCCCTCCCCTTCCTTTTCTCCTCTTTCCTCCCTCTTATGCAGCCCAAGCTGAACCCGGGTGTAGTGAGTGCACTAAAATGTTTCTTCAGGCCTCAGTTCTCTTTGCCCTGCATGATGCCTATTCTGAGACACTCACATAAAGACAAGCTGCATTCTGAGCTATGTCAGACAGCATAGATGGTGAAAAGGAGAAAAATGTATTTTGTAATTGCACCTCAGGCATTCCTTAAAAGGATGTGAAAATCACAGGTGGGCTGATGCAGAGTTTGAATATATTTTACTACTTCTGGTGTGAAAAACACTATGGACGTAATGTGATGTTATTTAAAATATTGTGCACATAGACTTATTCTTCGTATACATCTGTTCATCAAGCTGCTTAAACCTTATAAGTCTATATTTAAAATAAATGCATATTCAGAAAATAGTGGTCACGAGCTATTTGATGAACCAAAATTTTGCTTACCACTCTTGTTTTCCTGCAAATATCAGCAGCCCCTATGATATTTAGCACTCACAGCTTATTATTAAGGCTGAATGGGGAATTATCAATATATTTAATACTGTTTCAGTGAACGTAATAACAGTAAAAGGACAATATTTACTACACATCAATATGTCATAGTCTGCATGCTTGATATACTCATGTTTTATGTCTGGTATTTTTAACAAACTACCATTAAAGTTGAGCCAATCAGATTAGCTACTGTGTGTATTTTCACTATTGCAAATGCATTCTCGCACTTAAACTGAGGTTTATTGTAGAGAAACATTTTTTTAAGCATATGAAGAAATGCATTCTAAGGTCAGCTCTGAGCAGAGGGTACTAGAGAGATATTATGTAAAGCATCCAAAATAAAAGTCCCAACATGTGGCATTTTGCTAATTTAAGTTTGCACATTTGACTTGACCTTTAGAAATGAGTAATCTGTGAATTTCCCTTCACAACCAAGCAAAGTGACTGGAATTGAAACCACAATACTGCCCTCAGCTGTCACAACGTCACCAAATCGCACAGCCCAGATCTGTAAAGTTCAGTGTTTGATATTTAATGACATCTAGATTTCAAGTTGTTTATTGCAAGCGACCTGAATATCACCTTTTACTATTCGTTTCTATTCATTACAGTTTGATGTTTTTTCTTCAGTTGGATGCTGCTGTTTGTTTTTAAATAAGTCTTTGAGCAGTTTTAACCTTTTACTGAAGTCTGCCATTTGTTTCTAGTAACTACAGTTTGATGTTTGCTTTGTCCTTGTATTTTAATTAATTTTTTTAATTTATTTTTGTCTGAGTCATGATCAGTGAGCCTCTATGAGTACTTTCCCATGCATATTTATATTGTCCTCTGTGTCTGTGTTTTAATGTTGTATAATTCCAATGTCCTCTCCTCTTACTGCAGCACATATCTACCCACGGGTACAAATAATGTTACCTTGACCTCACTCATCCGGCCCTATGGTGGCCATGAAAAGACATGAATGTCTCTTTATAGCCTCAGTTTGTTGTGGGTGTTTTAATTCAGGGGACATTCTGGTCTGCACTCAAACATGGTATAGATGATGGTAATGAAAACATGATAATTTTCTTCTTTGTGTGATCATATACAGTTTAAAACATAACTATTACCTCGGGTCCTTTTTTTATCATAAGATTATCCTAAATCATACAGCCTAGACCACAGGAGGGTCCGACCAAGAAGGAGTGTCTATGGAAGGGGGATGCCAGGGACATTAATCCATTTCCTTCATCTATTGTTTGTATTTGACTGTTGTTTGTTTTCATATCCAACTAATTCTGTAAAGCCCTGTGAGGCAACCTTGTTGTGATATAGAGCTCTACAAATAAAATTGAAGTGAACTGAATTAGGTGTCAAACATACGGCTCCTGAGCCAAAACTGGCCCACCAGAGGGTCCAATCCAGCTGACGGGATGAATTTGTGAAATGCAAAATTTACTCTGAAGATATTAAAAGCCAAAGATGATAAAATCATTTTTAGTTCAGGTTCCACATACAGAACAATTCGATCTCTTAAGTGTGTCAGACCAGTAAAATACTATCATAATAATCAATAAATAATGACCAATCCAAATTTTTGTCATTGTTTTGGTGTAAACAAGTTCAGTTACATGAAAATGTATAATTTATAAACTATCCTTTACAAAAAATTTGAATATTCCATACAAATTTGAACATGGGGTGCTTGCAGAGGTCTTGAAAGTCTTAAAAAGTATGGAATTTTGAAACACTGTTTTCCAGACCTTGAAAAGTCTGGAAATTTGTGTGAAAGTCTTAATAAAGTATGGAAAAAAGTTTCTCTCACAGTTGAATTTTAGAGTATGTACAAAGGCACAGATAAGAAAAACACGAGAAAAACATATTAAAACATAATATGATTTCACTAACCGGTCAGTACTGGAATAATTCCAGTGAAATTTGTTCGTGTGATATCCATGCACTTTTGTGAATTTCATATGTTTTGAAAATGCCAATAAAACCCAGTTTACTGCAAATAATGCATTCATTCATAGATACATTTGTTAAAAATTTCTACCACACATACCAGGTACAATCTCCACCAAAAAAGTAGGCACGCAAGTAGGAAAGTACATAAAGTCAAGGTCTTGGGGAAAAAAATAGCAGTTTTGAAAAAGTCTGGAATTTTTTATTTGGATAAAGAGCAAGCCCCCTGTGAACGACCTGAAGTGTCTTAAAAGATGCAATTTTATCAATGTTCTGCCTGTTACTAAATGTTTTGTGCACTTGTAGACCCACTGTGATCTATAAGTTGTAGTGCAGATGTGTAAATGACAAACTGAAGTATAATATTGTTAAAATTGCACTTGTGTTTTGTAAGACCTTTTCAAGTTTTTCATTTCATTCAGATTTTTAAGGTAACTTTGAAGATGTAAATAGTTTCATAATATAATTCAACTTTTTTCACTGTTATTATTTAACTTGTCTTGCCCACCTGGGATGATATTGGGCTGAACATGGCCCTTGAATTAAAATGAATTTGATACCCCTAGTTTAGACCTTTAAATGTACTTCTGAATGGTGAATAGAGCTGCACAATATATCGTTTGAGCATCGTCATTGCAATGTACATGTGCACAGTAGTCACATTGCAGGTCCTGCGATGTATGAGACAAATGAACTCAACGTGTTGTCATCTAATTTCAAGGGTACCTGGCACACACTGTGCGCAGTGATCCACCAATCACAATCATTCTTAATCAGTTTGCCGATCAGCAGACCATGCCCATTCAAATGGAGTGAGTTGCTGGTAACAATGCAGTGTTTCTGCTGCTGTGCCACAGCAAAATCTGTGCTGCCATACCATACATTTCATACAAAAAAATCATCACTGTTGCATTAGACATATACATTCAGTATCTCACAAAAGTGAGTACAGCACTCACATATCTGCAAATATTTGATTATATTTTTTCATGGGACAACACTGAAGAAATGACACTTTGATACAATGTACAGTAGTCAGTGTACACCTTGTATAACAGTGTGAATTTATTGTCCCACACAGTCACACACAACCATTAATGTCTAAACTGCTGGCAACAAAAGTGAGTACACCCATAAGGGAAATTTTGTGCAAACTGGGCCCAAAGTTTAACTATTTAGCATGGCCACCATTATTTTCCAGCACTGCCCTCTTGGTCATGGAGTTCACCAGAACTTCACAGGTTCCACTGGAATCCTCCTCCACTCCTCCATGTCGACATCATGAAGCTAGTGGATGTTGGAGTCCTTGCACACTTTCACCTTCCTTTTGAGGATGCCCCATAGATGCTAATAGGGTTTAGGTCTGGAGACATGCTTGGCCACTCCATCACCTTTTCCCTCAGCTTCTTTACCAAGGCAGTGGTGATCTTGGAAGTGTGTTTGGGGTTGTTATCATGTTGAAAACTGCTCTGTGGCCCAGTTTACGAAGGGGGGGGGATCATGCTCAGCTTCAGTATATCACAGTATGTGTTGGCATTCATGGTAACCTCAGTGAACTGTAGCTCCCCAGAGCCAGTAGCACTCATGCAGCCCCAGACCATGACACCCCCACCACCATGCTGGACTGTAGGCAAGACATACTTGTCCTTCCACTCCTACCTGGTTGCTGCCACACACACTTGACACCATCTGAGCCAAATAAGTTTATTTTGGTCTCATCAGACCACAGGGCATGTTTCCAGTAATCCCTTGAGCAAGGCACTTAAGCCCCCCAGTTGCTCCCTGGGCGCCTGATATGGTAAGCCCTTGCTCCTAGTCTGCAGTGTGTGGTGTGTTCCTGCAGAAGTAAAACTACAGTGTGTGGTGCATGTACTGTATACTGACAATAAATCAGTCTTAATCTTAGTCTAGGACAGACCCCTCCCCTTTTGGTGCCTTGGTGCCAAAAAGAAAAGCAACGTAAATTATCTGGAATTATTTTAGCTATAAGAAGGATTATATTGAAATGTGCTGTGTGTCGACCGTGCCTTGCACCTGTTGCCACAATGAGAGGTAACACAACTATTTGTTTGACCATTTTCATTGGCACCACACAGCTATCCTCCTGAGTATTTTTTTCATATCGCAATATATATCGCGGGGTTAAAAAAATCGCAATATCAGTTTGTTCCAATATTGTGCAGCCCTAAATGGTGAAACAGTATTAAAAAGTCTTAAATCTACCTTTCCAGATGCTGTAAAATCCTCCATGAACTGGTTGACCCTTAAATATTGCATGGTAATGCATCAAGATAGGGAGCAGCATGTTATGAAATGTATGTCATAGATATTTACTGTAGAACACCTGTGCTTGTGTGGTAATTCAGTGCAGATTTTGTGTCTGGACAGATTCTTGGCTGATCCATGACTGAATGTGGCTGTTTCTCAGTCAATATTTGCCTTTTATACATCCTCACTTATTCAGTTTCTTTGTACCTTTTCCATTGACAGTTGCCATTGCTTAAGACCCAGCTACAGTGTCAAAAACAGAGGAATCTAAGATCAAGAATGAAAGGAACAATGGGAAAAGATGTCGTCCAGTTGGATTTGTACATCTGTCTGCATTTCTTCTATTTCGTCTCCTCTTCTTACTCTCCATTCGTCTTTCTGTCACTGTCCTTTTACTTTTTCATTCTGTCTGTTTTCTCTGCTTTGGTGTGATTAGAGACACAGCAGATGAGTCAACATTTTCCCTTTTTCATCCCATTTCATCTTGTCTCTTTTCTCAGTATACATTTTATTCATTTACAAAACTCTATTTCTCAGTCCAGCTTGGTGAGAAGTGGAGGGGGGCAATTCATTTTTCAGAGGGGCTGTGGATGTGTGATAAAGGGAGAAACAAAAGCTGTGGTAGAAAACAAACCTGAGAAGCAACAGGGAGGAGGATAAAGAAAAACTTGTTTCATATTCATTTCATAAGTGTCCTTTTGGATTTGTATGTTTTCATAAAGTAAAGTTCTACTGTAGTCATTATACTTTAACTTTGAAGCCCTTGTGTTGACATCATTCACACTTGTCTTACTTTTCTGTTACTTATTCATTCATTATCTGAACCCGCTTTACCCCACTGGGGTTACGAGGGTCGCTAGAGGCTATCTCAGCTACTTATGAGAGAACATGCAAACTCCCCGAATCAAACCCAGGACCTTCTTGCTGTGAGGCACGACTGCTATCCACTGCGCCACTGTGTCGCTACTTTTCTATTATTAAAAAACAAACAAAAAAAACTGTCTAGAGAAGTTAAAATTTTTCAAACCAGCCGTGCAGCTGCTGTGTTCTTTGTTTTCTATTCATACTTTTGCATTTTCTGCATTAATTAAAGGGATACACTCTGACTTTATCCTTTCCTGATGCTAATTCCTAAAATCTTATCACGGTATATCAAGTGTCTGCTGTAGTATTGGTTTGTAACGTTTGTCGCCAAACAAGTCTGGTATCCCTAACTTGTCTGTCAGTTCCTGTTTTATTTCGTCAGTCTTCCTCCTGATTCATATCTAGTGTCTTTACTTCCTGTTCCCCACTTTACCGCCTGTGTGATTACCTTTCCCCACCCTAATGTGCTGCACTTGTGTCTCATTGTCTACCCCTCCTGGTGTGTAATTAAACCCTGTGCGTCCTTGCAGTCTTTTCCAGTTTGTATCATCTCTTGTGAGTTACTTACCAGCATTTCTTGAATACCTGTCTGTCTGAGATCTCGACCCGTCTGCCTGGTTCAACCTGAGCTTCGCCTTACCCTTGCCTGTACCTTCACCTGTTGTTTGGATTCCTGGTTTTGGGATTTTTCGCCTGCTTCACAGTACTCTGACTCTGCCTGTCCCCTCAGGTGCTGTTGCCTTATTTTTGCCTATCTGTGTATGACCCTGCCTGCATGTCCGACCATTCTCTGCCTGCTCCTAGTCCGAGTCCAGATGGTCTCAACTGGTCTGGACCCAGTTTCCTCTTCTCCGGTTCCATCACTGAAGATTGTTCCAGGAACTGGATTCCTGCTCCTTGGAACCCATTTAACCGTGGACATTCTTCTTGAGGACACGAGGACTGTTATCAAGAAAAACTGTATTTTTACTTATACCCTTGTCTGTTGGTCGTGCATTTGGGTTCAGCCATCTGTGTTTGGACGTGGCATGGTTCTGTTTTCTCAAACTTGACATCTCTATTTGTCACTGTTTTGAACTAATTGCTTATTCATGTAGTACAACTCAGGGCTAATTATTACTATGGGACTAAAATTAATTCAACTGCATGAAGAAAAAATTTAGACCGTATAAAATTGGCTGACCCACTAGCATATATCTATAGGCAGTATGTACTGACATCACTTTCTCATAGGGGTGGGTGATCTCACACTTTTAGATTGTGATCCATCTTAATTTATCAAATGATCCACTCTTCTGGAGGTTTCTACTGCCATTAACAAAATGTCATAAATTTCACATGGAGTTGTCATTCAATTAAAACAAGTGGTGCCAGGCACAACAAACCCTGCCCCTCGCAAACGTTTTACCTGATAGGCCCTATCTTTTATCATTGCGAAAACACATTGTTGGTGACTCTGACCTTTGACTTGCATCACCAAATTTTAATGGGATCTATCCTGGACCACCTTGCCTCCCTTTTTTGGAAATCGTCGTCTTTGTTAACAATTTCTTCAAGCATCTTCTCTGGTGAAACTACTGGTCGGATTAATTTCAAATTTATATGCAGCCTCCTTGAGACAATGTCTACAAAGTTTGTTCACAGTTTCGAGTGATACATTTTTTTTTAAAGTTTTGCCTGTCTTATAGTGGGCCATATTTTGATGGCTTATAACATTGAAATGGTTACAGATATCAATATAGTTATTATTTCACACTGATAGGAACTCATATGGACTTTCATTTAATTCATTGAGTTATCCTTCAGTGAAAGTACCTCCCACTTCTATTGGTAGATTGATCACCTGTATCAAGACCACAGGACATAGCAGAAACCTGAGAACCTCGCAAATTAAAGTTATTGATTCTTGCTAGAACATGCCAGTGAGATACAGGGACATTGATCCTATATTTGATGTTTGTATGTGAGATTTTTCAAGAAAGTCTTCTTCCAGTTTTACTGGACAGTATATCTTTTCCTCTTGATAAAAAAGTAATTCATTATTTTTGTGGATATTGAGGTTCCTGTTGAGATTGATGCATGTCAATGGTCTTGTGATTGTTTAAATCACTGAAATCACAGCGTCATTGTATTAAACACACATACTCTTTCCTTTCCTTTCCTTTCCTTTCCTTTCCTTTCCTTTCCTTTCCTTTCCTTTCCTTTCCTTTCCTTTCCTTT
>JAPTYQ010000007.1:2850208-2888686 GCA_029814465.1 Ostorhinchus cyanosoma | reverse complement strand
TACAACATTATTCTCGGCTTCATTCTTCGAATATGAGGACTTTAATCTCATAAAACTATGCCATTATTTTTGTTCAATTATGAGTTTTTTTTATATATAACTACAACTTTATTCTCATAATATTATGACTTCATTTGATTATTTTATTTCATCTCGATATATTCTGATTTTGTTCTCATAGTGAAAAGTGTTTTTACTTTCTTATGTGGCCCTAATACACCATTGTAGCTTTGTGCTCCAGTACCCCTGTATCTGAAAAACTGGGTTAGCCTCAGTTTAAGTTAGTTTACAAATCATATAGAGCACAAGGTTTATAATTATGAAATGAAGACAAAAACCATGAAAGATGCTAAAAAGAGCTTTACTAAGAATACGTTACGGGAGACGGGTTCCACAAATCTAAGTTTTGTTGTCTCCATTTGGGGATCCATCTACTTCTCTTTTCTTTGGCTTTCGGTGCCTGTAAAATAATAGCTCCGACTGCTTTTCAAACCTGTTCATACAATCATTCGCACACCAGCTCTTCCCCATTTTTATTTGATATTGTTCTTAAGTTTAGACAGTGTTGAAGCCAACCCTGCCACTCATCTCCCTCTTTCTGCCACTCACTGCGGTGACTTCTGCCAGCTGTGACGTCACGTGCATACCCTCTATATTAAAAAGTACATGTGCATAAACCACATGTCGTCACCTCCCTTCTATGTCTGGTCAGATTCAAATACAGACATTACAGTATTTATCGGTGGCGCTCGTGCCACAGTGCATCCACAGAGCTCATACTGCAGTGTGTCATGTACACATCCACGAATCCATGGCGCACGTTAATGTGGGTCAACAGAAAGGAAAACCTTTACTCAAAGAGTAACACTTTTAAATCCAAGTAAAATGATATTCTATTGAACGGATCAAATTTTATCAATACAAACATTCAGTAACAGATGACTTGCGATATCATTCCAAAGTTTTCATTCACTTGCAGCTTCTCTACAGGTGCACTTGGATCATCTTCTCATTTGTAATCTATACACATCCAGACATGGAAATAATTATTACTTAAGGATGTACAGTATTTTCATTACACTAAATTATATTTATCAATTATAGCATTTATATACTCTTAAAGTCAGTCCTTTTATATTAAAAAAATGTTTTTGTCTCTGAAACAGACTTTTCCCTCCCTCTGCTCATTTTTTGTCCTTCATAACCTGCTTCCTCCAGCCTCCCTTTTCCTCTTTTCAGTTTTTGGTCACTTTCCCTTCTTTTCTACGTCTTCTATTTTTGCCACAGTAACTGCAAAGATCTGTCCCATCTCTTCCATTTTACTCAACATCTGATTGTCTCCTTTGAGATAAACCGCAATAATTGTGTTTATAGATCCCTGCTGGAGTTTCAGCCCTTATTTCTGGGGTACATTTTCCCTACACACACAGACTCTCTCTCTTCTTGGAGCTAAGGCAGATTGCTTCTCATAACCTCTGATGCTAAACCAAACAGACAGCTGATTGGTTCTGCTGAGTGAAGCTGTGAAGTCATGATGGGATGAGTCAGCATTTTTACGCACCAGTCCTCCACGTACAGTGTATTTGCATGTGCATTTGCACATCAGGTTGTGTATTTAAAGGATCACCATTGACTGAACACTGTGTACTGTATTTACACACTTTGAGTTGTCTTCAGAGTGATTAATCAGATTAATAGATTAGATCAAGAAAGTGGAAAGTAGATTTCCTGCAGAAGGTTGGGTGATTAACAAAACAAAGACTGAGGAACTGCTCTTTGTTGCTATAGTTTAAATAATAAGTAGTTAATGTTAGTAAAATTGGTAAGTATTTTTCAAAATAAAACTACGAGGACACATCATCTGTGGATGCACTGGGATAAAAAAGCAATAACTAAAAGCTTATTAGAAAGTAAAGCACGATTTACACCATGTGATACTAGACCGATCTGGTCAGTTCATTTAAAGAATCATTACATCTCAAACAGAGGGACAGGTACCATGGTACAATTTTCAGCAAGTAATGTAGTGACAACAAGTGGTGCCAGGCAAAACAAATCCCACCCCTTACACATACTGTAGCTTATTTTAGCATCGATCCAGCTGATTTCATCATGTTTATCGCCTCTATGTATGTGCCAAGTTTGAAGTGGGTTGAAACAAAATTAATGTTTTTTTATAGACATTTGAAATTTTGCCAATTATAAGTAGAAGGGAGAAAAAGAGATTAAAAAAAAAAAATCATTAAAATTTGAACTTTGACGTACTGTTCCCAAAATTTAACCATATCTAGTCTTGGTCACTGGTAATCTACAAACCCAATTTGGTATGAATACAACCAATTTTTGCTGATAGAGTGTTAACAAACAAACACAAAAAGAAAAAAACTAACCGAACCAAAAACAATACCCCTTGCCTCCCCCCTATTTTTTTTGGGGGGGGGGTTACTAAAACTGTAAAATTGTATATTCAAAATAACAAAACAAAAAAAAATATGTAACATTTTTGTAAAATAATGTTATACAGGCTTTTAGGATGATAATCCTTCTCAATCATTGCTTCTGAGCCTCTGTCAGTGTGTTTTAGTGCATTTACCTGCATAAACTCTGCCCTCTGCCTGCATTTTCTAATCTTGGTCTTACTCTAATCTAATCTAATCTAATCTAATCTAATCTAGTCTAATCTAGTCTAATCTTAATCTAATCTTGCTCTTTTTGGGATATTTGTGTATGTCAACCTTCGAATTCAAATTTTGTGCCAATAACATGTAGCTTGCATGGACGACACAATGTAAAAATGAGCAACTCTGGTTATGCAGCTGTCTCCTCTTTCTGCTCGTACTGCAAAGTTCTGTTTGATAGACAAAACTCAGGGCAAAGCTCATGCA
Source organism: Ostorhinchus cyanosoma (assembly GCA_029814465.1). NCBI lineage: Eukaryota > Metazoa > Chordata > Actinopteri > Kurtiformes > Apogonidae > Ostorhinchus > Ostorhinchus cyanosoma. The sequence continues at coordinate 2,885,801 of JAPTYQ010000007.1, read as the reverse complement.
CATACACACAGAGATCTTTCAGTCTATCATTTCAATAGACCTATTGATGACATTCGCAGCAACAAAGAGGGAGCTATACAGTCCTTGCAGAACATTTTAGTAGAATTTGAGAAGGTATGGGTGTATTTATTTGTGATTTTAGAACCATGTTTGAGTAATTGCTGTGACTGAATCAGAAATCAGGAAATAATGCCCTAACCCTAACCCTTTTCACATTTCACCACAATTTTTCCAGTGCTTGTTTGAGTGCTGATCTTTCTTTTTCTGTACAAAATGCAAACTGCAAAATGTGAATAGGTCTGTTCACAGATACAACCCAGAAATGTTACAAACTTTACCTTTAAATTATGGTTTTGATGATGGGGGGAAATATGAAAGTAAAAGGTTCCCATCAATTAGCCATCAGCACTTAATTCTGTACTGTGTTATTAACCCTGAGGTATCCCCCCCCCAGAGGCCCTTCCTAACCACCAAAAGTGTATAATCTGCGCAATGCTATAGTCATGTCAAAATGTTTTTCATATAGTTAGTTTTTCATTTTTTAGATTTTTATTTTTTTTTGTTTGCCATAAACAAAAATACGAAATACTCAATAAGTGCCATATTTTTAACCCTTTAGATTTGGTTGTATTTTAAACACACTATATTTTTAAGGCAGAAAACAATTTTTTGTCATCAATATACTATAAAAATTGGATTACTTTTTGATTTTTGCAGCATCAGTGGTTAATATAACTTAATATTTTTTGTGCTAGGTCAAATGTTAAATGCTAAAATGTGTCAGTGTGCATTTTTTACTCACTTTGGAGAGGAGTGCTAGTGTAGTAATTTTCCATTGTTTACAACGTGCTGATTTTAGTGTCTGGGTTAGAATTGTAAAAACCATGCAAAAATCAACAACTTTTGAATTTTTACCTAATTTAAATTGTGAAAATTTATAAATGTAAATTTATAACATGAAATACAAAGTGTGCATAACATGCTCACTTGGATACCAGAGGGTTCATAGGGTACTGTACAAGCTGATAGTGTGAGTCCTTTATTGCTTCTGTCTTTTTTTATTTATTTTTTTTATATCAAACACTTTGGTTTGTTTTAACTGAAGGAGGAGTAAGCAGCAAAGTTTCAGTCAAATGTGCTGCTGTTTTACATAACCATAATGTGAATATGTAGAAATGTTAAATTTTGTGATATGACAATCATAATTAAAATGTTTTGGGTGTTATTGTCAAATGGTTAATGAGTTTACGTGATTTGATGAGGTTTTCACAGACATTGAACACACATGAAAAGGATGTGTGCACTTCAAATATTACACAGTCCCATTATTTCTCTACCTCACCATGTCGTCATGTAAACATCACAGCAGGTTACTTTGTACTCCCCTTTTCTTTTCACCATTGTGGAGTTTGTCCTTTTATCTGTTCACTCTGTTGTTGGAGCTCATGGACAAAGACCAATATTTGATTTAAGATGTGTGTTGTTGTTACTATTAGCAGCTCCTGTTGGTTTCAGTGCCAAATACAGTAATGTTTGGAATCGGAATATAAAGTCCAAGATGAAGGACTGTTACTAGCTACGTCTTTAAACTACATTTATTTTCAGTTCAGAGTCTTGTTTATGAGAATCTGTAGCCCAGGCTGTGCATAAAATCTGCTTATACTAAAATAGTCAGGACTGAGTAAATAAAGTTGTTTTTTTACTTTATTTATTTATTATTCTTTGGTTGGAAGGGATTGGGGTTATAAATAATAGAGAAGTGGGATCCTCAGCTCTACTTTGAAAAAAAAAATCCTAAAACCAGAGCACTGAATTTTTTACTGAATCAATAAATAATCCCAGAAACCACTGCAAAGTCGGCAGGTCTTCTCTGACATGGCTCAAGGTCTCAGTCAAGAACAGAACAGTGCAAATGGACTGAAATGGACTGAAATCAAACATGGCCACCATACTGGCCATGAAAGGTTGTGTATGGTTCCAACTGATTTTTAAAATTGTTAAAGGCATATTAAAGTCAGCCCTTTAGTGTGGTCTAAAATGCTTTTTATTTGTTTTTGAGGAGTCTCCCTAGTAATCATCTGTACTTCAGAAAAATGTCATTTTCACACTACAGGGTGTGTAAAAAAAAAAAAAAAAAAGTAGACTCTCCGAAAAGTATCCACCAAATTTACAATTTAACATTTTCATGAAATGTCGTTGTTTGCATATGTTGGTATGGACACGATTTACTGCATAAATATATGTATGAATGAACACAGGCCCAGTTTCCGATGGGTAAGTTGTTTTTTTTTTTTTCTAAAAAAAAATGAAAGGGTCCAAATTGGTTGAAAAGTCTTAAACTGTGTTGCAAAATGTGAATTTTTGTTTTTCTCCGCTGCAATACTCAGATTAACCATTTGTTTCCTGCTATTTGCACTGGGGTAGTGGGTGTATGGAAGTGTTGGGGGGGGTCACACGGTGGTTTGCAAGTGATCACTTCCCAACCACATCCTTAAGAGGATATTTGGAGGAGCAAGTCACTGACGTACCCTGTTTTTATCCACAGCTGAATGAAAGGAGTTACGTAAAAACGTCAGAAGTATGAAGCCCACATTCTGCTTTGACTACCCGAGCTCAAAACACTATCTGTTTAAATCTGGTGTAAAGAATTTGTGGTTGTCATTTTTCTTGTTGGCCTGTGTTCAGTTGGTTACACAACTAATCTGACCACAGTCTGGGACCTCGTACAGGTGATTAGGTGGAAAAACAGGTCACATCCGTCTGGCCTGTTCGATGCAGCCAAAAGTACATGTCCAAGCACATGTCCACTGCAACAGTGCAAATGGCAGGAAACAAAAGGTTAATCTGAGTAAAACCTAAATTCACATTTTGCATCACAGTTTAAGACTTTTCATCTAATTTTAACCCTTTAATTTTTTGGAGGAAATTTATTTTTTTTGACCAGCCAGAAAATGAGCCTGTGTTCAGTCATGCATGAAATTATGCAATACATTTTGGTATGAACAGAAGCAGGATGTCCACACCAACATATGCAAACAAAGAAATTTCATCAAAATATTCTATTGTAAATTTGGTGGATGCTTCTTGGAGAGTCTACTTTTTTATGATACACCCTGTAGATTTAATGGTGTACTGTCAACCATTTTCTGTAATCACTGTAATCTCATTGCATGTAATGAGATAATAATACACCACATGTGTTTGCCACTGTCCTAGAAACCACATTGCTTATTTTTTTGGTACCCCAAATCCTTTATTTTTATGAGAATGAAAGTGTGCATTTGCCAGATAAATCAGTTTTCATCAAGTATTAACCAGCCTTAGAGCAAGGCACTACTTTGAGATGCAAATTTGGGAATGCTAATGCTGACACATACTGGCACACGGTGAAGGGAGCTTTTGGCAACAAGGGCTTAGCAGCAAATTTGTTCATTTCTTTTGCATTTGATAGCAAATTGGCTTGTAATGACGGAGCACATGAAGCATTTTTCTGCTTTTCTCTGTTTAATAAAGAGTCAAGTAAAAGTCCATGTACTCCCACACACTGTAGCTAATTTTCAACACATTTCATCCAAAGCTGGCCCAAAGGAGACACAAAGTCACCTTTTTAGGTATTTTTTGAAAAGGAAACCAGTGTCCATTTCCAACAAAAGTGTCAGACAATTTGTTACAACCAAAAATAAATTGAATTTGATGTTTCTTCCTTTGGTTAGCAATCTTTCTGATCCATTTACTGTTAACATTATCAACTAAAACAAGATTAAATTAAACCAGGGTTTGCTTTCCTACTCTCCTTTTAGTCTTACTGATTTTCAACCTTGTCAGATGTGTTGTTTATACTGTAGAGCTTTTGAAAATTTTACTGCTACTTGTTATAGAATAAAGGTGCTTTGACTCTGACTTTTTTGGCCCAGAGTTTTAGACTTTTTAGACTGATCGAAACTAACATCACAGAATTTGAAACTCTCCTGGGCCAAGATCTGGAATGAGATCGTGTATATGCAATGTCAGACAAAGCTGTGAGACAATATAGTAGACACGTAGAAAACAAGCAGAAATCTTCAAACACCCCACTATTCCTGACATTTGCCCACATTGGATGACATGTTGATAATTTATGTTGACTAATTTCTGTTTCTAAATCCTACACTTATTTTTGTCTCCCATCAGCCTTACCAGAGCTGGATGAGCTAACGATGGAGTGTGTTCTGGTTGAGTTGGAGAGTGTGTGTGAAGAGAAGATGCAACAGGCCATCGAAACGGAGGAAGGCCTGGGCATTGAGTACGATGAGGATGTGGTATGTGATGTCTGCCGTTCACCGGAGGGAGAAGATGGAAACGAAATGGTCTTCTGTGACAAGTGCAATGTCTGCGTCCATCAGGTCAGTCAGTTATTGACTTCGTGCCATTCAGAAGTCTCAGTGCACATATTTTCATATAATGCTTTATTTTAGGTTTTTTGTTTTGCAAGTCAATTTTAATTGCTGGCATTTTGTTCTTGGTATTGGATTAGTGATAACTGTAGTAATTCTAAAGTGCTACTTAGAGTTAATGTCTAAAATATAAGTTATCTGTCATTTTGTTTAGTGTCATCTTAACTGTAGTTTATTTAAGTGGAGTCCATATAAATATATTTGATGCTGCACTCAAGGATTGAAATCACAGGGTAACCATTGTGTTGTAACAATGGCATCATGATACCATCATTCTGTGATGCATTACAAGATGGTCATCTACAATACCCCTAAAAAGGCAAACGACAGGAACTGCATATTAATTCACTGCGCTGCTACTTTAGTTCAACAGAATTTGACAACTGAGATGAAATGTACACATTAACAAGGAAATCTCTTCAGCAGAATGTATAGAGATATTGATATTTGTGCTAATATTATATCATCTATCAAACGTTACAGTATGGTCCTGTATCAGCATGTTGTCCCAGCCTCAACCGCTAAAACCGCCCTGTACTGACCGAGATGGTGACATGACACAACATGTACCAAAAACGTACAAATAAAAATTATGTGATACCAAGAACATAAATGAATTTGTCAACTTGGATTCAAAGACTTCAATATTTAGAACAGAATAGTGGAAATATTAAAGAGACAGAGGGCACTTTTAACATCTATACTCCCAGTTCAACTCGCTGAACTTTTCACTGCCGCCTCTCTGTGATACACCCATTATTCTTCCTTGAATTTCATTTATCAGCAGTCTGATGGTACAGAGGGACTTTTGCAAATATGGCATGTGACAGCCTGAGGATCAGGGTGCTTTGCAGTTAAAAGTGTTAATTATGTTGTCTATCCCATTGGCACTAACACATCCATAGGTATACTTTTACTCACTTGCTGTTATGGCAATAGAAGGAAAATAATACACACTGAATCAAATTTGTCACATATTTTAAATCAAATTGTCAAAGTGTCTGAGATGATGCCTTACATAGATATTTGTCTGATTGCCACAGTTACTTTCATTACAAAGCAATCTGTATATTAATTTGAGGATTAAACATTTTATCCATTCAATGAATTATTTAAATTGTTGCAGCTCTTTGCAGCTCTTATCTTATTTTCCACTGTAGTATAAATGAAAACAAAGTCATTTAAATCCATATGTTCTGGCATCTAAAACAGTAAATTCATGTGCAATCTCATAAAATATACAACCCCATGGAACTTTTGCTTACGGGTCCCCCTAAAGTCAAGAAACGGTTGTCTGTAACAACTGTCATAAAATCTGTATCTTGGTCATACTTGCACATTTGTTGACAAGCCATTGATGCCGGCAAACTTCCTGAGGCAAGACAATTAATGTGCATTCAACCATGTCTTCAGGCCAGGTAAAGTAGCCTCACAGCATGCTATACAAACATTATTGTTTCATTTTTAAAAAAAAATATCAGAAAAGCAAAACTGACAAATGGACAGATCTATACCCTATAACCGATAGCTCATTATGGGAATGCGTAATGCATAAACAGAAAGCTATGATTTCAATAATATGACCTGAAACATAGTAAGCTTAAATGCAGAAGATTTTGTAGAAGAATTTATACTTACTAGTCCAACAGTAACACTGCCAGGTCACCATCGGTGGGGCATCCCTCCTTTTCTTTCAGCTCATGCCAGCGAGTGAAAGCTGGGTCAATATTCACCTTAGTCTGGCCTCTTAAGCCACTTTTACACCCAGAAAAAGGTGAGATGGTGATCTGTACTGTATGTTAATTTGAGGATTAAACATTTTATCCATTCAATGAATTATTTAAATTGTTGGATCTTTTTGCAGCTCTTATCTTCTTTTCCACTATAGTTTAAATGAAATACAAAGGTGAGATGGTGATCTCACCTTTTTCCACCATTGACCAATTTACACAGCCAAGCTAAAGAAATAAGAGAGGTGAGACAGGCTGGACTTTTACACAATTGACCTACATTCCAGAATCAAAGGGGTGGTGACGCAGCGCAATGTATAGTGCGCATATGGAGATACTGGTGTGGATTCTCTGTGGTGCCGCAGTTACATGCCACGGGTCCTGTGGCTTCGTGCCATGAGAGAAAATGGCATTTAGCCGCAGCACCAGTGGCATGCGCAGCATACCTGGCATGAAACCACGGCGCCTGCAGTACCCCTGGCATGATGCACCAAGGGGCTGTTACAGAATCCATGCCACTGCCTCCAGAAGCACCCACTGTTTCTCAGGTATGGTGGTCGCCATCATCAAAATGTTACACCTTGGTTGTGGAATGACACATGTTCCTTTTCCATAGTGTTCCGGAATTCTGATTCCGTGTTTTTTTACCCCCCGCTCCAATACTAAGATTAACCCTTTGTTTCCTGCCATCTGCATTGTTGCAGTGGACGGCCTTTCATGTGCTTGGACATGTACATTGGGATGCATCGAACAGGCCAGAGGGGCGTGGCCTGTTTTTCTACCTAATCACCTGTACAAGGTCCAAGATTGAGGCCAGATTAGTTGTGTAATCAACTGAACACAGGCCATCAAGAAATATGACAACCACAAATTCTTTACACCAGATTTAAACAGATAGTGTTTTGAGCTCGGGTAGTCACAGCAGAATGTGGGCTTCATACTTCTGCCCAACGGAAACTGGGCCTGTGTTCAGTCATCCATACAATTATGAAGTAAATTTAGGTATGGACCAAAACAGGATGTCCATATCAACATATGCAAACAAAGAAATTTCATGAAAATGTTTAATTGTAAATTTGGTGGATACTTTTCGGAGAGTACTTTTTTTTTTTATACACCCTGTATAAGGAGGGCATTGAAGCAAAATATAATATGCTCAATCAATCAATAAAATTGTATTTATATAGCACCAAATCATAACGAAAATTATCCCATGATATTGTAGATCTGGTGGAAAGCAGACTCTCAAGCCAATTTATAGAAACCCAACAGATTCCTCCAGGAACAAACACTTGTGACTGATGACAGTGGTGAGGAAAACTTCCTTTTAACAGGCTGAAACCTTGAGCAGATCCTGACTCCTGCAGGATGACTGTCTGCCTTGAGCAGTTGGGGTTAAAGAGAGAGGGTAAAGGAAGAGAAAACAAGAAGGAAAGAGAGAGAGAGAGACTGGGGGAGAGGGGGAAACCATGGATGCAACTGATGCACAGCAAGCTGAACTTGAACATCTATGATACTATATAATAAACACTATCACAACTATATGGATAAATAATGATGATGAAGGCAGGAGAGAAGCAGGACCATAGCAGGAGGTCCATGGGAAACCTTTGATGATCCTAGGAAACCTGTGAGGCGATAAAGCACAGAGGCTAGAAGAAGATGTCTAGTCAGTAACATGGATTTGCTGGAGCATAAATAGAAGAGAAAGAATAGGAGAGAGGGGGGCAGAGAGGAGGAGGAGCAGAGAAGAGCTCAGTGTATCAAGATGAGTCTCCCAGCAGTCTAAGCCTATAACAGCAGAACTAAGAGCAGCCTAAGCCACCCTAACTATAGGATTCATCAAAAAACAATGTTTTTAACCTACTCTTAAACATAGAGAGGATGTCTTCTTCCTGGGCCGAGGCTGGGTGGTGGTTCCACAATCGTGGAGCTTGGTAGCTAAAGGCTCTACCACCAGTAAGCCTGCATGTTGAGAGCGTAGTGCTCTAGATGGATTGTAAGGAACTAAAAGCTCTTTCAGATAAGTAGGTGCCTGGCCATGAAGGGCTTTGTAAATGAGAAGGAGTATTTTAAACTCTATCCTAGCTTTTACAGGGAGCCAGTGCAGAGAAGCCTACACAGAAGAAATATGGTCTCTGACACTAGTTCTGCGGCAATACACATAAGTATCCTAGTATCCTAGTCTCAATGTAATTAAAGCATGGACTCATTTTTCTGCATCATTGTGCGTTAAAATATGGCTAATTTTAGCCATATTACGCAGATGGAAGAAGGTAGTTCTAGAAATCTGTTTATGTGTGAGTTAAATGATAGATCCTGATTGAAAATAATGCCCAGATTCCTCACAGTGGTTTTGGGATCCAAGGTAACACCATCCACTGTGACTACTTTGCTGGACAATGCATCCCTAACAGTTTTTGGGCCAAGCACAATGACTTCAGTTTTGTTTGAGTTTAACAGCAGAAAGTTTTGGTCATCTGATCTTTAATATCTTTAATGCACTCATGTAGTTTAGTTAGCTGATTGGCATCATCAGGTTTAATGGATACATATAAGTATCATCAATGTAGCAATGCCACTGTGAAATACACTGGGGATTATTCATGATATTGCAAATTTATATATAACCCAGTGGTAGCCCATCAAAAGCTAAGTCCACTTAATTGGAGTTTCAACTAAAGGAATGATGGTCCACAGTGATTCATTATAAACTAGATTTGATCGATCTTAAACGCAGGTTCAAAGACTGGAAGAGAGAGGAGTGTTGAGAAAGACTCATTTCACCCAGTAAAGGCACTTTTCCGACAGTTTCTGTTTCCTGACAGTAAAATCTGCCTTTGTTTCTGACCCTGGGGACTGAATCGTATTAATATAAGTTATATAAATGTGCCATTATGTTAGCATGAAAAAATTCCAGAACACCCCTGTGTGCGACTGCGACAAGAAAGGTGCTGTGCTTTGATGATACAATAACCTGCTGTGTTTAGAGCAACATGAAGTGGCATTTTTGATGTAAATCTGACTGAAACAAGAGTTCTAGTTGAAAAAATAACCAAGAAAAGGATTTTTCAAATAGCGTTGTGTGTAGTGCACATGTGTGTAAAAAATGTGAAACCCCTCTTCATGCAAGAAGATGAGGCAATGGGAAGAAAGAAGGAATAGTTTGCAATGTGTCACTTTGAAATGTATGAATTTGATAATTTTATGTGATGGGATGAAATAAGTATCAGTAACAGGCTTGGGCATTTTTTGGTTTGGGTTTGCAATCTCCCATCGAATAAAATAGCCTGTTTACAAAAATAAAAAACATTTACGTACTCATAATGTATAGTATACCCAAAAACAAGATTATTGGCATTTTGTGATTATAGTTGGGTTCAAATCAGTAAGTACTGTTTAAAATGATAACACTTGTAGTAGATCTAAAATTTGACATATATTACCTCAAAATCAACATTTGAAGTTTTTGCATGTTTTATGTTAGAATGTGATTCCAAATGTGAAATCTTCATATAAACCCTGTTTTCTAATGAAAAATCACATTGAAACACCCCAAATTCAGCGCAAAAATAGTATGTTGCAGCCACTGACGTACATCATTAACTTCATCTGCATAAAGCCATCAGCCTGCCACAGGGCATCTCATAGGACAGGTCCTTAAACCAAAGTAAAAAGCAATGGGACCAGGATAGAACCTTGGGGAACATTCATTCTCATTCTTCAAAACAAATTAAGTCTTTTCTAGACACACACTGCTCTCTAACTTGAAAGCATGACTCAAACCAATTGAATAGCGTGTGTATGGAACAACCGAACACTGACAACTTAGAGATGACCCAGACCCACGTCAAAGACCCAAGATATTGACATCCTCTGTCATCATGTCCACTAACCTATGACTTTTGAGGTAGAATCTTGAACAATGATCTGAATCCCAAATATCTCACTGCTTAAAATGTAGGCAACTTACTACGAAACACTAGCAAACTTTTTCACCAGTTTTTTAATGAGTTTGTTTTCTGTACCTTTGTGGCAACTGCACTGTAGCCTAATTATCTAGGCTAATTTGTCACACCACAGTTTACTCTAAGTCTGTGTCTATCAGACTCATTGTAAAGGTCAGGAGCTGGACCAATGGTTCACAGACTTGGGGTAATTCCTCACTGACTGAAGCTGTCATTTCTTCACTTTTTATTTCTTTGGCAACAGCAAATCATATTAAATAGATTTTGCAAAAGCTCAGAAAAGTGGACTAAAACCCAACACTTTAGACAGATGTAGCTATAGTTTGACTTTAATAAACATGCTAACCTGCTAACTGTCGGTTGCTACAATCAGATTTTAATAATGCCTTGGATTTGAGTCCTTTTCTTCTTTTTGTCTTTTCAGTTTCTTCTGTCTTGACTGTTCTTTTTCTTCATCTCCTCTTGTCTTCCCATGGCAGGCCTGTTATGGCATCTTGAAGGTGCCCCAGGGAAACTGGCTGTGTCGGACCTGTGCTCTGGGTGTCCAGCCCAAATGCCTGCTCTGTCCCAAGAGAGGAGGGGCCCTCAAGCCCACCCGCAGTGGAACCAAGTGGGTCCACGTCAGCTGTGCCTTATGGATCCCCGAGGTGAGACTCACTCTCCCTGTGGCTTCCCTGTGTTATGCTGTCTTGAAGTGGTTGTGGCTGTGAAGTCTGGATGCCAGTCAATTTTAATCTGGCAAAATTTTTAATTATAACGTAACAAAGGGTCTGGAAACGCTACGCACATAAGATAATTCCTGCCAAAATACCACCGTAAACAAGAGAGACACAGCACAATTCTAATTTCCCCCACAGTGTAATATACAATAATGACTGTGCAGCAATCAATGACTTTGCAAAAAAGGATACAAAACACCATTCAACCAAACCGCAAGCGAATTTCTGTTTTTCTGTCTGTACCAGAAAGTTTTTCACATCTCTCTTAAAGTCTTTTTCCACCACTGTAGTAAACATCAGGTGCTAGAATACGACAACGCTGCATACCAGCTCCAGTAAAAATTGTCCATGTTGCTGTTTTTCATCTTGATTTAAAAAAAATGTCTTTGCTGGGTTTTTTTGTTTGTTTTTTTTACTTTTCTGTAGAATGGCCATATGACTAGGATATATAACTATTTGACTTTCTATAACCACCATCTGTTCATGGTAAATCAGGTCTGTACTCCTCCTAGGATCATGTTTTTGTGTTCTTTATAATAATAATAATAATATTAATAATAATACATTTATTTTGTATGGCACTTTTCTTGAAACTCAAAGACGCTTTACATACAGCAGATAAAATTAATGTTCCTTTTTTAAACTTGCAACATCAAAGGAATATAACCTTGGATTTGGACAGAAGAATAAATAATATAATCATCATCATAATAATTATCATTATATTTCACAGGACCATGTAAAAAAATGAAATATGACATGATAATGTTTTATATCCAAAAGCATATCATAGTGTGGTGTAAAAACACTAATCTGTCCATCACTTGACACTGCTCTCCTGTTTATCTCACTGGCATTAATGTGATAAATACACTTAATACTTTTTATTCAGTTGCTTCACTACATATGAGTGGACAGACATGGATGTATACTTCAACTTGACTGGTTGGCTATTGCCAAATGTAACATTTGAGCGTGACGTTTTCATGGTGACAAAGCTTATCAAAGTTGCTGTACACCTTCCAAAGTCAATTATGTGAGGAGTGACAATCTACTGTAATCCTGGTGCAAAGACCAAATGAGGAGACTGCAAGAAATGCAATTGAGCTTGATAAAAATATTGTTACGCATTTCCATCCATATATTTGCATCCATATAGTCGAACAGTAATGATATCAGAAGGTGAAAAAAGATGCAAACAAAACCCAAGAACAAAGTCTGGATCCACTGGAAGCTGATGGCATTACATTTACGGACAGACTGCAATTAATCGCACATGTCACATCTTTCCAAGTCCATCTTTCAAAGGGCTTTTCTCTAGACATTGTCAGGTAGAATGGGACACCAATTAGCCCTGTTTTCAAAGTGAAATAACAGGCTTACTCGAAATATGTCTTTCACTTTTAAAACCACACACCTGTCAGTTTTCTGCAACACCCTTTCTTCATTTACAATAAATGCTTAAAATGTTTCTTCATCCACGACCTCCCTCTTTACAGTCGACAGGTAATGTACTGTAAATTGCTTCACAAGGAACCTGTTTGTCAAATGATCAGCCAAGCAGCCGTTCATTCCAACCTGATGCACGCTGATGATACCTTTTTGGGAAACGGCCCTCATCTGAAAGCACCGACAGAGGACTTAAAGCAGCTGCTCATTTCAGAGATTGAGGCATGGGATGTTACTTCACGCCTTGCGCACACCTAAGACAGACAGTCATGTTTCTTCAGCCTATTCAGAAACACACTCCAGCAGCAGATTTCTCAGTAATGGAGTGGCTTCTGGCACCTCAAACCTTTTACTTCTAATTGCCTTCTGTCACCCTTGATTGGGCTAATTGTTTTCGTTGCTCAGTTCGCTTTTGTTTTCTCTTCCTGCCGTGGAGGGGGGAAAAAAGATAATTTGCATGTCTGTGCTGTCTGTGCTATCTGCGCGTGTGTTGTTGCATAGATGTGTGTGCATGCATAAACTAAAGAGGTGTTAATAGCAGACTCGTACACAAATAAACACACACATTACTGCAGCGACTGGTAGATTGTGTATGAATATGACTGGAAGGGAAATTTCCAGAAACGAGTATTATAAAGAATGCTGTATCGGAAGCACAATTGTATATCTGGTTTCTGAGTTAGTGTGCGTGCGTGCGTGCGTGTGTGTGAAGACGTGCATACGTTTGTGTGTGTGCATCATTCCCCCTTTAAGTGATACAGGCCCCCTGTAATTTTGAGTGTGTTGCAACCTTCTGCCCTCTGCCTCCAACCTCTAGAGGGAGGTCTCGTTTGAAACAGATTTTCACTCACACACGTGGAGAGCTGAGACCCACCTTTGAGATGCCTTTTCATCTCACAGTTTTCTCTCATTTCCACTTAACTGATTTTGACGTGTGTTCATTTTTTGTCTCCCAGCTTTGAATTGTAATGTAACTGGGACATCAAATCAGGGAATAAGTGCTATATATATATATATATGTGATAAAAACATATGATAAAATAAAGGTTTATTGCTTTAAGGAACAAATTAGTGTAGTCATTGTTACTTCGATCAATCAGTAGTCAATACATGGCATTTTAGAGATGATAAGCCAAAAGAAGAAGTGAAGGTTCAGGGACTTTGTTAATTGCAGTCTCCCCATCAGAGGGTACTGTTTTGTATACACAGCTATAAGGTATATTATCATTTCTGGGCTGATACATTTACCATAAATCCTACTCAAAATTGTCCAAGATACTTATCTGCCCACATCTAGCTCCAAGCAGTCATGTATCAGTCTGAAGAGAGTCGCTTTAGATTTCAGATTTTCCTCAAAGGTAATGTAAATAATCCAGTGAAACACTGTCACTTCTGCTGAGTTTTCCTTTCCTTATCTGTGGACACTATGAAATGGATGAAAATGGTTAGAATATCTTATACTTAATGGTTACACATAATTAAAGCAATCATGCATCATGTATCATGTCAAACATCTGTGAAACTAAAATGTTTTACAGAGAAGGGGTGAGGTGCACAGGAAGGTGGCAAACATTTGCTGCAAAAGGTAGCTGCAGTGAGCCATTGTTGACTCTCTTGTAGACAAATATGTCGACTGAATTTTCTCCCTCATAAATATCAAAATGTGCACTGTTTGTATCTATGTTTATTAGCTATTAGACTATATTTTGGGGAATTGCGAAGTTTCAACACATGCATGAAGCATTTATGTACCAATAACTTTGATAGCCTTCATGAAAAAAGAAAAGAAAAACGTCAGTGCACTTAATAGAGGGTCCATATTGGATGAAGGAACCCATAAGTTTGTTGGAGAAAACATTACTGACAGAATTTTTAGAGAAAAGTCGTCACTTTTTAAATTCGAGTCATTGTGAGCCTACACCTAGTGGCCATCAGGTGGTCCTATAAAGAATGCTACACTACCTAGTACTGCTTCCACTTCAGCTTCAGGTTCCAGCCATAGTTGTTACCTCTTGGTTTGAACTTTTGTTATATTTTATTGTTCCACAGTTCATCTATATTATTTCATCAGTTTTAAGGATTTTAGTCACATTTCTTATTCATTGTGCTGGTCAGTTTCCATGACTTAAATAATTTTATTAATTCAAAAGTTTTGAATTAGCTTAATTTTTTGTTGATCGTAATTTGGTTGTTGGTTTTATTTTATTTCTTTTATTTTATTAACTTTTATGAACTTTTATTTTATTAATTTTTATTAACTTTTATGGCTGCAACTTGTACCTGAGCCTTTTTGCAGTGCATTGTGCTTCCAACTGGAATAAATTGCGATATAAATAAAATCATGCACGCTTGCGTTCACTATGCACCGTACACTTTTACACATTTGTGAGTGTCAGGGAACAACCGATCAATCAACAGCAGCATATAAAAACTAAAAATCCTTTTGCCATCGATCAGTTCTTACATCAGCAGTGTAAAAAAGCCAACATTGACTGTGACGGCTATGGCATCATTGTATGAATTGCACTTTCTATTGACATCTGCAATGGAGTGAAAATTGGCCCCCTACTTCAATTGAGTGTGCTGTACAAAAGACATCAATAACAACAGAAAGAAGCGAGGCTGGTGGTTTGTTCTGTGGATGAGCAGATAAGAAGAGGAAGAAATAATAGACAGAAGGACAAGTGGATGAAGAGGGGCGGTTGTGACCTGCGTCATCAGCTTGTTAATATTAGCGTTAAGAATGAGGAAGAGAGGGCCGATCTCCAAATATGAGAAAAGGCGAATGTGAAAGATCTCCAAATATGAGAATAAGTGAATGTGAAAGCGGTGGAATGGTATTTGGTGAGAAATGGGCAATGGAGGAAGGAAGGAAGGAAGGGACAAATGGCACTTTGGTGATGAGTGCTCTCCACTCTATTCTGCTGGACTGCTTGGCACAGGTCAATGACTTTTTGGTTGTATTTGGTGCAGCAATGTTTCAGGCCAAAGCCGTTCTGAATAGACCACTCAGAGAGACTGAGTCACACTGGGCTTTACAATAATGTTTTTCCAAAGAGCGCATGTGTTCCTGCTTTGAGGCCAAGGGTGAGAGTCAGACTTTTACAATCAGGGAGTTTGGCTTTAAAGTTGGAAAACACACAGGCAATTATCAGGCAAGCTACAATAAACTGATTATATCATTCAGTATCTCTGAAATAGGGAAGGATTGGTGGAAAGTTTGACATTTTATCAAATACAGGCTAAAATTAAGCCAGAGATTTTGTGCTAAATAACAGTGGTTGAAAATGGCCTCCAGATGGTTCTAATGAAAAAAATTATATTAAAACAACTGTGCTGTGTGGATTGGATTGTCCAAACAGCAGGCCACAACCCACAGATGTTCTGTTCACAATGAAGTAAAACAGACAAAAATCAACATTTCGAAAGCTTCAACCAGCAAATTTTTTGGCACATTTACTTAACAAATGCATTCATAGCGTTGTTATTGGTGTGTATTTTGTTACAGGACAAACTGTTTCAGAATAAATTGGTGAAAGTTGAATAAATTTGGCTACAAAATGCTTTGTATTTTATTCCGCAAATTAAAGCTGGATAAATTGATTTCTATGACATTCCAATTCACAGAGATACAAACGTTCTAAACACTGTTTACATTAACTTGTGTTTTCTCTCATTTTCGTAGGTGAGTATAGGCTGTCCAGAGAAGATGGAGCCCATTACCAAGGTGTCCCACATCCCTGCCAGCCGCTGGGCTCTGTCTTGCAGCCTGTGTCGAGAACACACAGGAACCTGCATACAGGTATGTCACATACATTCTCATGTTATTATCACTATGGTTAATCATGTTTCTGACTTATCAAAACACAACACAACAGCTATTTTTTTTTCCGAAGTGCCTATTGACACAGTACTGTGGCACTAAATAGTGGTTTGTCTATTACTACAGAGCCAATCAGTGCCCTCGTTATATCATGTGTAGACTTAGTAACTTGTCACATCCTAAAAAGTACCAAAGCACTCAGATAGTAAACCGGTCGGCCCCATAGACAGCAGAGGTTTAGCTCAATAGGGAATGCTTCATACTGCAATGTGGAAGGCTCTGGTTGCATTCTCAGTCAAAGCAGCCTTATTTTTCTGCAGATTTTCAAATAGGGGGCACAGTGACAAGGGTGCTGGTAGGTAAATCCAACAATGATGTAAATCAGCCACTAGGACAATGCTCAGAGTGCAGAATTCAGAGCACAGCACTCAATACACTGAACTGACAGAACTGAGAATTAACATCGCACACTGCCACATCTAACATGTAGCCCCTCCCACCTTCTCCAGCCTCAATCTCACTGACTGCACAGAGCAAAGAACACCATGAAATAACAACATATAGAGCATTTACAACAACAATTCCTATTCTATAGTATGTACTATCACTAATTGTAATTGGACTTATATAGTGCTTTTCCACCTTCATGGTGCTCAAAGTGCTCTACATAGCCTCACTTTCACACATACACTCATGCACCTGTAGGCAGTTGCTGCCATACAAGATGCTACCAGACTGGGAGCGATTTAGGGTGCCCAAGGACACTTTGACATGTGGACAGTCAGAACCAGGATTCAAACCACCGACCCTTCTGTCATTGGACGACCCGCTCTACCAATTGAGCCACTGCTGTTGTTTCTTCCATCAATTACCACAGTACTGTGGTAGCAAAATGCATAAAAGACTGCACTGAAGTATGTGCCATATATGACCACAGTACTGTGGCAACAAGAGGCTAATGAGTTCAAGTAATTGTATCCATGATTGGCTGGGGTACAAATGCTAACATTAGATCGGTCTGTGGCAACATACAAACCAGTATTTCATGCCACAGCACTGTGGCAGTAGCCATTGCCTTTTTTTTTTACATGTTAACACTAGAGTTGTAAGACTCTTCATTCAGCTTGTGACTGGAATCAACCAGCTCTAAGCTTGATGGTGACTGATGACCAGCTAATAAATCCGATTTTAAGCAGGTTACATTTATACCTGTCAGCCCCATGACAGTTCACATCATACGCACAGTCACAGACAGTGACATCACCCACACACGCACACGCACACGCACACACAGACACACATGCGCTGGATGTCATGGAAGTTCTTCACTGCAAGTGGCTTGCCAAGGAAAATGACCTCATTTGCTACCGCCACAGTGTTTATGTCGCAGTAACGTGTTGAAGTGCTGCTATGTAAACACAGTACACATCTCCACAAAGTTCACAAGTTCAAATAAAAAATTGAGTTTCAGCTTTTTTATGGCTCTGCAGTAAAGTTTAATGGGTTCCTCCTTGACAGATGGACTACCCCTGCATCACATGAATAATAATAAGCATTGTAGTTTGGGTGTAATCCTGCTAACTGACAGACAGATAAAATAAAATACAAATGCTTACATTACGTTTGCCCTCCTTGGCGGAGGTAATGATGTGGAATATACTGATGTTGTTAGTTATTCAGACAAAAAGGTGCTGCACAGTCATCTGGGGTGCTTGAGACAATTGAGTAATTCAGTTTAATTGTAATTAAAAACAAGTCAAAGTTCCAATACACTCTGTTAGGCATACACAGACCTACTTAAACAGTAACGTTAGGCTAGGATAGGAATGGTCAAGTCTAGCTTTGGAATGTCTTTTAATACTGTCACATATTTTATTTCTGTAGGAGGATTACTATCTTGTGTCTCCTCTACTGAAAATATGTTTAATGTATTTAAAGTTTCCATCCCATGATTACAGTTGTACACCTGTATTATTGCAATCCCCGCTACCTGGAGCTGTTCTTCTTCTGTTACTTGTTGTTCTGTTTTATTTTCTTAATCTTCCTCTTTTATTCCAGTCCATTAGCCCCCTCTATAAAATTCAGTCTTGACCCTAAACCTGTAGGTAAAATGCAGGTTATCACCTATTGTACATGCTTATTCTTATACTCTCTATAAAGGTGACTGATGTTGAAGTCACACTTTTCTTTCAAGAATATATTTGCACATGTAAGTACAGCAGAGCAGTTGAAGGATTGTTTTTAAGCATAAACTCTGCATGCACACACACGCACTCAGAAAATGTCTGAACAACACGGATTGTCGCAGTTCTTAGACTCCTGCTGGGTGCGGGTGGCTTTACTTGAACCCAGCACCTCTTTAACATGCTGCTCAATACACAAACAAAACCCCTGCTGACACGCCAACACTAACCCACTTTACAGCTATTAGCCTGCACACCATCATTCATTAAAGGCGCCCTCAAGGTGAACTGAATTCCTAAAACCAGACAGTGTATGTAAGCACATCATGGATATGCACATGTGTAAGTGTTTACATACGTGTTTGTGTAGCAGGGAGTTTCCTCTCACAGTATTGATGCTGTACATTAACCTGAGTATTGAGTTTTCAAAGCAGATGCATCCGCAGGGAGTTGATCTCTTCTGTATCCATAGCTGAAGGCATGGGGCTGTCCAAACACATGGTTGATCACATGCCACTTCACACAGAAGGTGGAAAGACAGTACATGTTGTATAGAGCAATGAGCAGCACAAGCTACTGTTAATGTAATCTAATGAAAAGTAATGATAAATAATTAGTCAAATCTTTTCTTCTCTGGCTTCACTTCAGTCAGCATGCTACTCAACACATTCTTTTTTTCCATCTTAATTTATTTGTGATTAGTGCTTTGGCACTGAAGTACAATGAATTCATACTACAAAGTAGTGATGCTCATTTATCTATAACCTCATTTAGCTGACGTTATATCACTTCCATAGAGCTCTACCATGGTCTGAAAATGACTGATACTCATCTTCACACTAGGCCAGTGGTTCTCAACCAGGGGGGCAGCAGCAGATTCCCCCCATGTCGAAATACAAGCGGTTGGACTATTGCAGTGTTCCTCAGCAGGGGCGGTACCCCCATGTAAAGAACCCGTGTAAGCTCTGACATATAACACAGGCACATACTACACCCCCCACCCCCACCTCCACCCCATGGCTTACTGATTGAGGTGTGTTGTGTCATAGAGACATGCCCCCCCCCAACAGAAGTTTTAGAATGAAATAAATCAGGTAACTGGGTATACATGAATGAGGGCATAGGAGTACTGAAGAGAAATTCAGGTGTATTAATCCAATTTCTCAGATCAGATCAGATTACTGCTGTTATCTGATAAAGCTTATCAGATTATACTGTTTACATTATCACTTGAATAATATGATAACTGCAGAAATCGGATAATGATCAGAGTAATAGTATGCCTGTAAACAGGCTCAATGTCACACTTTTCAGTCTTCTGTTGTTCAGCCAGTATCATCAAACAGATTAGTTTAGACTGCAAGCTGTAATTGGTCAAGTATCAACATGTAGTATATTGTCTCTTGGCCAAGTCAACATAAAACTTTTATTATTATTATTACTCATTAAAGTTAGTGGAAGGGGAGAACATGGCCTAAGACATATTTTGGAGCAGGTTCAGAAAAATGGGTGGAACCTGAATAAAAAAACAAAACAAAAAACAAAACACCTTTTCTAACACTGAGTAAGAGTGTGTTTGGTTGAATTACAGCCCTGCTCGGCCTCGGTGGAGCTATGTGCACTACCTACTGCCCTTCTAGTGTAGTAAGTGCTGACAGGTCTCCCAATAACGACAGCAGAGTGTCTCACATATTCACACCCAAATTTTACTACTGAAGTACCTGCTGTATTAATTGCCAAGTTCTCCAGTTTTAATGAGGCTCTTAATGAGTGCTCAATTACTGGAAGGCGCACTATAAAGGTCAGCCAGCCAAACCCCTGCTATAGTCGCACATAGAGAGTCGACCTGTAATAGGGTGACACATTCAGCTAATTAAGAAAGTACTTCTACTTCATGGGTTAGATTGTCTCCCTCAGAGATTTCAGAGGAAGGTGGCAGCTTTGTACCCATAATCTTACAACCGATTGGTTTCTTGCAAAATGCAGTGCTGTATGAAAACATAATGACTGGGACAGCTTGTGGAGATATATAGCTGCATATTTGTTGGACAGTGGGTTTATACCACCATGATAAGATGCATATGAAGGAAACTAGAAATGGGTTTTCTTAACAGGTCTAGTTGCAACAAGTCATGAAGTTGACCAACAACCAGCTGAGTACTTCACTCCTCACCCTCCTCTACAGTGGCTGTAGGGGAGGGTGAAAGGCCCTTATTCAGTCAAAGTCACCATTTTTCTAATCTGTTGTAAACATTTTGGTGTAGGAATTGTTACATTCAGTCTCATACATAGATGACAGTAAAACACCTGAAAATGTCAATAAGTAAGATGGTTGTGGGCTGATGTGAAGTTCTTCTATTTCCACTGGTAGCATTGCCCTATTGATTCCACTGCTTAGCATAAGTGCACATGTTGTTACATTGAACCTTTATAACAACTATTACAATTGTAATTGAAACTGTCCTTATGTAATAGCATACTTTTGATCTGAATGTAAATCTCACATGACAAATATTTCATTGTTTCTCACATTTTGCAAAATGTTAGACACCATATGATAAGATGAAATTAAGTTAAATAGATTTTTATGAAAATTTTTGAGAATCTGAGAAAAATAAGGCATCAATATTCCTCTGGTGTTGGGCTGATTCAAAGATCAGTCAATCATTTTCAGGAGGCTCATGTGACATTGGCACTGAGGTACTGTACAAAGTTACGTTAATCCTCGAACCAAATTTTTAGCATTTTTAGCTTAAAAAAAAAAAAAAATCCAAACATTATTGAAATGACTGATATAGGCTTTGAGTTGGAGCTTTGGGGGTGACCTGGAAGCAGAGTGGTAGCAGTTGCTTTGTGTCCAGGAGTTGCCTTGTAATTGTCTGAACAGATGCCTGTGGAAAGAAACTGAGCTAGGTGTTTGTTTTTGGACAAATTGTAATTGTTTCGTATTAATTTTATGTCACAACACTGACTGCATGCTGAACTTAAAGATGATCTCTTTGTTCAAAATAGTAGGTGAACTAAGAATCATTTAAGGCATGTTGTGTACTTAAAGTATCAAATGTGAAGCAACCTGAATTTTCCTGTAAAGAGTTCAAGACAACTACTCCGTCAACAGAACATGTCGCTGCCTGCAAGCACCTAATATGCTGCAAACCAGCATGGGCACAGATAAAACTTCTTTAATGAATCCCTGCCAAAGTGGAGCAGGTGCAGTCAAAAAGGCCATGAGTGTGTTTTGGAATGAATCGCCTTGTACCAAACAACACATCCAGCCGTCTTCTGGCTGTGTTCAACGTTTAGCCTTTTGACAAATAAGAGAGAGCAGCTGCATCATGCTCACTCTGACATTTGGGGAAATCACTAATGTAAAGGGTTTATAGTGTAGACCTTTTACTGTAAGTCCAATTTTTAAGACGATGATGTATCTATGTTCTGCTTCTCGCAGGTCAGATGTGTGATTATTGGATCATGCCTCTTAGTCCTCCATAACAGCTTTGTTGACACAGTGATTCAGTGGTTGTAACAGTTTTCCCTCCTGAAAAGCAGTACTGAAACTGACAGTATCTCCAACAAACATGAAGAAACGATTCAGATTATTTGAGGATCAGGATTTTAGTGTCCTTTCTAAGACACTGAAATGAAATAACAGTTAATTTTATTTGTTCAGATTTTTGAATATTTGTTCCTCAGTTGCAACAAGTTTCTGAATATGCCTGAATGACCTACCAGCTCTGTTTGTAAACACAAAGGGCTTGCACAGCTTTGTGCAAAACTGGCCCCAGTTGTTGTGGCGAGGAGGCATCATAGGCACAACCAAAGGCAACGCAGAGAACCAATCTGTTCTGGTCACGTTAACATTTTTGTAATGATGGAAGAAAAAAAAGAAATAAAAATTGAGACATATGACCCCCCCCACACACTCACTTTACACCTGGACCCATCTTTTGAGATCTCTCTCTCTCTCTCTCTCTCTCTCTCTCTCTCTCTCTCTCTCTCTCTCTCTCTCTCTGTGTCTCTCGCAGGGGAGACCGAACAGGACAGGTTCTAGCGCTGCACGCACGCACACACACACACACACACACACACACACAAAAACAGCACTGTCCACAGTGTTGTGACTGGTCTCCTGAACTGACTATAGAAGCACTGATGTGGACGGTTTACTATCATACTCAAAAGCTTAAAAGGTTTCATTCATTATTCAGAGCGACATACAGAGAAAAGCTATTTATTTCACTAATAACACACTTCACCACTGATAAACAACAACAGAGAAATACCCTATTCACCCCTCAGTGTGGAAAAAAGTGTGGGATATCCCAGAGCAGTTTTTACAGTGAACTGTGTCCATGATGATAACCAGTGGCACATACAAAAACCACATGTAAATTGGGCAGTCTCCAAGACTTTGCACCTGTTGTCATTTGTGCAGGAAATTTAAGTTGGTCACCTGTGGCACGCAAATCAATAGCACGTGCATGTTTTAGCGCAAGTAAGCACATTTACGTCCGTTATTTGTGATCTTCGCAAATCAGGCCCATGGAGTGTTTGTGGTGGAGTATACTTCAAAATTATTAACCATGAGGGAAGAGATTCAGGTGCATAATCATGGAAAGACTTATGGATTTGTGATATTTAGGCTATAACTCGAGTTTTACAGATTGAATAAAAAATTGGTGATGAAGTCCTATGCAGCTTTAATGCCTCCATGAAGTATAGAATAAGGTCTCAGCCTTTAATACATTTCTGTTTCTATCTACCTTTATGGTCTGTGTCCTTGGGGGCTGGCAGATTTTTGTTTTGAAAGGAAAAAGCAAGTTTAGAAAATGTGCCTTTTGCTGACAACAAAATAGGGCAAACAACTGATTTTCTGATTTTGATTTGATACTTTGCTGTTAAGAAAATAAACCATTTTTTTTGGGGGGGGGGGTCATATCATAAGCACAATGGCTATGGCAGTCTGGCTGCAGAACTGATACTGTGGGACATTTACTTTGTAGGCTCAGATGACAGTACAAGAAGCAGCAACAAAATCCTTCTAAAAATGCTGTAAGTGATCCAATGGAAGCGTCAGAGGTTTTAAAGGCTATCCATTAGTTGCCCACTTGGAAGCTAATGTTGGATCCTGAGGTTTGATGGTAGTTTAGGGCTAAGTGAAAAAATAATAATGATAACTATTGCATTGTAACATTATGTCACAGTAATTTTGCAAGCTGATTGTTAATGTATGTTTGGATGTTGGTCAGGGAACACACTGGTGTATTAACAAAGGCTGTACTCTCCACTTAGGGGATGTTCTGCTTTTATGCATGATAGCTATATATCATGATTTCCACTTCATACAACTGAGCCATTGCCAAAGTATGGATGTAGATATTAATGATGATGACTGTCAGTCATCAATGATCAAAATTCATCTGGTGTTAGTGAGTGGTGCAGCTGCTGATTCAGTAGGTGCTTCATGGCCACTTAGATCATCCAACCAATATGTCCTATATATACCCTGCACCCTCCACAAATCCAAAAGTAATTGTGTCTTTTGTTGTTTGAGCTTGGTTCCAATGGAAGATCATTTATTCTGTAAATGTGGCTAAGGGTGCATAGTTGTACAATAGAGTAACCCCTGTTTTGTTTGATAGCATTGTGATTTGTGATTATAATAAATATATTGTTTCATAAGATTAGTTTTCTATGACTAGGTCACTATGCTTGTTGGCATCAACTGGTCTATACACCAGTCATGTCACTGCACAATCTTCACTGTTTCAACAAACACTGACAGTTGTTTCTTACTGGATAACAAACCAACTACACACAAACATTTGTCACATTTTCAGCCTTTTGTGACTATGGGCCGGATCTACTAAGATCCCAATTTGCATGTACTAATTTGCATGTGCAATCTAGAATTTTGTGTGTGGGGTGAACCGTGTTTGTGGGTGATTTACTAAAGCCACTTTCCTACTAAAATTAGTGGGTCGACCCATGTTTTAAAAACCCACATCGACCCGCTAACAATCAGCATTTGGCCTTTCTCCATTGACCAAAAAAAGCTGAGTCTGAGCGCCGCTGGCAGGCTGTGTGGCCTGCGCTTCCTCTGCTGTGCATCTGATGATGTCCCCACGCTGGGGTCGCGTTGATGATGATGTCACAAGTGTGACAGAATTCAAGGAAGTAATTGCTGTCGGTAAAACGACGCAAACAGTGGATGAAGTTAAAAGAAGATATCAAGATATCAGAAGACAAGCAAAATAAAAATTTGCATAATCGAATGTCAGCGAATAAAACAGGTAGTGGATGAGACGATGTGTCTTTCTTGCGACAATAACCACAGCCATGTGTGCGCAATTATGTATACAAACCGTTTGCACCTCCCTTTGAGACATGTTAAATATAGATGCAGTTTCTATGAAAAAAATTGCTTTCGGGTTTGATGTATCACTTTGTGTGTGCTAAATTAAGATATTTACATTTTCTCCTCCCAACATATGCAAAAATTGCATGTAAATGCTCCATATAGCATATTCATTGTGTAAATGTAGTAATTGGATGTAGACGTGCTATTTTGCACCTTTGAAAGATGCAACCCTTAGTGCACACTGTTAGTAAATCAGTTTGTAAATTTTTTTGCGTGTGCAATGAGTTTGTACTTGTTTTTACACATGCAAACCTTGAGTAGATCCGGCCCTATATGTATGATTGCATAAGCTGACATTGTAATGATTGCAGTCTGATTAACTTTGGAGCTGTCTTGTTTTATGTATGTTTTTTATTTGTCTGCATCCTCTGCAACACTTTAGAAATCATGTACAGTGGATATAACGTTTGTTAAAATGCTAGGTTTTTGTGATGTAAAAAAAAAATCAGACCAAGATAAATCATTTCAAAACTTTTTTCCAACATTAATGTAACCTATAACCTCTACAACTCAATTCCAAAACAAACTGAAATATTTTAGGGAGGGGAAGTAAAAATAAACAACTGAGGTAATGTGGTTGCACAAGTGTGTCCACCCTCTTTTAACTGCAGATGTGGTTGTGCTCAGAATTAACCAATCACTTTTCACTTTTACACTCATGTTAAATGTCAGCACACACCTGCCACAATTTTAAGTGCCTCGAATTAACCCTAAATAAAACTGGACTGTTCTACTAGGGTTCTCCTGACATTTTTATAGTCACATCTTACACTACAACACATAGTCCTGAGAGCTTCCAAAGCATCAGTGAGATCTCATTGTTCAAAAGTATCAGTCAGGAGAAGGGTCCAAAAGAATTTCCTAGGCATTAAATAGGCCATGGAACACAGTGACGACAGTCATCACCACCTCCTCCAAAGTGGAGAAAATATGGCATAAAAGTGACATTACCGAAAACTGGACATCCTTCCAAAACTGAAAAGATTAGAAGTAAACTGGTCAGGGAGGCTGTCAAGAGGCCGAAAGCAACATTGATGGAGATGCAACAATTTCTAGCAAATACTTGTGAGGTAGTACATATGACAACAATCTTACATGTCTGGCCTATGGAGTAGGGTAGCAAGATTCTTGTGAAGAAAAGTGCCCAAGCACAAACACATTTTACATTTCCTAAACACATGTGGGAAAATGTGTTATGGTCGGATGAAACTAAGGTTGAATTTTTTGGACATAATTCCAAAAGATATATTTAGCACGAACACAACACTGTGCATCACCAAAAGAACACCATACCTACAATGGAGCACGGTGGTGGCAACATCGTGCTTCTGCTGGAACTGTGGACTGAGTCAAGGTGGAGGAAATTCTGAACAGTTCCAAATATCAGTCACTATTTGCACCAAACCTTCAGGCTTCTGCCAGAAAGCTGAAGAGGAACTTCATCATTTCGCATGGCAGTGACCCAAAGCCCACATCCAAATCAACAAAAGAATGGCTTTATCAGAAGAAGATGAAGGTTGTGGAATGGTCCAGCCAGAGTCCAGACCTGTATCCCATCGAACATCTGTGGGGTGATCTGAAGAGGGCTGCACACAGGAGATCCCCTTGCAGTCAAACAGATTAAGAGTATTTTTTATAAAGAAGAGTAGGTAAATATGGCCACATTGAGATGTGCCACACCGCTAGACTCCTACCCTCAAAGACTGAGTGCTTTAATAAAAGCCAAAGGTGCTGCAACAAAGTATTAGTTTAAGGGTGTGCATATTTATGCAAGCAGGTCATTGTAAATTTTGTAATTTTTATTTTTCCCCTTAAAAAATGCTCAGGTTGCTTTTCAATTGATTTGTATAGATTTAGGTCTCATTAATGGTGGGAGAATTTTTTGAAATGATTCATCTTGGTCTCATTATTTTATATCACAAAAACCTGGCATTTGAACAGGGGTGTGTAGATTTTTTATATTGACTTTATTTTTTTATTTTTTTACCTTGCACAGCACTTTCTAGCCTGTTGTTTTAAAGGGTGCTCTATATATAACATTTTCAAGCTCATCTTGTCAACTTGGACTGCAAATTGAGGGTGAAGCCAGGGTTTTTTTTTATTATTATAATAAATCCTGCTTCTCTAAGAGTTCACAAATACCTTATATTGGCTCCTTTTTTTATCATTGCTTGACTATGCCGATGTTTTGTATATGAAAGCCTCAACAAAATGTCTCCGGTCTGTGTATATTTTATATCTTTTTTTTTTTTTTTTTTAATATCTTAAGATTCATCCCTGGTTGTAGTCACATCACTCACCATTGTGAATTATATGTAAAAGCTAAGTGGCCTTCTTTGAATTCTCAAAGGTTTACCTGTTGATTGAGTTTGATGTATAATGTTCTTCTTGGTTTGGTTCCATCTTACCTATGTTCTCCTCCTGCAAAGACCCAAAAACCATTGTGCTTACAGACTTGGGACATTTGTCATTTGAATGTTCCCAGACTTCAGACTGAAAAGGGGAAGCAAGCCTTCAGTTTTACCACTCCCTCTTCCTGGAATACCTCACAATCTGATCTGAAAATATCAGAACTCTTTTCATTCCAAGCTTTTCTAGTTATCTCCTTAACTAGACAGCAAAAATCCTTTGGACAGTGCTTGTGTTTTCCATGTTGCTGACCTCCACAGCTGCACTTCATGTGTTTGCATGTCCTGAATTATTGTCAGTTTAATTTATTGTTATAACCTATCTTTTGGACTTGTACTTATCATGGAATCTGCTGCTGGCCTCTTGGTCAGGTCACCCTTGTAAAAAAAGATCTTAATCACAATGGGACTACATCTGGTTATATAAATATTGTTTTTAATGTTATTTTCTGAAATTCAGCAGCAAAAATTCTTGAATTCAATTCAATTTTATTCGTAGAACCCTATATCACAATAAGGTTATCTCACGGGGCTTTACAGAGTTAACTGGATATACATAAACAACAGTCAAATAAACAGAAAATGAAGGAAATGCATTAATGTCCTGGGCATCCCCCGTCCTTAGACCCTTCTTCTCGACAAGGAAAAACTCCAAAAACCCAGAGGGAAAAGAGAAACCTCAGGGAGAACCACAGTGAAGGAGAGATCCACTCCCAATGACGGACAGACTATAGATGCACCAGGACTTGAAGCAAATGTCCCTGTCAGTGTCTTTATTAACACAGTTTGTAAATGAATGAATGAAACCTGTACAGTAAGATAAGAAACAAATACAGGTTAAGCATTGTAAAGTAGGATTGCAATGATTTAACAAGACAAAACAATATCAAACAGTATAGAAATGTAAAAGAAAAAAAAAAATCAACTAGAAAACTAAAGGTTTCAACCATAGACCATAGCATTATGTGTAACTTGACAGCCTTAACTGTTAAATAAAAAGGAGACAGGATGACAGAAGAAGCCATTTGTAAAACTGTGAAACTGAAATTATTTGCTGAGAAAAAGTTTAGTCGGTAGGGTCAGTCAGGATTTTGTCATTATGCTCATAAGCAAAACAGTGAAAATATCCAATATTAAGTCTCCCGGTGAAAAGCACAAGCATCGAACCTCGCAGGCGCACACACAGAACACGAACAAATGTACATGTACACATGCACAGTTACAACGACACACCGCCACGAGGGCTTGCACACAAAATCGCACCATGCCTGGAGGGACTCAGTTGGAGGCTGCCTCTTAGTATGACCTGTAATGGATAGCACACACACACACACACACACACACACACACACACACGCTTGTCCCAAGTTATCAAAATGTCAACAGAAATGGGAGAACCGTGTTTGTT
Source organism: Ostorhinchus cyanosoma (assembly GCA_029814465.1). Taxonomy (NCBI): domain Eukaryota; kingdom Metazoa; phylum Chordata; class Actinopteri; order Kurtiformes; family Apogonidae; genus Ostorhinchus; species Ostorhinchus cyanosoma. The sequence goes on along the minus strand of JAPTYQ010000007.1, from coordinate 2,857,259 downwards.
GTGACGTGGCTTGTCTTTCTGCTTTACTGCACTTGTGTTGAAACCTTTATAATGCAAGAAATGGACTGAAAGTGACACTTTTAAAAATTGTTGTGACAAAGTGTCAGTGAAAAACAGAAGACAGACTGTTGTTTTGTGCATGTTTTATGTGTGTGAGAGTATGTGGAGTTGTTTTCCATCAACCACTTCAATTCGCTGCACCCATAAACCAAGAGACAGAATTAAACCATTTAGAAGAACTGACTCAGAAGTGATACATAAATTAATAGACTGAATACATTTTTACTTAAGGATGTCTATGAAATGATTCCTTTATATTACAGTAACTAAATATTTGTTCACATATAGATCATATTCCAAAAGACATAATGGCAATTTTTAAAATAGTGATTCTAAAAGCATTATATTAACCATAAAATTTGCTTAAAATGAAACTCGTTTTTTAAGATGCTAACATTATTTTGCATATAATTGTTAACCAATAAAGAAAAATCTGTCTCTCTATTCGACCCAATGTTACTGGTGTTTTCATAATGTGGTGTGCACGTTTAATATACTCAAATAGTACACCACTGCCAAAACTAAAACATGTCAATTTATGGTTATATTCAAGCATAGTTTACTAAAATATTTGTGGTAAGCTAACAAATGTTAGCCACCATCTTACCATTCAAGATTCAAGATCCTCTATTGTCATTCAAGAAGTATAATAACAAATAATGAACATGGAGGAGGAGGAGAAATGACTGAAATGTAAACATAAGAATATTGCATGGATTATTATAATGCACATAAATGAATGTACGGTGCCAGAGTGAGTTCAGTTATGGTAAAGGTAAGAGTTGTACAGTCTTACCATGGAGCAAACAAAGGAGTTGGTCTATTAAATGAGCACTGTATTGTGCATGTAAATCAGATAGATATTATAACCCTTTCACTTTTATCTGACATAGTTACAGAAATTCGCTCTTCATTCATTGATGCCGTTGTATTAAGAATAACCAACAGGAACAGGAATTAGTGAAGGGTCAGGTCTTCATTACTTCCATCTTTGTTTCTTGACCACCATGTCATCTTCCTTTCTCTTATATTCCTTTTTAACTGTCTCTTTCATGAACCAAATGTCCCTCTTCTTCCTTCTTCTTTCAGTGCTCCATGCCCTCTTGTATTGTGGCCTTCCATGTGACATGCGCCTTCGACCACAGCCTTGAAATGAGGACCATTCTGGCTGAGAACGACGAGGTGCGCTTCAAGTCCTTCTGCTTAGAGCACAGCAGCACCGTCACCAATGGCAGTTCAACCGCCAACACTTGTTTTACCAGTGCGAGCAACCACACCACCACTTCCACCACCAACAGCGCACACAGCACAGCCAAACCTGACTGGATCATTACTGGTATCAGTTCTGAGCCCCGATCTGACCAGCAACTGCTTCAACCAAATGGTAGCAGTGACCCTGAGCCGAGGTCTGTATCATGTCCTATTTCTGTGTCAGCATCAGAGCGTGCTGAGCGGGACCAACTGGAGAGAGAAAAGGTGAGCCAGAGGAAGCAGAAGCTTCAAGAGCTCGAGGATGAGTTTTACCAGCTGGTGGATCCCAAGGAGGTGGCGGAAAACCTTGCGCTGCCAGTCTCTCAGGTGTGTTATGACGCACTGACTGATCTTATGAAATAACCTGCAAATGTTAGGAAACAATACCCTCATACTCAATACCATATAGCACTTGTCATTCAATGTTATATATTCATCAACATGTTTACTAAAAATAACTAAGATCTTGCAGCAGTCATTCAGGTTTAAAGTGTAAAGCATGCAGACAGGGTTGAAGAGTTGAGTGGGTGAAAACAGCTGCTAATGGAAGAGGTCAGAGAATGGCAACACTTGTGATTGGCATCAGTGCAGTATGTAAATACTGTACCACTATAAGGCAGAGGATCGCAATGCAAAGATCATTAAACCTAAAATTAGATCAGCTGTAGCAGCAGAAGACTGTTGGAAGTTTTGTTTCTGTTTTGTAAGAAAGAGGCTCATGTTTCATGACAAACTGGGAAAAAAATCAAGTGGTCTGATAAACCATGATTGAACAGAAGCAATATATAATCTGCCTACTCAATCCATGTAGCAAATCCAGTTAATTTCAGGTTTCACACACTTACCTACATTATCTTACTTATGAGCTTTACCTGGTTTGACTGCACAGTTAGTGATGAAAATGAAGATCTGCATTATACAGTATGAAGCATGATTATATTAGCCTGATAATAAGTAACGTATCACTGCCGCTGTTGCACATAAAAGCTGTTTGCTGGTCACCAACAACAAAAGAAAAATATGTTACTGCCAGTAACAGGAGGGGGGTCACAGGGGTGTTGTTGCCCAACTTAACTACCATCAGGTCAATGCAGGGTATACCCTAGATGCAGATGAACAACCATTCACTCTCATTTTCATACATGCCAATTTAGAGTGACCAATGAATCTATGAAGATGTATGTCTTTGGACAGTGGGAGGAAGCCAGAATATCTGAAGAGAACCCACACAGACATAGGGAGAACATCCAAACTTTATACACCACAGTTCGTACTGTTTATATGTAATAAATATTCTGACATCCCAGAAACTTTAAGTATGTGACATCACTGCCCTTTAAAGTGTGTTGCTACACTGGGCTGATGGACATGTCTACTATGTGTTATAGATGTATCCATAATGCAGGGGTAAACTAGTTTGTTAGAAAAATTTGTCACTTTGAGTCTGAAACAGTTTTCACCGTCGTGCAGCCTGGTTGCAATTATGCATATAGTATAAACAGAAGAAAAAGACAACATCAAAGATATTAAAAACCAGATTATTTATGTCAAATTCATGTTATTGAGATACTACATGTAGAATACAGGCTCAGCATTAAATCAAATATTCCCTATTCGTAGTTTAGCCTCTGTTTAGTTGTAGACATTGGTTTGCATGTTTTAGATGTTTCCCTCCTCCAGTACACCTGACGGTTCTTATTGGCTTGTGCACAGCTTCATGGTTGGCTTATCATTTGAATCAGGTGTGTTGGAAGAGGGATACGTCTAAAACATGCAGGGTAGTGGCTCTCGAGGACCACGGTTGCAGACCCCTGGTTTAGAATGTACTGTGATTAAAAGTTTACTCTGCTTTTCAAACATAGAGTAATATACTTGCAACATAACACATAGTATAACGTGCACCACATGCAATAAACACTAAATAGAATAGGTATATTTCAGAAATATTACGTACTTGTCGATGTAGTCAGTGCACTTTTCTGTGGTTTAAAACACATATTTTGCTTATTTTTCAAGGTGGATTTTCTATATCAGTTCTGGAAGTTGAAAAGGAAGGCCAACTTTAATCGCCCACTGGTGACCTTAAAGAGGGACGAAGTTGACAACCTGGCCCAGCAAGAGCAGGACGTCCTGTACAGGCGACTGAAACTCTTCACACACCTCCGACAAGACCTAGAAAGGGTGAGTACAAGAAACGTGTGTTCAAGTGCATGTTTTGAGTGAAGCTGAAGAAACGCATCGCTTTATGTATGCATTATGTACTATGTAGACTGAGCAAATGTCTGTACCCTTTTCACTGGAGCTTGTTTTACTTGTGTTCACTTGTGTGTTGGTCTGTGCACAAACATCACTTGATTCAATCAGTAACAGTGCAAAGTAATGGATAATTTACATATTTCAGAATATTAATTAAAAAGATCAATGACAGTATCATATAAAGATGTTTTTGCTTTCATGAATTATATTAATGTTAAATGAATGAATAGCCTGAAGGAAGAGGGCATAATGAATTGGTTGAATAATATAATAAGTGATTGAATGATAACCCAGTGTTGAAAATGGAAATACACCCCACCACACAGAACTCATTTGGGGTTTTTTTTGTTTGTTTTTTTCTGTGTTCACTGTGACACTTTATTTAAAATGAAGTTGAACAACTCTTGTCAGCTCTTTGGCACAGTGCCCTCTGGCACTAGACATCATGAGAACTTTTGAGATTTTGTCGTAATGAAACCTTGTAGAATAACTTTGGCTCCCATGCCTCTGGCTTTAGGAGCGACTTTATAGAAAATTCAAGCTTCAGTGACCGAAAGCACATAAATAACCTTTGTGTATTCCTCAAATGTGGAATTTGGGAATATTTAAGAGGCTGTTGTGTCAAAATTTTCCCTAAAGATGCTAACTTCTTTATAATTTGTGGTGTGGCTAGAAAGTTTCTGGTTGTATGTACAATAAGAGCATATCATGTTGTAACCCAGTCTCACAGGAATCTCAGTCCTGTATGACTAAATTACAAACACAATTGCACTGTGTTATAAACCTAATACAGTATGTATTAGGGTTTTTTTTATCGTGCTTTGATTGTGTAACAACAAATCAAAATTTCTTAAAGATGAAAAAAACAACAGTGCTTTCCTACCTCAGACAGAAGTTCACATTTACAACTAAGTGTTAAAGGTTAAGCTTCAGTTCAGGTTAGGAGTTTTGTTTCAATATGAATAAATATATAGTTATTTTAATCAAATCTTTAAAGACATATTTCTGTATTAACCAAGACTCTGCTATCTTTCCACCTTAATCAGTGACAAAATTTTAGTGAAAAAAAGATTGTTGCAATGTTTTTGTTAAAATTATCAGATGTTATAACTCAAACTGGTGAGACTATTGGTAGAAAACAAATCAAATAGGTTGTCTGTGAACAACTTAGACACATGTATGTTCAACTTCAAGATTTTTGCCACTTGGAAATTATTTTGGTGGAATAATACTATGATCTTACTCTGGTAGTATTAGGTTTATAACAATATTTCTCACAGCAATTTTGGCACTTGTAGGGTCTGAACAAGACCCGCTGTATTTTCAGATTTTATGTTGACTCAGTGTTTATTAAGGGAAACAGTTTGCTTGATGCTACTACTTGAAACTTATAGTTGGCAAGTATATAAAATATATGAAATAATAGCCATGGAATGAAATAAAGTCAGTTAAAGGAGGACTATTGACATCGTAGGGCCTCATGTAAGAGATGTCTGACTTAACAACCTGTTGGTAACTTATAACAGCACAGTTTGGTGAGGTCGCATATCTGGGATGTGTTCAACTCCACAATAATAAATGTTGTTACCATATGGAGACGTGTATGCTTCTTGAAGGTTGTTTGAAGGTTATTTGATACAGCTGGATTTGTGGGTTTTTTTTGTCATCACCCATAATTTGCACAAGGGGACACAAGAGGGTAAGAAAATTAACAATTAAGAGGGGTGAGTGGTTAGACCAGTAAAACTGTTAACTTTGAGTCTTCTGTTTGGCCAAAATGTTGGTGTGGTGTGGTTGGGTCAGTAGAATGAAAGCCTTATCTGTTGTCTAAAAGAGAATCTGACAACCCTAAGCAATATGGGAAGAAATGGCAGGGCTAACCCAGGTTATTCAGCAGGTTAGTAGGATAACCAGTGGCCTTAACTATATACCGCATAGTGTCTGTCATTACAAGAATATGTCATTGAACTCCTCTCTGACAAAGTCTGGCCTTGTGTCTTGTCCCCATGGATATTAACAAGGTCAAAATGTGGCTCAGTGAGAAAAGAGTGCTCAGAGCCAAATGAGAAAAAAAATCTGTGAAAAGGAGATCTGAATTCACATGCTCTTTTTTGAAGGTGAAGGTTTTGGGACGAAAAGGTTATAAAGTAAACCTAATGCAGGGGAGGTTAAGTGAGCAGATGGCACAGTCTTTCTCTCAAACTGATAAAAGAATTTAGACTTTGAAAAATCATCACTGAAGGTCTCCTAGAAAGGAAAATCCTTCAGCAATTAAATGTCAGTAAATGAAAAAACTTGAGGCACAATCAGGCAGATAATAAAATCATCATTGTTAACATTAGGTGTCTGATAAACCCTTCCATCCTCAATCTAAATGTGAAGTGTAGCAGCAGAGTTTTGAGGTCAGTCGGACTGATGAAGTATTCCTCCACTGCCTTTAGTATCAAAGCTTGCACTTGGCAGCTGAATAATAACCACGATGTAAATTTCCTTGCTTGCTTGCTCGAATCGGTTGTGCCCATGCCCATAACCTCACTTCAGGCTCACGTTCAGATTGCTCTGATAGTTGATTGGCATTCACTGCAGTATTGCTCTCAAAACCTCTTTCTGACCCTGCAATCTACCCTACAGAATCTGAATGACAGCGGGTAGCCCACAGCAACCCAACTTTAGGGGTATACTGTTCACTCTGCCTTGCCAAGGATAAGCCGCCGGGCTGCAACATCGCTTCATCTGTATGAAGAAATGTTTTTTTAATCATTGCCACAATCTTAATAACATAGTATTTAACAACATTTGCTTGCTTTTGCTACTATGTCAACCGAAAAAAGGGCAGTGTTCAACAAGTTTTCCCCCACAAAACTCTGCGAACAACCAGTGCAAATGTATTTTCTTTCATCAGAATGTAAGACAAGTCAGATAATCTGGTGTCCTAAATAGTTTCTTCCTTCTTTTCTTTGGCATGTGATTTGATATGATAGAGCTGGCTTGGCATGGTTTGATTCAGCTCAGTGGATTTAATTTGGCTCACAGTAGGACAGCCTTTTGGCAATTAGGTGGGTGCATATCAGCCAAATGACCCCGGTATTCTAAAACAAACCATCAGAATAAAATACAAACATGGGAAATAATTGAAGGCCATATCTCTAATTGCTTGTTTGTTTTGCCATTTAACCTCAGTGTAGAGCAAAGGTGAGTGGACCTAAAGAGATGCTAATTCGATTGACAGATCTATATGATCCAATTTGAGGCCCACAGGGTTAATGTGGTTTTTAGATAATAATGTCTTACCTTTTACATTCAAATGATAGAGATGAAAACAATTCCCCAGAAAGCAGGTGGTCAGTCTGTTACAATAAACTTTTAACTTGAGATAAGTTCATAAATTAAAACTGACCTTTCTTCCTGCTGATGGATGGATGGATGGATGGATGGATGGATGGATGGATGGATGGATGGATGGATGGATGGATGGATGGATGGA